>VXAK01020075.1:14902-52516 GCA_013399435.1 Arenaria interpres | reverse complement strand
CCCTTAAAAAAAAAAAAGCACTTTATTGTTTTCTGCCACGGCCGCAGCTGCGGTGGCTCAGGTTTGAAAGCCGCTGCCTGGCAAAAAACCAGTTCCTCGCCGAGGATCAGGCCGTGGCCTTCTTCCAAGAGAAATTTGGGTTTCATTTGACCACGATAGGATTCCAGATTGTCATCTGAGCACGGCTGAAAAAGCGGTGAATGTGTGTCGGTAGTTAAGTGCTCGTGAACTTCCTTAGTCCCTGGATTGTTCAGGACTGACCCAGGCAATTTTTTCCAGATGTTTCGGGGGAATCCAAGTCCGTCTAAAAGGGATGGTAATGCTTCTGCTTCCTTACTAAGTTGTCTTTGTGGCTTGCAGGAATGTGCATGAAAGCCGGAGCCAAGGCACCCCGATTTCTATTCCTCACCTCTACAAACTGCACTTTAACCTCTTCTGCCCTTCCCTGGCACCTCCACACAAGATCACAGAAGCTCCCTGGTCCCGCTGCAAACTTTACTTGCCCTTATTAAAAAAAAAATAAGCATTGCTCTTGTTTTTTTCTTTTATCGCGCATAACTCCGGTCCCTCTTCTCCAAACCCTGAAATTGGTTTTTTCGCCTTTGATCCAGCAGCTGCTGGTTTTCTGCAATCCTGAGTAGGTAAAACATGAGAAGCACCTTGGGATGAGAAGGAGTTACAAAAATATGAATTTTTGCGACGCCCTTCCGTGAGACACGGTGGGACAGAGCGGCCGTTGAAGCGGACACCGGGCAGAAATCTTTAGCAAATAAATGTTCTGATTTTTCTCACAAATGTAATTTTTTTTACAGTTCGTTGCATTAGTTTCCATTCCGCTTTATTGTCTCTTTTCATCCCTCTGTGTTTTTATATTAAAATGGTTTATGTCGCTATCTCTAAAGTCTGCATGAGCCAACCCTTTCTTCCCTAATGTTTGAATTTGGCTACACTTTTCATCTCGTAGCTGAGGCAGAAGGCTCTAAATCCCGATTTTAAAGGAGGGGTGTTTGTTTTAAATTTTATCGCTCTTTCAAATTTGAAGCAAAAACAAACTCTCGGTGGCGAACCAGGCTGAAGGGCGTTGGGAAGGAATTCTGCTCGGTGGCAGCCAGTGCTGTCTGACATCTGATGAATGCTAATTCTTCATCCCCAAAAAACAGTTTGGAGCAGATGAAGGCGGCTGATTTCTGCAACAGCTTAACCAGAGATTGAAATGCCTTCCATGATCTGGAAGCAGCTCTTTTTTAGGGGTTTTTTTTTCCCCTCCAGTAGCAGGTGCAGGCTCAATCCACGGTGATTTCTCACTTATACTCTAACTTTGCAGTTTAAAAAATATTTAATGGCAGTGCCCGGCCAGGCAAAACCTAACTCCCTAACGTTTCTGTTTTTCACGGAAGGCTAAGACTTTATCCTCAGGCAAAAGTCTCCTCTCTGGGCTGGCTGCTGTAAATCCTCTGGGCCCTGGCAAAAGCCAGAGTTGCTAGCTCATTTTACTTAATTTGTGATGCTGGCAAGATTTGTGCTGCAGCCCAGGGCTCTTGACTCGACTCTCCTAAATCAGAGCATTGACACATTACAGCAGAGAAACGCCAACGGAGAAAACCTGAAAATAAACACCTCGGAAAGAGATCTTTCAGAAAGATGCCGTCTTGCAAAGCTTTAAACGGTGTAAGCTTACAAGTTTCTCACTGTTTGCTTCTTTAAAAACACCTGCTCGTTAAGAAGTTGGGGTTTATCCGCCGTCATAATAACTGCTTTTTATTATGTATTTCATGTGAGAATCTTAGGGCACTTGATATCTTTCCGCGGAAACCCCGCTAGACAAAATGTCATGCGTTTTTGCAGGTGGGTAAGCAGAGACAGGGGGTGAAGCGAAGTCAGGTTGTCTACGCAGGAACGTCAACCAGCGTAGGTCGGTTAATGACATAATTACAGCAAATATAAATGTGTCAGGTTGACGCCGGTGCGCCGGTTCTTATTCCAGACTAAGAATCCTTTTTCCTGCTTGGATAATTCCATTTGGAAAGTGAGGAAGTGTATCGGAGAGGATAAAGTGCTTGGCTGTGGTTGGGGAGATCAGGGGTTCTCTTCTTCTCAAACCTGCTGGGAGATCTCAAGTGAATTTTCCCCTTTCTCTGCACCGTAACGTCACGTGTAGCGCTGAAGATTGTGTTATATGTAGGGAAGAAAAGGTAATTGCTATTAAACAAAAAAAATCAGAGCAATCACACGGGTGATGTCCACACTGGCTTGAAGCAATTGGTGCCTGATGTCCATCCACCCTGTGCATCTTCTTTTCAAAAGCTGTTTTTTGGGCCTGAATGCCCACTTAGGGCTGGAGCACGTTAGGTGTATCCCTCCCGTCTTTCATTTTGGTTTCAGTAGAGCAGGAAGCCAGCACGTGGACCCCAGGGTTGCTCCACGATGCAAACAGAACAACAGTAAGTGGGGATGGTGGGGAGATGGATCTCAAAGGCGTGCTCCTCATCCAAACCGACAGGCACACACGCGATGCTGGGGTGTTCCCACAGAATCATAACAGATAACATCCCTGTGCAGCAAGCTCTTGAGATGGCATCAGGGACAGAACCCAGCAGGTTGAATGGGCCTTAGTCCTCTGCTTTTTAACCTTCAGATTGTGCTGCTTCAGGAAAAACAAACAAGGTTTAGGAAGATATTTCCCCAGTAGTTAATCTGCAGTCAAAATTGTGTGATGTGTAGGCCAGGCAGCTAATTCCAGTGAATTTTACTTTGATATATGCTTCGCCGTCCACTTTGTTACAGCAAAAAATGCCTCAACCTCACTTCCTTCATTTGAATGAATAAACAGGTTCATGTTACTATGACCCCAACAACCGCTGTAAGAAATAAGATGTTTTGAGGTAGAACTGACACTTGCGACCCACTCCACAAGGTCTACCATCATTGGTGATCTCTAATCTCATATCCTTTGCTCAGGGGTTTGGTGTTACACGATGAGGGCACCTGCCAGTTGTGATGGTGGCTGATACGAGACAGGAGATGCCACACTTTCCTTCCAAGTAGACCAGTAAGAAGCTGTTAGGTGGCCCGTTATGGGCTGAGATGCATGTGATCATTTCTTCTGATGCTTGTTTGTTCCTGTAAAACACATTTTTAATTATCCTAATGCTTTTTTAAAATGTTCTTTGTTACAGAAGAGGAAGAGGAACAGGTGCCTACCGATGGAGGTACATCAGCAGAGGCCATGCAGGTCCCACTGGAAGAAGAGGAAGACATGGAAGAGGATGAGGCAATTAATGATGAGAACTACTTGAGCAAGAGACCATTAGAAAGTCCTGACGCTGAGGAATTTCCACCTGTGAAACGGCCAAAACTGTCCGTTTCCAAAGGGGACGCCTTGGATGGAGCTTTGGAACCACGTGAGCCTCTTAGCTCAATAAATACACAAAAAGTACCACCAATGCTTTCTCCAGTTCACGTTCAGGACAATACAGACTTAGCCCCTCCTTCACCGGAACCACCAATGTTGGCTCCCATTGCAAAATCGCAAGTGCCAACCCCCAAAACTTTAGAGTCAAAGCCGTTTGTACCCAAAACAAAGTCCAAAACAAGTTCTCCAGGACAGAAGACAAAATCACCTAAAACTACGCCCTCACCAGTGGTAACTGGAAGTCCTATACGTTCACCAAAAACTGGATCCAAAGAAAAAAAGTCACCGGGTCGCGCCAAGAGCCCAAAAAGTCCTAAAAGTCCAAAGGTTCCTGCTCATGTTCCCCCACCACCTGTCAAGCCTGAAACACCAAGTAGAACCCCTCTGGCTGCATTAAGTGACAAGATAGGAAAGGAAAACATTCAAGTGAAACAAGGACAGACGCCACCTGAGCCTGCCCCCAAGCCAAATATTGAAAACCAGGCTAAGAAACTACCAGTAATGGACAAGACCATTGATGATTCAATCGACGCTGTGATTGCTCGTGCGTGTGCAGAGCGAGAACCGGATCCCTTTGAGTTTTCCTCCGGTTCCGAATCAGAAGGGGAAATTTTTACCAGTCCTAAAAGGCTTTCTATTTCAGAGACTCCAACTCCTAAACCTTCTGTTTCTGCCAATAACGCGAATAAGGCAGGAGCAACTCCAATACCTCCCTCAGGTGGGACTTCAAGTTCAGACATTTCATGGACAATGGATGACTCGATCGATGAGGTCATTCGAAAGGCAAACATGGGGACACCTTCTAATCCACCTACCAACTTCACTTATTTCTCTTCTCCTTCTGCTTCACCGCCAACTCCAGAACCTCTCCTCAAAGTCTATGAGGAGAAAACCAAGTTGGCTTCCTCGGTAGAAGTGAAAAAGAAATTGAAAAAGGAACTGAAGACAAAAATGAAGAAGAAAGAAAAGCAAAAGGAAAAAGATAAAGAGAAAAACAAGGAGAAGAGCAAGGAGAAGGAAAAGAACAAGGAGAAGGATAAAGACAAGGAAGGAAGCAAGGAAGCGAAATTTCAGTGGAAGGAACTACTCAAAGATGATGATCTCGATCCCTATAAATTCAAACTAAAGGACTTTGAGGATGCTGACACAAAAGTAAAGTTGAAAGATGGCAATACCAAAAAAGAGAGAGAAAAACATAAAGATAAAAAGAAAGAGAAAGAGAAAGGCAAAAAAGACAAGGATAAGAAAGACAAAGAGAAACTTAAAGATAAGGGTAAGGAAGATAAGATAAAGGCTCCATCAGCACCTCTTGTGATACCTCCCAAAGAAATGTCTTTGCCCTTGTTCAGCACACCAGCTGCCATGAGGCTTCCCAGCATGTTACCTTCCTTGTCTCCAATGCTTCCTGAAAAACTCTTTGAGGACAAAGAGAAACCAAAAGAGAAGAAGAAAGACAAAAAAGAGAAGAAGAAAAAGAAAGAAAGGGAGAAGGACAAAGAAAAGGAAAAGAAGGAGAAGGAAAAGGAGAGGAAAGAAAGAGAAAAGAAAGAGAAAGAAAAAGAGAAACACAAACATGAAAAGGTAAGCTGCTTAGATGAGTTGAGATGGAATACTTGCTTGAAAAGTGGATTCCCGTATTTGCTGCTGAGCATTGTTTAAGAGCTTTGAGGAGATGTGTGATTACAGGTTTGGTACGTTTTTTTAAAAATGACAGCTCCAAGGAAGACTTCCTCCAGGAGTTTCAGGGGGATTGTCTCACCTCTCTGGAAGACAAAACAATGGAGGTTCAATTTTGTGAATTTAAAATGTGGGATTGTCTTTCTGGTTTTCCTCAACGCACTTTTCACTTTGAAAACCTGGGGCTCAGACTCAACAACAGCACTCACACAACGAATGGATGTAGCGTGGCAATGCACAGATTTTATACTGTAGATTTCCACTCGTAGGGCCAGCAGCCATATACCTTTCGTATAAACTTGAAATTTAGTTTCTAAAAGGCTACTGTTTCAAAGCTTGTAGAAGCCTGTAAATTCCCAGGTGGACAGAAGTGAGGAGCAGCCTGCTTTCGAACAAACCAGTCCGCTGGTTATCTCAGATGTTCAGAAGAGCTACTGAATCCTCTCTTAGCACGACAGCCCCCTTAGTGCTCCAATTTGTTTGCAATAAGAAATGTGTTTTCAAAATATGGTCCAAATGTTCAAATGTCACCTTTCGTTTTGAGTCTTACGCTTGAGAGAGAGGAGAGCTAGTTTTCAAGCGGGTTGAGCTCCTTCCACTCCTGTAACTCCTACTGATTTAAATCAGCCAAAGATAATTTCTTCTTTCCAATATCAGCTAATCTTGAGAGTATATTTAAGAAATGAAACCGGCATATTTGCATGTTATCAGATTGGAAATCCCATTAGAAATGGCTCCCCTAATTCAGGGTTTCCTCTAATTTTTTGTCATGTCACCTTATAATACACATTAAATCGTTAATATCTATATTTAAAAAAAGAAGAAATGAAAGAGATTGCCTTCACATGTGATAACCTTGGATACAGAAGATTTCCTAAATCTCTATCCTTAGCATTAGGAAGAACCGTGTAAGTTCTGGTCTTAGCAAGATGCTCTTTACATCCTGCTTTGAGTGTAATACTCCATTGGTACAAGCTCAGATTTGGGACATCCTCGTATTCCTTTTTTGCCACCGTACCCTGTTGTGCTGTCTGCTGGGCTTAAAACAAACTGCTCCTTTCCAAACTCGACATATATTTTAAGTTGACAAATGGTTTTCCAGTGCAGGATCTGGGTGATCTGGAGAATTAATGGATAAGCCAGTGACTGACAGGCTGGTGGCCCAGTTGTCCATGTTAATTTAATGTCTGGTTTTAGGCTGCAGCAACACTTTTCATGGATTCCCTATTTCGTCTGTCTTCCCCTCATGCCTGAGGTGTTTTGTCAGTATTTCCTTGAGAATTTCTGCAGAGGTTTCTTTTTGAGTCAAAAGCGTGTATATAAAATAGAGACAATGAGTTGCTTGTTTTTCACATGCCCAATTTCACATTTCTTCTGCAAATCTCAATATCTAGCTTGCTTTAGAGCAATAAAACGGATACACAAACAAATACACACCGGTAATGCTTTGGTATAGACCGAACATATATGTGTATTAGGAAAAGGAGTTCAACAGTAATAAAAACTTGGACAAATTAAATTGACAAAGCTGCCCATTACCTTGGCAAAAAGTCCCTGTCAAAAGATAAACTTTAAAGCTAGAATGCATGAAAGAGTCCCCAGATAGAATTAAAATTTAAACTGATTCTTGATAGATAAGCTTTTTTTTAAATCCACCTCTTTGCTGCAAGTCAGGATTTTAAAAATAAATTTCCCCTTTAAATCTCTTGAGCGATTTTCATTTTTTGCAAGGCCGCACTGCTGGTGTCCTGGAAAAATGGAGAGTTAGAGCTTTATCAGTTGGTGCCCTGAGGTATGTGGCAAAGAAGCTAAATCCTTGAAGATTAGCAAAAAAAATGCAGCACATGGCAATAAGGGGCTTATATGACTACTAGTATTAGTTCAGGTGAAAGAAGTATTGCTTATACATAAAACTGGACAAATCCACTGACAATGTATTTTTAGTTAGCTACAAAGGAGTCTTATATTGCTGGACTTTACCTCTTTGGTGATTTGGGAAGCTTAGTAATCCACTGTAAATGCTCTTCTGCTGGCCCCAATTCCCAGTATTACTCCCGAATGCTGCTCTTTCGTTTTAACCCCTAGAAGTACAGGTTTCCTTAATTTAGCTTGGAGATCACACAATGACTGATTTAGCCAGCGGTTGCGCTCGAAGAGCAAACGATGGAGACTCTGCTCGGACCCGTCACCTCCGCGGCTGCTTCGGAGGTGTGAGTGCAACCCGAGGGATGAGTTCTGGGGATAACTGCACTTTCAGCTCTCGATGCCAGTAGAAAATACCAGATTTTTCTTTCTAATATTGCTATACCTTCACACAAGAGTGAATCAACAGTGCTGCTTGAGTTTTTTGAGTACTGTTAGAGTTATTACCCAAGTGTGCATCCCAACCTGGTGGGGAATTGAAGCTTTTTAGCAAGTTTTCCCCCTAAATTGTGCCTGGAGCTGCTGGAATACGCAGAACAGCGACCGATTTTCTGCATGAACGGCAGAAAGCAGAAGCCGAAGGCTGCGTGCTAGAAGGGGTCGGTGCTGGGACTGAGGAAGAAGAGCTTTTGCAAAGGGATTGCCCGAAGCTTTGTCCTCCACAGTAAGTCTTGGGGTAGAAAAGGAGACGGGGAGCTGCATGGCATGGGGTACCAAGTTAAAAGCAGACGGTGGAAGCTGTTAGACCCCACTTGTACGCTGGAGGTCACGGGGCGGGCTGGAGGAGTGACTGAGCAGCTCGAGAAGCAGCTGCTGACCCAGTTTCAGCCAAATTTAATACACCGAGCCGGAAACTAAAAGTAGTTGAGGAACTGCAGTGCGCACTGGCAGCACAGAAAGCCAACCGCATCCTGGGCTGCATCAAGAGAAGCATGGCCAGTACGTCGAGGGAGGTGATTCTGCCCCTCTGCTCTGCCCTCGTGAGATCCCACCTGGAGCACTGTGTCTGGCTTTGGGAGTCCTCAACACAGGAAGAACATGGACCTGTTGGAACGGGTCCAACGGAGGGCCACGAAGATGATCACAGGGCTGGAGCACCTCTTCTATGAAGACAGGCTGAGAGAGCTGGGATTGTTCAGCCTGGAGAAGGGAAGGCTCCGGGGAGACCTTATAGCGGCCTTTCAATATCTGAAGGGAGCCTACAGGAGAGCTGGGGAGGGACTCTTTGTCAGGAAGTGTAGCAATAGGACAAGGGGTAATGGTTTTAACTTGGAAAAGGGGAAATTTAGATTAGATACCAGAAACAAATTTTTTACTGTGAGGGCACTGGAACAGGTTGCCCAGGGAAACTGTGGCTGCCCCATCCCTGGAGGTGTTCAAGGCCAGGCTGGATGGGGCTTTGAGCAACCTGGTCTAGTTGGAGGTGTCCCTGTCCATGGCAGGGGGGTTGGAACTGGATGATCTTTGAGGTCCCTTCCAACTCTAACTATTCTATGATTCTGTGAACTGCTTCGTGAGAAATGGAGCCATCCTTGCATTGGAGCAGGGCTGCCCCAAAGTAAAGTGTCCTTGTGAATTGAAATCCTCTCATCGATGTAAAGGAAAACCAGGATAACTCCTTAATTTTCTCTCTGCTCCAAGCACGCAATCCCTACACACAAACCCACGTTGCAGAAAGATGCTTCCTCTCCTCTCTGTCAAGGGATAAGATTTAGGATTGTCGTGGAGCCCAGTTTTCCTCTCACGGCAGGCTGCGATGTTGGTATCCAAGCATAAAAAAGTGGTTTATGTGCTGTTCTTCTGCCATATGAGCCCACCCCGCCATTGTTTACAGCAAATGGTGGTATACAAATAATAATACAAAAGACCTTAATACAAAGGGTAAAGTCCAGATCTGGGCTCCCCAGTTCAAGAAGGACAGGGAACTGCTGGAGAGGGTACAGCAGAGGGCTACAAAGATGATGAGGGGCCTGGAGCATCTCTCTTACGAGAAGAGGCTGAGGGACTTGGGTCTTTTTAGTCTGGAGAAGAGAAGGCTGAGGGGGGATCTGATCAATGCTTATAAATACTTAAAGGGTGGGTGTCAAGAGGATGGGGCTGGTCTTTTTTCAGTGGTGCCCAGTGACAGGACAAGAGGAAATAGTCACACACTTGAATGTAAGAAGTTCCACCTAAACATAAGAAGGAACTTCTTTTCTTTGAGGGTGGCAGAGCCCTGGCACAGGTTGCCCAGGGAGGTGGTGGAGTCTCCATCTCTGGAGACATTCAGAACCCACTTGGCCAAGTTCCTGTGCAACCTGCTGTAGGTGGACCTGCTTTGGCAGGGGGGTTGGACTAGATGATCTCCAGAGGTCCCTTCCAACCCCGTATCAGTCTGTGGTTCTGTGAAAGGATGCATGACGTGGGTCATCTGTTCTGTGCTGTGTGCTGGAAATTAAGTAGCAGTGCTTGTCCTAGAAGGTTTTGTATTTGAAATATACACTATAGAAGGAGGACAAATGTGCAGGAAGGGAGGTAAAATAATTTTACCTAAGGCATGTGCCTGAGCCTTCTGTACCTAAGGTTCAATTCCATGTCTCTATCCAGTGGATGATGCTACAGGTTAAGGTGCCAGGAAAGCAGTTTAGAGACTTAACTGGGAAAGTGGCAGTGAAATTATTCCAGGCATGAAGAGCTCCAGGGGAAAAAACCTCTTGCAACACTCCAGGGGAATGACATAACAAAAAAATTGTGCTATATAAACAAAAGAGTAAAGAGTGTGAAGTAAGCTTATACATATCCACGGAGAGCTTTATTGAAAAGTGTGGTTAAATGTGTCAAAACAGACATACAACTCGGGCTGCAGCCCTTCTCTCTCTGGAGCAGACATTTCCTAACGAGCAGCTCCCATTCTTTGGGCAAGGTGCGTGGCACGGGACTTTGTCATTACCATTCCTCAATCCAAGTCCTAATTGAGCCCTCCCACTCCGGGCTGATGCCTCCCGCTCTGCTTTCTCTGCTTTGAGTTGAGTGTTTGCCCTCCCTTTCTTTAGGAAAGCTTTTTCAACAATATTTCTCCCTCTGAGAGTTGCTGGGGTTTCCATCTAGTGTACATTTTTGTCTCTTTAAGTTGCTGGGCCAGATTCAGCTCAGTGGGTATTTTATTAAATACAGTGGCAGACATGCTCAAAATGAGATCAATCTCCCTCTCTTTATATATATACATATCTAATGTATATACACTTCTCATATACTTGGATATAAGTTGAGCAATGTATGTACAGAGAACTATTTCAGTGTCAACTGTAAAATCTGAGATGATTCTGTACAGATTTTGCAAAGTAGTAGCTCAGTGGGAGGTGATGATTTTGGCAGATGCTGGATCAAAGAGTTTAAGGGCATATTCAAGTGGTTTGAACTCCACCAGATACTGAGGTTGGAAACCAGGGCATTTGACAAATCACCATAAGAAATGTCAGCATAATTGCATTAAAAAGCAGTGGTTCTGTTATACCTCTGTGGGTAAGCACCTTCATAAAGTATTCAGTTTATTTGCTTCCTGTGTGTCTAATTTTGATTCAGGAGGGTCACAGTACATTTATGTGATGAACCTGGGAAATAATTGAATTTAAATCTCAGAAAAAAGTGCAAACACCAGTGCATACCTACCAAGTTTGAGTGCTAAGATCAACGCATTTCATGTCATTGGTTAGAAACATACAGGGGGTTTTTCGTGTCTCTAGAAAAATACTAAATCGGGAAGATCTATTAACAAAGTGCACGAGCAGGTACAAATGCAACGAAATTTCAAGTTGATTTTTTAGTCTAGAATTCGTATTTGTGATTTTCTATGGCTGGGAGCTCCCGGCAAACTCTGACCATCCGTGCCACGGCCCGAAGCGTGAGAGAGCGGTGATCAGTCTGTCATAGGTCTGTCTCATTAAGCCAATAGACTCCGTTTGGTCAACTCCATCAGTGCTTTCATGTAATTAATATATTTTGGGAATCTGCTTGCAATCTCTGATTGATGATTGTGTTCCCTCGTACAGATAAAGGTGGAACCAGTTGTTCCGGCTCCATCACCGGTTATTCCTCGGCTGACACTGAGAGTGGGCGCAGGCCAAGACAAGATGTAAGTACAAATAAATCCATCTGCAAAGTGTATGATCACCACGGTTCATCCTCTGTCACTTGTGGCAGCTCTTTTATTTTCAGTGGGAAACGCTTAAAAATTAGTGGCAAATGATATTCATACAGCTATGACATCTTTTGACTGTTCTAATGAAAAATGAAGCAGAACACTTACCAGTAGCAACTTTTTGGATGTTTTCCCCTTTTTCTTCTCCTCTCCCAGTGGGACCCATCCTCTTCCATCCATCCTACTGTATTTCCCACTCCGTGCCTTTCTAGGCCGTGGGTTACAAGACTCCATCTAGACTCAGATGCTGCCTCCAGTGACATTCAGTGAGGCTTCCGTAATGGGTGGTTATCCCTAGTGTAACCTACAGCTGAGTTTCATCATGCTCCTCAGCCAACAGTTGTTTTATGCTTTAAAACATAACAGTGGAAATTCCTTTACACGCGTCTGTTTTATTATAACTGTTGATGATTATTCATGAGTGTACCTAACGCATTTCAAATGTTGGTTCATTAGCTCCCTAATTAACGGGTGCTGTTGTACAAATAATAGTTACTTTGTACTGTGTGAGCGTAAATAGGATGATCCCTACCCTGAGATCATCCGGCATAAGCAGGTGGCTGGAGAAGCTGGGGAAACCATGGCGTCACTGGGCTTTTTAGGCTGGTCCTGTGTTGTATGTGAAGGGTTTCTTTTAATCAGGTTTTTCACATTGTTTTTAGTGGCACAGAGCACACTTTCATGTCTGATGGTAATAAACATGAGCACCAAATAGATTTTTTTCTTTCCATTCATCACATTAAATACTGCTAATGTAGTCGGTTCTCTTTCAGAGCCATTATGTACTAAATCTCCTAATGGTTAATTTTTCTGCATTATACGTTAATTGGCATCTTGGATGATTATTCTCTTTTTCTGTGCTGTCCTACTCCTCCCTAGGGTGTGACTAACTTTTACTGGTTTGAAGTTGCTACAGGACTTCTTGGTTTCTATGGGATGCCTCCACCCCAGATATCAGGACTTTTTCCTGCTCTTCAACCATTTCTGCTCTCTTCCTTTTACAATATTTGAGTGTGATGGAAAATTTCTGTGCCTCAGATTGCTGTACAAAAGCTCCTGCTTTCTCAGAACAGTTGTCTGTCCTGCTGTGCCAATTTGAGTGACTCTCCTGTAAAGCCCACAAATCCATTCTCCTCCTCAAGGAGCTATAGATACTTTTAAATTCATTTTCAAGGACTGTACGAGTGTTTATATGGGGAAAATTAAGTCATATTTTCAAGGCAGAACTTGTAAATAAAGTTCTGAAGCCATATTTTAGCACCAAAGAGTTGACTTTGATTCCCCTCTCATCTCACCCCGGTCTTTCTCATGCCCACAGACATTTTGAGGAGGGACTTCAGACTCGGTGTGTTTGCTACAGATCATATGGGTACATCATCGTCAGAGCCACTGATGTCTTGTTTTATGGCCTTTTGGGAAACTCACTTCTATCCCAGTTTCCTTTGTGCATCTTTAGTGGCACCTTGGCCACCATCTGAGGACCTCAAGTGTTGTGATCCTTAGCATGGCAGAGCCTAGAATTTAAACCCCAACTCCAGGATGGGAGTTACACAAAGCTGACTCAGCTCAAAGTTTCTAGACAAAATAGGAGAAAATTAAACACCAAGGCCAAGATCTTCAGGGGCAGCGGAGTCCTGGAGGCAACTAGAAAGTGGTTGAGCTCCAGCTCTCTAGAACGTCCATACTGGGCCTACAAGGGGAACTTCATCTTCTCCACAGGACAGTCGTCCTTGAGATTGGTTTAGACTGCATGACCAAACGAGGTTTGGGTCGTTAGTATTTCATCTCCAGTTGCTTACTGGTTTTCCTTTTCTACCTTAAAAACCTCCCCTTGCTGCCCACCGTAGCGGCACCGTAAAGTTGTCCTGGTGTAACGGCTGTATCACCCAGTTGCACCTTCTGGCTGGTGGCAAACAAGAACTTACAGAGCTTTGTAATAGCTTTTAGGATTTGTCATAGTTTTCCAAGGCAAAATCCAGGGAGAAATTTGCTGTTACACATTTTCATGTGTTGTGATCATTATGAAAAGGACCTGTGTGGCTCCATGGCAAAGCATTACAGACATCTGAAGGAATACCAGAAGTCTCTGACACCTCTGTTTGAAGTTCTTAGTAGAAAAGACCATAGTAGGATCATCAAGCTTTTAAGTAGTTCCCAACAGGCAGAAACCAAAGCTGTGTTTTTGTGCTGTCTTATATTAAGGGAAAGTTAAACTTACATTCCATTTGTGTTGATAATGAAGTCCTGAATGTCTGGAAATTATTGTATAGAAATGTTGGGAGGTATGGGAAAAGGTATGGAAATTTTTTGGGGATTCATAGAATTTGATGAGTAAAAACTAGATGGACTAATTACAGAATCACAGAATGGTAGGGGTTGGAAGGGACCTCTGGAGATCATCTTGTCCAACCCCCTTGCCAGAGCAGGGTCAGCCAGAGCAGGTCAGCCAGAACTCATCTAGGTGGGTTTGGAATATCTGCAAGAGAAGGAGACCCCACAACCTCTCTGAGCAGCCTGTTCAGGGCTCTGACACCCTCAAAGTAAAGAATTTTTTCCTCATGTTGAGACGGAATTTCCCGTGTTCCAGTTTATGCCCGTTGCCCCTTGTCCTGTTGCTGGGCACCACTGGTGAGATTCTCAGCTGTTTCAATCTCCTCTTTTAAAGAGAAGAGCTGTGGGGAGGCTTTTGGAAGTACTGAAGTAACTGTTCAACCAGAGGTTGGTTTATTTGGGGGAACTTCATATAAAACATAGTCTTTAATGGAACTACTTACAGATCTTGGTGAGGCCACCAAGACTTTGGGGGTCCCTTCCAACTCGTGTCAGATGGTGACCAAAGTGTCTGATGGTGACCAAAATGGAGATTCATATCACATCATAAACACAGCGCAGCAGCAGCAACAGAAGTTTACTCCAATACTGCAGCAGTACTGAGGAAAATTCCTTTGCAGTGTAGCAAATAGTTTATTCTCTATTATTTTGCTTCTTGGCTCCTCTGCTTGGACCAACGTAGAACGCAGTGGTGGTAGTGGCAGAGATGTCTCCTTCTTTCTCGTTCCTGTGCATACGGGTGCGTATTGCTCTTCGTTTCAGAGTGATCTTTACATTCCACCTTGTCTCTTGCGCAAATATTCTTACAACACACATCGGTTCTAAAGAGACAGCTATTAATAACGTTAGGTTAATAGACATGAAAATGTACTTCTGCTGAAGAATGGAGCAGCCAATATTGGAAAAACTGTTCTACTTCAGGGTTTTTTTTCCAAGTGTTTTAGCTGCACAGTAAAACAAGAAGAAAGTAGATTATAATCAAAGCATTTCCATCTTAGTTGTAAACAATTACAGCAATACTTGCATGGATGCCACATTAGAAGAAATTTACTGGATTCCATTCTAATGCAATTAGAGCTAATTTTGTTCTTTAAATGAATAAAAGGTCAGCTAGTAAATCTAGTTTATCTCAAGTCCAGGCTTCAATAAATTGTTTTATTTAATTTGTTGTAAAAGATCTTATCCTTAATGGGCCTAGCTCTTATTAGTTTGCTTGGGTTCTAAAATATTTATGACCACCTTTTTAGATATGATTTGAATGATACGTTTGAAGGGGTTTTCACTGCTCTTTTTTTTTCCACTCCAGTGTTATCAAGGTAGATTGCTAACTGAGTTAGTATAGGAAGGAACTAGAGATGCTATCTTTTTTTAACAAAACAGAAGAAAACAAAAAACCACAGCTAGTATAGACTTTTAAATTTTAAATCAACTGCAAATGATGGGCAGAATTGAATACTTATATTCAATTGTGTCATAGTTTCTCTTTGTATAGTTACTTTCTCCTGAGCACAATCCTTTTTTATACACCTCAGTTTTTAAAAAGCGTATCTATGGATAAGGTGTTGACATTCCAGCTACTACCACAGTTGACATCATCTTCAGCAAAAGTATGTGCTGTCATTTTTGATACGTCAGATAAATTTATTCTACATTTAAGTACAGTTTTTAAGATAAAACACATGGTTTCTGACACTAATGCCAAACCACGAAGCAGAGTACCACTCAGTGGTGCTGTTTCAGTGCTTCTGTGACTTAGGACCGGGAGATATATTTTTGGTGAAATTACATCTCCAAATTTGTCTTAAAATGTTGGGCTTTTGCTCCGGAGTCGTTCTGCATTATAGCTCTGGAACCTGGAAACGAGACATGAGAAGGGGAAAGACAGGTATTTTAACAGTATTCAACTTGTAAACCTGACCTACCACTCTAATCAAGTTGTCCCTTGTCTTAAATATTTTTTTTTATAAGCGAGTAGATATGTGGCTTTCTCAAAAAAAAAAAATCGTATACATGCTCAGATATGTATACGCGCGTGTCTATAAAAAACGTATATTAAATAACCTGTGGATTGTAAAATACAATCCTGAAAGGATTAACGGATAGAAGAAGTTTTGTTATCCAGTTATTTAATTGACTCCACTAAAGCTTTTTATCGCTTGGTGTAGGATATTATCAGTCCAAGGCCTAGTTTATGTTCGTTTGGAGGCTCACTCGACTGCATGATATCCCCAGGACAAAAGCCACCAGCAGAGCTAGCTGATACCCTTGGTAGGGAATCTCAAAGCCAGGTGACATACATATAGACCAAATTATTTTGTGACCAGTAAATGTGACCTCTCTGTGACCCAGAAGCGTACTTTGGGGACTAGGGGTACAGAGGAACCTGTCCTCTTGCTTTGTGTTTTATTACACTGAGTTTCTGTGATTGTCCATCTAAGAACTTCTACCACAATAAGGTGCTCACAGCATGTATTTTTGTAAGTTGGCAAAATAGCATGTGTCTGAAAAGATGGAAGCCTGAAATGAAATGTAGCTTGAGAAAAATCTCATTGAAGCTATAACCCTATCTAAAATACAGCTGCATTGTTGGAGGAGTTTATTTTTCATAAATTTACATGGTTTGGGTCATCAGTGCTACTTGCTCAAGAATTCATTATTTTAAGTGCAACCGCAGTTGGGCAACAGAATTGCAACAAAACAGTTCTTTGGTTACATGTTTTGAAATTCTGTAAAACATTAATATCTAACCTACAGCATGCAGAGTACCACCAAGTTTATTACAGGGTTCTTCAAAACCAAAAATTATATGTTCTTCTAAAACCAGATGCCTAAATGCCTAAATGATGGATGTTCGATCTGCAACAAGCTTAATTTACCTAAGAGCTGAGCTGCAAACTCTCCAGAGATTGAATTTTCTTGGGAAATCTACACACACACATACACAATCAGACTTTAAAAAGGTAATGGCACCAAGGGAGGAGAGAAGAAGGAGGTATTAGCAAATATGTGGTTTTTGAAAACTGCTCAAACTCCCTGGGAGTTGTGGGGAAAAAAGCTAAATATCTGAGACAGGACTTCACTATTAGCTTCGATGTAACTAGAATTCTGCCCTGTGTAGTTTCCAATAACGCATCTTATTTTTACGGTATCATCTTTGGTGGATATTCATAGGATCATAGAATTCCCTAGGTTGGAAGGGACCTTTCAGATCATCTAGTCCAACTGTCAACCTAACACTGATAAGAACCATCACTAAACCATATCTCTAAGCACTATGCCTACCCACCTTTTAAATACCTCCAGGGATGGTGGCTCCACCACTTCCCTGGGCAGCCTGTGCCAATGCTTGGTAACCCTTTCAGTGTAAAAATTTTTCCTAATATCCAATCTGAACCTCCTCTGGCGCAACTTGAGGTTATTCCCTCTTGTCCTGTTGCCTGTTACTTGGAAGAAGAGACCAACCCAGTTCAAAGCGCTTTACGTTTGAATGGGGTTGTTCTCGTGCGGATAAATCCAACCGTGCGAAGAAACTTTTGAACTTTGGGTGCTGTTTAGTGGAGAACTACTCAGACTTTGATAATTTAGATTACTGCCTTCACAGTGTTTGCCCACAATAGCTGAATAATGGGGTTCATTAACTTCCCTGTGCAGGCACATCCAAATTTGTTTGCCTCCAGCCTTGGCCGGGGAGGAAAGGATTGGCTTTTTTATTGACTTGTCGAGCCGTAGCTTTGCGTTACCGGCCAAGTAGCTCCTGACCCACTCCATTTATTTCACTGCTTTGTGGTGGGGAAACAGGTAAAGGAATCCTGCTGGAAGCCCCTCCTCCCGCACGTTTTTATGAATAAGAGCAGTGTTTGGAGCAGTTAAGGCACCGTGACCAAACCCTCCCAAAGACGTAAGGCAAGCGGCGTGGGGCTATTGTGGGACGCAGCTGTGGGCGGTGTTGGTTACCCTGCGAGACATTGCTTATTCAACAGAAAGCTCCGGAGGAGAACTTCTTGTGGAATTAAATAGGAGGAGAAAAAAAAAAGTGATACTTCGGGGAGAAAAATGCAGAAGGGTAAACCACTGTTTGGGAAAATTAAACAATAGAGGCCCGGGCAGCGAAAGTCTGTGTTTATTGCAGGACTAATGGGTATCCCAATTATTATGGACCGTGTTAACCATCCATTAGCAGAATCGACACTCTGGGTGTCAACCCAGCTTTGGCTGGGAGACAGGAAGGAGCGTACGATGGTGAAATCCTCATTTTTGATATGATCAATAGACCACCTAAGTGAGGAGGCAAAGGAATGAAAAATGATCTTGCTGCTCTCCGAGGCTGCAGAGGTGTGCGTCAGGAATTCCAGTGATCTTTACGGCTCCCATAAATCTCTGTGCCTGTGCGTTTGTGTGTGTATATACCACATACCTGCATTTTTCTCTTCTGTAGGCTTTTAAATTCTAAGAGCTGAGAGGACTGATTGTCAATGCCTTTTTCAAATGCTGAATGTATTTTAATGAAGATATTGTTTTGGGTATGATTCATATCCCTTTCCCGATTGTTCTTTTTGAGTGTAACATATTGGCCCCGATCCTGCAGTAAAATCCCCATGTGTGGTCTTGTGTCCATCCAGAAGTCTTGTTCCCTTCGGTGGAGGTTCTTCAGCCTCTCCCTTGCTGCAGGATTGCAGCTTTTACATAAAAAACAAACAAAAAAAGCCTGAAAAATACCATATCCATTTTACCAAAACAAGCAAATTATCATTTTTGTTTATATTTCTCAAGGTGATTTAGGACAGGTTTTTTTCTTCATTGGGCATGAATTATTTCCAACTTCAGATATAGTCCTTAGTTTTTTCTCCTGTTGTTTTTTTTTTTTTTTTTTAAATTACTGAAGCCACCCCAACTAATTATTCATCCTGTTTATGGTAGGTGGTAGGCTGTGGCAAATTATTTTCATTTTGCTGCTGGCCACATTGGGTGATGACTCCAAAAGTGAATCCATTAAAGGGCCTGAGTCATTAGAAAATAAAACAACTTACTGGGAGATTCTTTGATTTTACTGCTTATTGCTCAAGAGTAAAAAAATTGTATACTGTATACCACAATTAAAAAAAAAAATACTTCAGGCAGGTTTAGACACATAAGTGAATTGCTTGTGTAAATGGGTTTGAGCAGCTGCTCTTATAAAGCACAACAGAAACCAATCAAATATGTCTGAAAGATTAGAAAGGCAGATGGGTATTTGTTTCAAAAAATAAACTTTGCCACCATAGAAGATGGCTGCAAGAGAAAGGTACTGATTTGTTCTTGTCTTTGACAGAGGTGCTTCTTTTTATTCACTGTTTTATTGAAGTTTTTTTTAAAAAAAAAAAGTGTGAGGAAACTGTGTAGACCCAGGGCTTTGTGTTAGAGTTCCTGGGAGCCGGATGTGGACAAGAGGGTCGTAGAGAAGTAGCCTCTGTAGACAGAAGAGAAAAAGATGGTCCTACCTGAATTTAGTGAACTTGTTCTGTAAGCAATTGATGTGTAGCTGTACAGAGCCTCCAAGTTCAGGACTGGCTGGTTTGCTTCGTTCTTACAACAACATTTCTCAGCAATAAGCTGGAAATTACAGTTTTGGAGGTTTCTAAAGCCATGCTGGCGTTATTTTCTGGTAGTTCATGCAATTCATATTTTACACTGGTTCCCTTTAAAGAGGGTAAATGTAGGACTGGTTTATGAGCATGAAATTGTGGATGCCCCATCCCTGGAGACGTTCAAGGCCAGGCTGGATGGGATTTTGAGCAACCTGGTCTAGTGGGAGGTGTCCCTGCCCATGGCAGGGGGGTTGGAACTCAATGATCTTTAAGGTCCCTTCGAACTCTAACCATTCTATGATTCTAGATCGTGCATCCCATAACATTTCCCAAAACAAATTACAATACAGGGCAGTTTGCAAGGAATACGTAAGAGAAAGTTTGCAAAGAGCTCGCGAGCATAAACATGTTTTCCCAGCTTCTGGTTTTGCTGTTGAGAGCTCAGCAGAAGGGGATAATGCCAGGTGGTTTTCACGTTGAAGCTCTGAGCAGTTTGTTATTGATGATAAGAGAAAGAAAAGAAGATGAAAGATACCAAGACGCCACGCTACCAGCTCAGTTCTGTGTTGTCAGACTGGTGATGAACCAGCCGGAGATGTAGGTCGGAATGGTGAGAAAGAATGGGAGGGAGATTTAGGAGTCATCATCGTCAGGAAGGTGTTTGTGGTTGTCGAGAGAAATACCGTGGTGTAACAGATACAGAGGGCGGAGGCCGGGGGCAGAACTCTGTTTCACTTAAAGTAATGGAAAAATAAACAGTAGAAAACCTGTAATTCAATTTCGAGAGCATAAACCAAAGGAGTTACCTAGAAATGTCAGCTGGACTGAAGACCTAATGGATTCAAAAGTGGTGATTGCTGCCTCTGGGAGGGGGGCACTTGGAGGAAATGGCTACGGAATTGTGTGAATAACCCCTTCCAAAAGGATGTTGGGAAAAAACATCTTACCTCTAGGAGAAAAGGATGGTTAGCAAAGAAGTTACGTCTTCAAGGCAGAAGATGGTGAAGTCAGGCTTGAAGTCAAGCTGAATTAAATGTTGTGAAGGATATTGAGCAAATAGGAAAAGAAAGGAAGAAGGAGGACCATGGAAATGAAGACAGAGAGAAGGCAAAGGATGATCTATGTATGATCCAAGAACAGAAAGAGTACTTTCCTTCTGATCCTGTGTTCATCCTCTGCATTCCTGAGAACTAGGAAAAGTTGGGTAACAGCTGTAGGTTGACAGTGGTGGAAATTACCATCATTAATTGGGAAGCAAGACATAGAGGCCTTTATGCACTGAAGTCAAGGAATGGGATAATCTTTCTCCCAAGTTCTAGAAGAAGGGGGTCATGAATTTGCAGACTTAGTGACAAGTAATTTTTAATACATTTCTTTTTTATTTTAAAACACGTTTGTTAAATCTATTTCTAATAAATAATAGAATAAATGGAAGTGCTGAAGAAGGGAAGAAAGGAAAAGTGATCTAGACACCCGGTGACAGCACCGCACAGAATTATAAAACAAATTTTGGAAGAAGAGCTGATTAAAGGCTTGGAAGTAATGGAATAACACACAAAATGGAAGTAAATGATGCCAACAGGCTTAATATCAACCTTCGATGAAGCAACTGGTTTTCTAGGTCACCCTAGTCCAGTTTGTAGTCCTGGCGAGAGATGTGGCTGGCAGCAGCTGAGTTTTTGCTGTGTGTCCCAGGTATTTGTTTCCACTACCAATGCTGAGAGCAGCCACCTCCACCTCCCACTGCAGAGTGGTTTCTCCTGGACTGGAGAACAAGTTGCTGGGTGCAGAGGATCAAATAGCTTCCCCTCCAAGGGAAGGTCTCAGCTGCGGTGGAGAAGAGGTGAGACACTGGCATAGAGTTGACATGTGTCTTACCGTTGGAAGAAGGAATGCTCTCTTCTGGATGAATAAAAGATGGCAAACCCAAGCTGGATTCCAGGAAAATGTTTAATACCATCACACGGGATGTGCATAGTGAAGCCAGCAAAGACGGGACTAGCAGAGGAACTGCTTAGTAGCAAGGAACTAGCTCAAAGGACGGCAGCAACTGAGAGTTGTAGGAGAGCTTAAATAACCAGGGAGGAGGTTACTAGTCAACATGCTCAAAGAGGTATTTCAGGATGAGTTTAATTTCATAACTTCATTTAAAATTTTATCACAGAAGGATGTAGAACACCCATGCCTTTTGTCGGCAGTGAGGTTGAAGGACCATGTCAGTACAAATGAGGGCCTGATGATTGTCTGGAAAGAACTGGATCCTCTTGAGTAGAAGGGAAATAAATGGTATCTAATTCCATAAATGAAAAATTGCATTTAAGGCTTTGCATTTGAAGTGTACCAAGAAACTTCCACCAGAAGTGAAGAGCTGATCAGTAGGTGTATCACTACGGTAGGTGCATTGAGTGGGTGAGGGATCATTAGTTGATCACAAGATGACAGAGTCGCCAACATGATACAAGTGTAGGATGCATTGCAAGAGGTAATTTTAGCAGAGATAGTGGAAGTGGCCACAAAGATGATCAAAGGGCTGGAGTACCTTTGCTGTGAGGACAGGCTGAGAGAGTTGGGTTTGTTCAGCCTGGAGAAGAGAAGGCTCTGGGGACATCTTATAGCAGCCTTCCAGTACCTAAGGGAAACCTACAGAAGAGGTGGGGAGGGACCCTTTATGAGGGAGTGGAGCAATAGGACAAGGGGTAACAGTTTTAAACTGAAAGAGGGGAGATTTAGATTAGATCTCAGGAAGAAGATCTTTCCTGTGAGGGTGGTGAGACACTGGCACAGGATGCTCAGAGAAGTTTTGGATGCCCCATGCCTGGAGGTGTTCAAGGCCAGGCTGGATGGGGCTTTAAGGAACCTGGTCTAGTCGGAGGTGTCCCTGCCCATGGCAAGGGGGGTGGAACTGGATGATCTTGAAGGTCCCTTCCAACCCAAACCATTCTATGATTCTAAGCATCCAGGTGATCATATAAGGACCTGTTGATACTTCATCTGAAATGTTTTATTCAATTCTTGAAGGCAACTTGTGTTCAGGGAGGATGAATTGGGAAGAGCAGGTGCAGAGGAGGGCTCGGAGCAATGTTGGAGGGAGCATAGGGGAGGCTGTGTCATGGAGAGAAGAGCAACTTTGTGTGTTTAGTCTAGCATGTGAAGAGGGGATATGATTGCTGGCTACAAATACATCAGGCAAGTAAACATTTTGGAGAGAGAAAGCTATTTAAGCTAAAGAACAATGTTGGCACACAAACAAATGGGAATTAATTGGCTATGAATGTGGGCTGGAAATTGGAAGAGGTTGCTGTGCCACCAGAACAGTGAGATCCTGGAAGAGGGTAATGGTGGGGACAAAAAGATTAAGTGGTTATAAAATGAAACTCAATGAAGTTGTGAATGGGATTAGGTGCCACGATGCCTGCGAAATCACTAAACTCGTTTGCCCGGGGAGGGGTGTTTGCAGGGTTTTGCTGCAGGGGAGAAATGGAGAACAGGCTGTTGAGCTCCATGTGCACCACTGAAAAAGTCATGCCATTTGTGTGAGACCAGGCAGCGTCCACCAAAACAGATGATATCTTGGAATAAGCGTTCACAGTTCGTTTTCCTTGATAGAGAAGAATATCACAGTGCAGGCAATTTATCACGTTAATTATTTTTTGTTTTGGTTTGGTTTTTTTTTCATTTCAAATTTAACTACTGAAGTCTTTTCATTTGCAAAATTGCTAGGGGCTTTGCTGGAGGTTTGATACATTTTGGCACCCTGCGAATGCGTGAGCTGGTCATAGCGTGTGTTTGTGGAGCTTGTGTTTGCCAATACGACTTGTTTGCACAGAGGAAAATATTCAGCAGGGCATAAGAGATAAAAACTGAATTTCCCTTTCTAAAAGTAATATGGGAATTAGGCTACATTGCAGAGCTTAAATTACACTGATTCTCCTTCAGGGTTGGAATAAAATTTTCAAAATCACCTCTAATCTGTGAAGAATCTAAACCATATGGAAATCTTCCTGATTCCCCTAGGTGGTTTTGACACTTTTACCCACAGCTCTTAAAGTATTTCTTTTTTTGTTTTTTTTCTCCTGCAACAATCTCAGTTCCAGGTGTGAGATTTGTCAGGAATAAAATAGTTGCACCATTTAACTTTCTAGCATCGAGGAACTTGTATTGGTAAGGGAATATCAATACTAATAGATAATAATATCACTTGTAATAATCCCAGTGAGTTCTACTAGTTTTAATTATGTCAGTGCAGTTGATGGGGTCATTTTCCTACGCACAAAGACCCCTTTCGCTCCTGCTCCTTGCTTAAAAATGGGTCACGGGTTCAGAAAAGAATTAGGACTTTTCAAATGTCATTTTTCCTTTAGGCAGAGCCTATGTGAAACAGCTTCTTTCTCCAAGAAACAAAGATCGCTGTGATTTTTTACTAGACCTTTCGAAGTACTGATACAGTGGGGTGTTTTTTTGCAGCCCATCACCCGTAGCAATCATCCAGCCCTGTGGCTCATATCCTGGTTTTTTGAGAAGCCATTTCCTTTCGGTGCACAGGTCTTTTTCCCTGTGTTTATAGGAAGCAGTCAGGGGGCTGTCAGCCAGAAGGATCAGAATCGAATCAAATAAATTACTTGCAAAGATAGGAAACCATTTCACACCTTGGAGCCTCATTTTGCTCCAGATGTAGCGTGTTACAGCTCAGCCCACTTAGAGCCAATTCTAAATTGACTGACCCCTCGCAACACTTAAAATCTTGGTAGAATTTGCACTTTTCTTGCAAACCGACACTTGGGTTTCAGCCTGTTTGGGTTTGGATGCTTAACTGTAGACAGAGTGATTGCCCTGGAGTGATGATGAACGTGGGTTGTCATTCACTCTACCGTTATAGAGACATGAAGGATCATTAGGAAGAGGTCTATCAATACACACATTCAGTTCTAAAGGCACCGAGGTTCTGTAGGAAATACAGTTCCTGCTGGCATTTAAAAAAAATTCCAAAATTAATTTAGGTTGGACACAACCAGATACGCAATGTTTACATTAATTCTGGGGGTTTTTTTAAAGGGAGTGGTAACCTTTACTTATGATTTATGGAAGCTCTTATTACCACATCTATTCCAAGGCTTTTCTCACACCCCTTCATTCTGGAGGAACTATTTTGATTCAAAAACAACTTTTAATTGACTTTTTATCTTTCAGTGTAGAACGTGTTTGTGAGACACTGCCAGGCAAGCAGCCTGGAGAGGAGTGTAATTCTTGTCTCAGGACTCCGAGTATGTTGATGGCGGTTGATGTTCATTTGTGTTTGATTATTATTCCAGCCTCAGTTTTAGATTTCTTGGGCTTTGAAGGGTGGGGTGAAGTTTTGTCATATTTAGTATTGTACTTAGCGATTTTTAATATACAAGTGCTGATATTGGAAGCATGTGAGAAGCATATTTGGGAAGGAAGGTAACGATACGTGTGATGTCCAAATGTAGACTTTAAATCCTAACCAGGGACCTGGGTACCAGGAGGATCGAAGCTTCGCTGTAGTGAGTACCGCCTACTTGCAGCCTGCTCTGTGCCTCAATTTTCCTGTCTATAAAACAGAGCTCATAAATCTTGCCATCATTTACATAGTGTTTTGATATCGGGTTTCTTTCCAAGTCTGAAGTAACATTAATTATTAGTTGTGGGAATGCTATTTCCCTTTGATTTCTCCCCACCTCCATGTTGCCGTGTGTGCAGCCCCTTCTTCAGAACGGAGGACAGGCTAAACCACCCTCGCTGAGATTACTCCATCACCTCTGATGGTGTAGCACAAAGCCAGTCATTTCTCCACTCCGGAGTCTAAAGCCTCTGAACTTCATTAGCCCAAGGGAGTGGTAGGCCCAAGCGTGCTCCGAAATGCCGATCTCCTGTTTTGATAACTGAGCTCTAAAATCAAGATAAACAACCTGCCCTATATACTGAACATGTCCTAATTGCACGCTTCAAGCAAACCAGCCAATCAATGAGTCTGTGTCGCCGGCTAATGAATATTTGTAGTTTTGGAAGATTTCTCATGTGATGTTCCTTCTGCAGTTATTAACAGAGTGGCTTCGAAGACCCTGTTCAGGAGGAGAACCCGGCTTTATCTAGCCCAAGAAACTATGTCATTTAATTTCATATGTTGGCTGGGCATGGTCACTCTTATTCAAATCATATTAGCTAATACTTCTTTAAAACTGTTTACACTGGGTGCAAAGTTGTGTTTAAAATCCTATTAGCTGATACATTTCCTAGTCTAGACTCGAGGAGGGTTGACTCCCTGAAGAACTCATAGCAGGACTTTGTTTACTTGCAGGGGGTAGAAGAAGGAGGCAGGAAAAGAAGGGGTAATGACGTTTGAAACGGTCCAAATGACTTCTGTGGTGCCAAATATTTTGCTGTCTGTCCCTCTCCTTGCTTTTATTATTGTTAATTTTTTTATTTTTTTTTTTATTGAGAGGTGGCTCTCAAGTCATGAGGGTGACTTTGCAAACCATGGGAGAATTGCCACCAACCAAGGTCTTAGGAATTCAGCATTGGGAGCCAGGGCTCTCTGTGGGAGCTGTGGAAGGAGGAAGGCACAGCAGAAGCATCTGAGTTGAAGTGGCCAGTCAGGCAGGAGCTCCGGGGAGCCACATGCTAGGACTTTCATTGAGCCAGAAACACGTCATGGACATTCAGGAGCCAAAGAGAAAGCTTTCTTAGCGGGAGTTAACAGTAGGGTTTTGGATGTACCCCACTAACAGGAGAAGGAAACTGGATTTGGTGTGTAGGTTGCTCCCAGGATGGCACAATAATCATAAAATCATAGAATGGTTTAGGTTGGAAGGAACTCTAAAGATCACCCAGTTCCAACCCCCCTGCCATGGGCAGGGACACCTCCCACTAGACCAGGTTGCTCAAAGCCCCATCCAGCCTGGCCTTGAACCCCTCCAGGGATGGGGCAGCCACAGCTTCTCTGGGCAACCTGTACCAGTGTCTCACCACCCGCACAGGAAAGAATTTCTTCCTGATATCTAATCTAAATCTCCCCTCTTTCAGTTTAAAACCGTTACCCCTTGTCCTATTGCTCCACTCCCTGATAAGGAGTCTCTCCCCATCTCTCCTGTAGCCCCTTCAGGTACTGGAATGGGCGTTAAGGTTTCCCCAGAGCTTTCTCTTCTCCACGCTGAACAATGCCAACTGTTGCAGCCTGTCCTCATAGAAGAGGTGCTCCAGCCCTCTCATCATCTTCATGGCCCTCCTCTGGACCTGTTCCAACAGGTCCATGTCCTGGATCCCAGGACTTACTTCCTTCTGCAAGTCACAGATGAGGTAAATCAGGAGTCCTGTGCTTTGACTCACAGTCTAGCACCTTACTGACACATAAAAAGAGCCTGATCTCCCAGACCAGGTACCTAAAGCAATCTCTGGGGCATCAAGTAGTGTGAATATCGATTTAGTGTTGCTGATGGAAAATCATCTAACACCTTTGAGATTCTGCTCCACTCCAAGTTTCTAAACTTCCTTAGTCTTGGTTCTCTTCCCCTGGTCCCTCATAGTAGGTCTTGGAAGGTAGGTGTGATGTTGCAGTTGGCAGGTGAGGCAGAAATACCAAACCTCTGTTTCCCTTTACTAAGTCTGTTTTTACTATAATGTGCCATCATTCTGATTTAGCAGTTCAAGTGGCACATCTTGGAAGAAAACTCCTCTGGACCTCAGCCGAGCATTAAATGCTGTAGAATTCCAAGCCTTTCTCAAACAATGGCTTGGATTATTGACCTGAAATGCAGACAATGTCTCCGTTCCTAATGATAACTGCCTTTTGAATATCGTGAGAGGGCTGCAGTAAACTCTAAAGTTGAATGTAGAATTTCCATTGGCAGTGGAGCTGGACTTTCCCAGTTCTCAGGAGTTGCTGGAATTTGATTTTCGTCACGGTTTTCCTACTGATGTCTCCGCTTTTTGCCTTCTTAAGATCTCCTCTCTGGAATGTCTAACCTTTCTTTAAATCGCCCTCTTCCTTCAGTCCCGTCGCAAATCAGTTGCACTCCCACAGTTAACCATTCAAACATAAATAAGTTAGTTAAATGATTTACCAAAATATGGTGAAACAAATAGACCTATCCTGTGTTTTGTTTGAGGGGTTTTTTTTTGTTTTGTTTTCTAAAACATCCTTTTCCTTTTCTTTACGTTTCTAACCTAGAGCCTTATGGTAAGGGCTTTTTCTGTCTTGTCCGTTAAATCGCATGCACATCAATAAAACTGTGTATCAACATTCATTAATAAACGTTGGCTCCTCTATGTATTCCCCCTTCCTGGGCAAGATTATTCTATACTGTGTATTTACTAGAGCTACATCCTGTCTACTTCAGCTACTCGAGTAAGTAGCAATATTTTAACTGCTGAGTATATCGTGTGCGTCATTTATTTGTCCTGACTAGATCCACTGCTGGTTTCATAAACATTTGGGGAAAGAAATACTAAACTAGCAAATATTTGGAGAACCCCCTAATGTACGATCTTAAGAGGATGATATCGTCTCTCAGTTTGAAGATTAAAATCAGTGCTGTTCACAGCTGATTAACTTTCCTTTCTAATATTTCCCACAAATTGAGCTAATGTAATAAAACTTAACGAAACAAGGTTTAGTAAAGCCACAGAGAATATTTCTCTTGACAGCGAGCTGGAGAGTGGTTCAGGCTGTCGTGGTGTTCACTTTGTAATGGCTTTATCCCGTCCCATGGATGGATGTAGCAATGACAGCAGTCCTTGTGTTAGGTTCAAACAGCCTACCGAAGAGGCTCAAAGGTGATGTGAATTAGCAGCACTATGTTTTCCTTATGTCTCGTCGTTGATCGATCGTTGCTTTCTTTCCCGTCAGCTCCTAACAATTCTCATTTTTGGTCCTACAGAGTCATCAGCAAAGTGGTACCAGCTCCAGAGGCCAAAAACTCTACTCCTGTCAGCCGGCCCAAAACACCTCCGCCCGTGCCGTCACCTGTACCAGCTCCCATTCATGTCACCCCTCCTCCAGCCCCAGCTCCTCCTCCTCCCCAGGCTACCGTCTCACCAGTCCTCATTCCACCGCCCTCTCCAGCCATCTCGGCAGCAGGAGGCTCCAAAGCTCCAGTCAGGAGCGTGGTGACTGAGACCGTCAGTACTTACGTGGTAGGTAACACGCACCGCACCGTGTCCCAGGGCCGGTGACATTCATCTCTTGAACTGCTGAGCCCCTGGGTGAACTCAGCAGCTCAAACTGATGGTTCCTGGGCTTGTGATAAACAAGTCCAGTTATATCCCACTTGGTATTTTCTGCTAACTGAGCGAGAGCGTTTATTTTTGGAGGTGGAGATGTTTCTTATAGATGCTTTCATAAGTGCTGAATTGAAACCTCAAATGTCAAGCTTGCCATAGATTTTGCTGTCAGTCAGGTAAAGTACAAAACCCTCATGCAGCATCAAGAATTTTGACTCATTTGAAATGTGTTGAGTCCACTAATCTCTTTTCTGGTTTCTTCAACACAGAGAAATTGCAAATGTTTGCGCATCTCAGAAAGTCTGTAGATAGTTCATTAGTCTGCAGGTCATTAGTCTGTTTGACATATGGTCTGAACTTGGCCTCTGTCTGGTAGCATTAAGACTTCTTCATTCCTTTTGAAAAGTCTCCCATCCGACATGATGTAGGGACTGCACTTTCTAAAAGAACATCTGCTTTAGATGCCATGTAAAATGGAAGTCCTGACCATTCCTGGTCCTTGGAAGAGCAGCAGATGCCATTAAAAGTGGCAGCAGTGTAGTTATCCTCCCTCTCCTGGCTGAATTCCAGCTTGGTTGAGGACGCCTTGCTTAGCTGTCGTGGGTAGCAG
This sequence comes from Arenaria interpres, assembly GCA_013399435.1. Taxonomy (NCBI): domain Eukaryota; kingdom Metazoa; phylum Chordata; class Aves; order Charadriiformes; family Scolopacidae; genus Arenaria; species Arenaria interpres. The sequence continues at coordinate 23,585 of VXAK01020075.1, read as the reverse complement.
TTTAAAACCTTCACCTTCAAAACACCTGAAACTTGCTTCTATTACAATTAATAGAATCATAGAATTAAGTTAGAGTTGGAAGGGACCTTAAAGATCATTGAGTTCCAACCCGCCCTGCCATGAGCAGGGACATCTCCCACTAGACCAGGTTGCTCAAAGCCCCATCCAGCCCGGTCTTGAACACCTCCAGGGATGGAAGTGATTCCTGTGTTTTAATTCCAACACAAGTGTGATTTTTATCCTTTTTTTTTTCTTTAATTCTTGTTTTTATGGTGATTCCTAGTGTAAATCTACCCTGCCGTTTCTAAGGTGCTCTTCCCTGCTGGACTTAAACCAGTTGTGTCACGTTACTGGTCTCTATTTAAACAGCTGCTACATTTCACTCCCAAGTTGGTGTCAGCACCAGAGGCTGTGCGTTGTCTTTCGGGTGCAGGATACGCATCCTCACCTCCTGTATCACAGCCGTCCGTACAGTGTCACTCTTCCCCGTTACAGCAGCGCCCAGAAGCTTGGAAATTCATTCTAAGAGAGAAACATTTCCAAAAATACTGGACTACATCCAGTTTTCTTCAGTGAGTGTTTAAAGCAAGTAACTTGGAGATGATGTTAGTTTAAAGAAAGAAAACCTGGAACTTTTCCCAAGGTACTTAGACTCATAGAATTGACTAGGTTGGAGGAGACCATTCAGATCATCGAGTCCAACCATCAACCTAACGTTGACAAAACCGCCACTAAGCCCTGTCCCTCAGCACCACGTCTGCCCGGCTTTGAAGTACCTCCAGGGATGGTCATTCCACCACTTCCCTGGGCAGCCTGTTCCATTGCTTGATAAACCCTCATGGTGAAGAAATTTTTCCTGATATCCAATCTAAACCTCCCCTGGCACAGCTTGAGGCCATTTCCTTTTGTCCTATCACTTGTTACTTGGGAGAGGAGGCTGACCCCCACCTCGCTACAGCCTCCAGGTAGTCGTAGAGAGCGAGAAGGGTGGCAAAACTCTTAGCACCTTGTGGAGAATTTAGAGGACATGTAGGCTCCGGGTTATTTCACGCTTCAGCATTATAGTTGAAACCAGGGCTTTTACTCCATCAGGATCCAACTATGTCCAGAGGCAGGGAGACTTCTGATGTGAGACGTTTATAAGTCAAAAAGCTGGGAGAGAGTCTGGGGAAGAAGGGAATAATTAGTAACTATTAGGCCCTTGCGTGAAGGGAATCCAGGACACAGAATGATGAAATGGCTTTTGCCACGTCGGACTGGAAAGCCCTTGTAGAGATAAGATTGAAGCCGGTGTGACAGAGGTGCACAACTCCCTTCTGCAGGAGAGGACAGGAGGATGATCTTAGAGTTTAAAAATAAAAGAAAGATGTGGGATCTCCTTGTAGGATAGCATCTCGGTAAGTGTGCTCTTATCATTAACTCTCAGCAGTTTGTACTAAAATAGCAGCCTCGATCACATACTGTCCCTCCTTCCACGACCCTTGGCTCATTAAGGAATGAGAAGTTGGGCAATATTTTTAACATCCTCATTCAGGAGCCCCAAGTTCTCGTTTAACAAACAGGCAGAGATTTCGATGGTTATAGACCTCCCATCTCCAGCCCCTGAAAGCCTAAGGCAGGTAATTCTGCAGCCAAACATCCCCCCTGAAAAGTTAAGTTTGGGTAAATTAGGGTGTCTGTCTAATCATAGAATCTTAGAATCGTCACGGTTGGAAGAGACCTTTAAGATCGTTGAGTCCAACCATTAACCCAGCACTGCCCGAGTTACTGCTAAACCATGTCCCTCAGCACCACGTCTGCCCAGCTTTGAAATACCTCCAGGGATGGGAACTCCACCACTTCCCTGGGCAGACTGTTTCAGTGCTGGACAACACTTCTGGTGAAGAAATTTTTCCTCATATCCATCCTAAACTTGCCCTGGCACAATTCGAGGCCATTTCCTCTTATCCTGTCGCTTGTTACTGGGGATCTGTAGAGAGCAAGAAGGTCTCCCCTCAGCCTCCTTTTCTCCAGGCTGAACAACCCCCAGCTCCCTCAGCCACTCACGGAATCAGGGAATTGTCAGAGTTGGAAGGGACCTCTAGAGATCATCTAGTCCAACTCCCCTGCTAAAGCAGGATTGCCCAGAGCACATCACTCAGGACTGCATCACTCCTCACAAGACTTGTGTTCCAGACCCCTCACCAGCTTCGTTTCCCTTCTCTGGACACGCTCCAGCACCTCATGGGGTGACATCAAGCAGCATCACAGAATCACAGAATCACATGAGGTTGGAAGGGACCTCTGAAGATCATCAAGTCCAACACCCCTGCCAAAGCAGGTCCACCCAGAGCAGGTTGCACAGGAATGTCTCCAGGTGGGCTTTGAATGTCTCCAGAGAAGGAGACTCCACCACCTCTCTGGGCAGCCTCTTACAGGGCTCTGCCACCCTCCAAGTAAAGAAGTTCCTCCTCATGTTTAGGTGGAACTTCTAATATGCAAGTTTGTGCCCATTTCCTCTTGTCCTGTCACTGGGCACCACTGAAGAAAGACCAGCCCCATCCTCTTCACACCCACCCTTTAAGTATTTATAGGCGTTGATCAGATCCCCCCTCAGCCTTCTCTTCTCCAGACTAAAAAGACCCAAGTCCCTCAGCCTCTCCTCATCAAAGAGATCCTCCAGGCCCTTCATCATCTCTGTAGCCCTCTGCTGTACCCTCTCCAGCAGTTCCCTGTCCTTCTTGAACTGGGGAGCCCAGAACTGGACACAGTGCTCCAGATGGGACCTCACCTACAGCTGGCACCCAGCACGTCATGGGGGGACATCAGGCAGCGTCACCTACAGCTGGCACCGCCAGTGCCTGAGCCAGGCAGCACCCTGGGTGGGTGCTGTCCAAGTGCAGGACCTTTTCAGAGGACAGACCTGCAGAGCAGATGCTTCTCTGCCAACTCAAAATGACTTCGCAGATCTGAGATCGGATGCGTAGATAGGAATGATTTTTGCAATCAATCAACTTTAAAATCAAGCTCGTTGTGTGACGTTGCCAACTACATTTCGCTGTCGGGAAGGGGATTGTTCCCTGCTTAATATTCTTGGGGTTTCTATCCACTATTTTTAAATCAGAAAATAAAAATAATTCAGAGCTTTAAGAGGAGTCAGTGGAGAGTGAAGGGTTGGTTGCAGCTCCGGAACGTGCCTATTGATTTTTCGGGAGCTGCTAGGAGATGTACAGACCACCGTGTAGTGGTTCTTTTTTATTTTTTTTATCCCTAGGAGCATCTGGGGCATTTCATCTCTCACTTTTTTAATATCGTCCTCGTAGGCTGTACGGATAGCAAAAAAAGTTGTTGCCTCAGCTACGTGTAAACGCGGTAACGCACAAAAGCTGAGCACAAAACAGTTTGTGTTCTTGAGATTCAGTGATAATGTGCGAATCTCGGTAAAGGGATGATGAAATCGGGGTAGGAACCCAGACATTTTGTACTTTGTATTGCTAACTGCGCTTCTTCGGGTGGATTCGGGGACGTTTTGCCTGTCTGTTTTTACCAAGGAACCGTTAAAAGAAACCACTTGAAATTTAAAAATACAAACAACGGGTCTAGCAGGATATAAACATTAAAAAATATATATTATAAAGCCCTGAATGTGCCAAATCCAGTAAGCAGCTGCCTAATACTGTAAGCGATCTGCCTCCCTCGCTTCGTTTACCCTTTAGTAAATTGTGCTGTGCCATAAATGTCATAAGGGGAATGGAAAGTTACTCAGTAACAACTTTTTTTTATCCCCTGATCTTATCAGCTGGTTGAAGTTGAAGGCTTTGGCTAATAAGTAATAACGGCGACGTATAGGCAGGGCGCTGTATATTTTACATGCACCCAAGGCTGCTGCCTTACGCGGGGGCTGCCCTTGCTCCTTCTTGCTGTTAACGGGATAGAATTTAAAAAGTGTCGCCGTAGACAGGGCAGGAATTGTGTCCTGAAGCCCTGGCTGCCATACCTGAAGGCCAGAGGGCTGAGGCCGAGGTGGTACAACTGGCTTTACTGGTTTAGAGGACAATACAGGAAAAGGCAGGCTTTTGTCAACCGGCTGCAGTGTAGGAAAATCAATTAAAACATAATGCTGAGGGCATAGGACGGGAGAATTCATAAAAAGCAACGGTGAGCACAGAGTAGCTTTGTGGGATGAGCAAGAAGCGTATTTTGAAAACAAAAACAAAAAAAAATACCGATTTTGCTGCTCCCTTAGTCCTGCAAAGCGGGTAACTGTCTTTATTTCTCTGCACCAGATCCGAGACGAGTGGGGCAACCAGATCTGGATCTGCCCTGGCTGTAACAAGCCAGATGATGGCAGTCCAATGATAGGTTGTGACGGCTGCGACGACTGGTATCACTGGTAAGTTCCTCCTCTCCATCCTAGTTCGCCGTTCCCTGGCAGATGGGGGCTATATTATCCAAAAAACTCCCTTTTTTTTTTTTTCCCCTTTATTTTATGGTTCGTGACGATGAGGTTTTTGCTGCGTCCAATTTAATAATCTGGAAGATATTTTTATCTCTGCCCCTTTGGAATTTGAAAAAAAAAAAGCAGATTTTAAGCTGTGAAGGAGAGTTACTTTTTAATTAATGGGCGTTGGTGATAACAGTTGGTTTTGAAACTGCTGGGAAATATTGCTGATTCCGGTAATTTTGGGAGAACTCCAGGATTATGAGCACAGCGTATCCAGATAGACATTTCAAATTACGGAGCATTGTATGAACGGTGATATAAATGTCAGCTCCTATAAAAGGGTTGGAGGGAATTAATCACTTTTTAGGCGTTTTCTTACCCAGCTGCATAAAATCGTAAGATTTTTTTCGCAGATGCGTTAAAGAAGCGTTTGAAATTCTTTCAAATGTAGCCTGTGATACCTGGAAGTGCACTCGTATTTTCTGTTGAAGTAAAAGTTCTTATCAGAGTGTCCCTTCGATGTATTTTTTTGTTGTTGTTGTTTCAAAGCAAGTGGGTTTTAGCTTTCTGTTCCATCGTTATATTCATGGAGGCAATGATAATATAATTGCTATATTCATTTGAAGGCTAGAACTTGTCTCCCACTGAAAATTTTCATTTCTTTGGGTGAGCAACAAAAAGTCGTGTTACTCCCCGCTGAGACCGGACGGTTGTTTTCCCTGTCCTTCCCAGGCCTTGCGTCGGGATCACGACTGCGCCCCCGGAAGAGATGCAGTGGTTCTGCTCCAAGTGTGCCAACAAAAAGAAGGATAAAAAACACAAGAAGAGGAAGCACAAGGCGCACTGAGGACCCCGCAGGGGACTCAGGTCCCACTCACCGACCCCACCGCAGCGCAGCCCGTGGCCGGGGGGGGACCCAGCCACCTCGTGTCTCCCGCTTGGAGACTCCGGAGTGAATCGGGGGTGGGAGGGAACGAGGAGAAGCTCTCCGGCAGCAGCCGGTGCCTTTGGCATCCCGGGCCGAGCCCAAGGGGTTGGATTTTGGTACATTCTGATGCTGTCTTTTCGCCTACCCAGGGCAATTTTTGCACAGAGCGTTACGAAGACTCGGGCAGTTCACGGTACCGCTCCCGCTCCCGTGGCTCGGCAGCAGCAAAGATGAATGTTGTAAATAGAGATACCTGTCCTATTCTTCCCCGATTTGTCATGAATCCCTCTCGAACCTTTGCAGCGAGGTGCCGAGAGGAGGAGAAAATGTAAATTGCAGTAAGTTGTAAGCTGAGGAGACCTTCTGGAATGATTTCTGTAGCCTGGGTGCAGTTCAGCCTCTACCCCTGCTGAGCCAGATAATCATAACGTGGAAATAAAAAAAAGTGGCTGGTAAATATTTTTGTGATGAGAATATATGAAGCTTTTTTCCTTGATTTTTAGTACTAACATAAAATAAACACGTTCAAGCTTTTGTGATATATCTTCTATTTTTTAAAAAAAAAAATGAAAGTTTCTATTGTGTCGATTTTTTTCTCCCGTGTGAATTTATTTCGGTGGACCTGTAATATATTTTATACTTTGGGGTTGGTTTTTTTTTTTTTGTTTGTTTTTCAGTCTGTGTCAATGTACCTTTTCATTGCTTGTACATTTCATTGGTGTGTAAAAACACTTCCCCATTAAAGAGATTTTTCACACGTGTGAATACCTGATATTTATAAATAAGTAATTTTTATTTTTTATTTTTTTTTTTTTTAAATTCTTTTTTAGGGCTTGAGGAGTTTTATTTTTTGGGGAGAATACAAACCTAGCAGCTATTAAAAGCCCGTGCAACGCCTGGCCTTATGGCTTTAAGGGATTGGCGAGCTCTGCCCCAGCGGTGCGAGGAGCACGGGGAGGCGGCCAGCGCCGTAATTAGGCCTCGATTCAGATACTTAAACATGTGGTAACTTCTTAAGAAGTGAGTAATCCTATTGCCTTCAAGGAGCCTGTTCCCACACTTGGTTATACGTCTGTTTAAATGCCTTCTGAATCGCCAGCTTAGGCCAGGGGGCTCCGCACTTTTAACGGTAGCTGCAGCGTGTTAAGCTGTAGCTGAGCCTTTTTTTTCTTTTTTTTTTTTTTCTTTTTTAGCCAGTTTGCCAAAATCACCGGGGCTCCCGTTTAGACGCAGGAGATGCGCCGGGGCCAGAAGGTGTGTGAACTCTGCTTTGCCCATCCCCTTGGAAAGACCCGTCAAGTGAATGCAAATTGTACTCCCCGTTGAAAACGGAAGGGGAAAATTGCAGAGAAAAAAACAAAATCAAAGAAGGCAGTATTAGATATCGTAGTGCAATGCATCTCAGAGCTAAATAAAATATAAGAATGAATCCGGAAAAAAAAATATATACCTTTTGTTTACGAAGCCATAGGGAACATTCAGACTTCATTGGTTGATTTGGGGATATTTCTACTTAAAACCGTGCGGTGAGAAACATCTGATGTTTGAGACTATGGCCCTTTCACCTGTTGCGCAGATATTAAGCGTTATTTTTTAAATGCATCCAAATTGATATTAATGAGCATGAATTAGTCATGTTTTTAAAAGTGCAGGTCTAGTCGGGGAAATGAGGCTTTGCTGATAGAACTGTTAAATTGCAAATCAGTGGAGATATGGATGAAATTGGTTTATTAAAAGTGCACCGTTACTTTCTTTGTTCAATGCCACCTCGTTTATATTCCGTCCCTGCTAATTACCGGTCAAGAAAGTTCTTGGGTTCGATTATGTTTTTTCTTCATTTTATTTTGAATTGTTGAATGTTGCAAACCTGATTCTTGTTTCTCTCCGCGTGTAACGTGCAGACAATACAAAAAACCACCGTCTTTGGTCATTTCTGGTTGCAATAATAAAGAACTAGCTTTTGGTAAGTTGTTTATCCATTTCCTCCTCCCCTCCCGTTAATCAGAACTTCTCACATTTAATCAACTAAATTATTCAGGGTGCCGTGGGAGGGCTGAACTTTGCCGTTCCGGCGGCCGTTCAGCTATTTCTGTGCGTTGCTGCCGCCGGGTTGGTTTCCTACCCTGGGTTTTATGATTTTATAAATGACCTCTGTGGCAATAAAACCGAAGCATCGTTTTCAGGAGGCTTGTGTGGCCGACGGGATTAGTAACGGGAGAAGGGGCCCTTCACCTCTGGGTCACCAGTTTGAAGCCAGCCCTGGTCCCTGCAGAGCCTACCTCCCCTTTCCCTTACGCTGGTGCCTGTCAGAAATCGGTGCTGTAAAAGAATAATCACCTTCCAAAAATAGTTTCCCGCTGACCAGCCATGTGGCATGGACCTTCTTTACTACCCAACGCCCAGCTGCTTCCCCAGATGTTTGGATTTGCTGCTGTAACTTCACAGGTTGTGTTTCTCCTCCGTAAACTTCGCCAGAGTTAGAGCTGCTCCCATGGTTTGCTGCTCGATTTTGTGTTTGGGCATTTGTGTTCCTCTGAACCATAGAATCACAGAATGCTTTGGATTGGAAAAGACCTTAAAGATCATCTGGTTCCAACCCCCCTGCCAGGGGTTGCTCAATAGGAGGTTTCGGCAACCTCCTGTTAGATCAGATTGCTCAAAGCCCTGTCCAGCCTGGCCTTGAACAGCTCCAGGAACGTTCCACAGCTTCTCTGGGCAACCTCTTCTAGTGCCTCACCACCCTCAGAGTGAAAGCCATTATAGAATCCTCATAGAATCCATTTAGGATTTGGGTTTTGGACACTGCTGTCCACGGGAAGAGGGCACAACGGGTGGTTTGCAGGTTGGTTTGTATCTACCACATCATGGTAGACCATCAATGTCTCTGAATGGTTTTCCTGCCTCGGGAGAGCAGCTTCGTCCATGAGGAAAGTCGGGTATGAGCACTGCCACTGGAAAACTTTTATTTCCACTGGTAGTTGGAGTAAAACCAATTAAAAAGTTTAGAAAGTATAGAATTTCAGAGTTTTCAGTGAGGAGAAGACAACTCACCATCTGCCCATGGTATAAAGAGAAGACACCCCATTTTCCCACCTTTCCTGGTGCACCCTACGTCGTGGATTTACGCAGCGGGGCGAGTATTGGTAGCGAATATTCGAGAAAAGAGCGTAAAAGCTCTTCCGTGAGAAAAGCTTGTTGAATCCTGCCTTGACTCTGGGGCCAGATTATTATCTGGAGTCAGTTGGGAGTCAGTCGGAGCTGTGTCGGTTTGCACCAGCCCAGAAGCTGCCCGCTCCCTCGCGCGGCCGGGGAGCAGCTCTGGTTATTGTGAA
>VXAK01020075.1:298-14471 GCA_013399435.1 Arenaria interpres | reverse complement strand
AAGAGCTGGGGCTCTTTAGCCTGGAGAAGAGAAGGCTGAGGGGAGACCTTATCTACATTTACAAGTATCTAAAGGGTGGGTTGAAGGATGATGGAGCTGGACTCTTTTTGGTGGTTCCCAGCAACAGGACGAGGGGCAACGGGCACAAGCTGGAACATGGGAAGTTCCATTCAGACAGGAGAAAAAACCTCTTTCTGGTGAGGGTGGCAGAGCCCTGGAAGAGGCTGCCCAAGGAGGTTTTGGAGTCCCCTTCTCTGGAGATCTTCAAGCCCCGCCTGGATGCCGTCCTGAGTGATGTGCTCTGGGCAACCCTGCTTTAGCAGGGGAGTTGGACTAGATGATCTCTAGAGGTCCCTTCCAACTCTGACAATTCCCTGATTCCGTAATATCGAGAGGGTAAGCACAACGCTCAGAAATAGAAGAAACTATCTTGACTACTGATTTTTATTGGGAGGGCAGAGATATCAACGCAGAACAACCCTCCCCGGAGCACTGGGGAGGCACTTTTTCCTGGGTTAATCTTCCTTCGGGGCTCTATGTGGTGCTCAAAGCATCATTGCTCTGCTTGACAAGGTGTTTCTTTCTCTGAAGGTGTCCACAGCTAAGTACAGTGAGGATCTTTATGCTCCGCCACTGATTTGTGATTCCAAACGTCCTGGAAGAGAAAAGGAATAAAAAAAATAAAAAAAAAAAGCCCTGAATCGGAGGGTATCAGAGCCTGCTGACTTTGTCTGGGCTTTCCAGAGATAAAATATAGTGTATTACTTCGCTGTATCACCTAAACCTTCTTTGTTCTCCTTTCAATAGGACGATTAAACAAAGACCTACTAACCAAATTAAAGTATAAAATGAACGCTGAGATATGGAAACCTTGCCAGGAAGAATGTTAATGAATGAAGTTCACTAAAGGCACGCTGGCTAAGTTTTCAATACAAATAGTTTTATGGCCAATCTCTTTAGATCATAGCAGTTTTCTTTAGAAGTTTTAAGTCTCAAAAGTAGATGAGTTTCCTTCGCCGGGGAATGAGTTAGATAATGCTCTGAATAAACTCCCTCTCCGCAGTCTTGTCAGTCATGCTACTTAGGAAACTCTCCCTTTCTTCTGGGGACTTTGGGCTCAGCTGTAACCTAAAAAGTAGAAAGCTGCTGCTAATCCCTGTGTGCTGTACGGCAGGGGAGGCTGTAACGGGAGATTTACGGCCGGCAAATGGCTCGTACCTGGCTGAGGGGAGCAGAAGCCTCTAAACATGAGCTGTGGCAGCCGATCGTGGTGGGCTTCTCCTCGAAGGTGCACTTTCAGCCTCTTCAAGGTTTATGCTGGGTGAAGTGGGGGACAGACTTTTTAGTAGGGTCTATAGCAATAGGACAAGGGATAATGGCTTTAAACTGAAAGAGGAGAGATTTAGACTAGGTCTAGGGAAGAATTTTTTGCGATGAGGGTGGTGAAACCCTGGCCCAGGTTGCCCGGAGAGGTGGCAGATGCCCCATCCCTGGAAACATTCAAGGCCAGGTTGGATGGGGCTCTGAGCAACCTGATCTAGTTGAAGATGTCCCTGCTCATGGCAGGGGGGTTGGACTAGATGGCCTTTAAATGTCCCTTCCAACCCAAACCATGCCATGGTTCCAGAATGCAGCTCTTTGTGCGTACAGAGTGACCTTTTCACCAGAACTTTAGATCCTGTGATGCTCTATGGAGGGAGAGCAGAGGAGAGCTAGGAGCCGCAGGACCACCATGCCACCTTCATGCACTCCCTCTTGGGAGTCCCCCCATAATTTTCCTTCCAGTCTTTGTTTGCTCCAGAGACTCTGACTCTTAACTCAGGTTTCTGGTGGCTGGTGCCGAAATCACAGCAGCTCAGTGGCTCTTGGGTGTCTTGGACAGAGGTGCCAGTGTGGTGGCACCGAGCAGGTCGAGTTTTGGTGGAGACTGGCCTTGAGTTTTGGCCAAGGAAACCAATTTTTCAAAAAGCAGAATGTCAAATAAAGCCAGGATAAGTGGAAGATCCTCCGTGCATTTTTTAAAACACAAGGAGAAAGTTCTTTCAAATGAATGCACAACTCCTGGTTGTGTTCTCAGTCTGAGCGTTCCCATAAGGACTTTGAAACAGATTTATAAATCCAAACAGAAAATAATTCGGTTATTTTATTGCCTAAACGAGGGGATGAGGGAGAAAGAGACTTGAAACCCATTTACAAAAATTTAGGTTTCATCACCTGTCACGGGTAGGAATTTGGTTTATAAATTAGAAAGTCTTGCCTGTCGATTCCTCCCTGAGCCTGTCGATTCCTCTCCTGTGCCTGTCCTTTGCTTACTGTGGGACTAATGACAAGTGTGATGGGGTGTCACCGTCCCACCACCCCCGTGTCACCCGGGGCCTCTGGCAGCAGCATGCGGGAGACCTTCAGTCTTCCTTCAAGCTGATCCCTCCCCAGGTGTTAGACCAGGCACTATTTGCTGTGGATTTTTAAAATTTGGCTTCCAAATTCAAATAAAAAATGAATAAAAAATTTCCTTATACAGAAACAAATTGGGAAATAGGGGCAGGGAATAGTGTGCAGTGGTTTATTTTTAATTTAGATGTAATTTGCAGCACTTTTCTAATAAACGCTGTAAGAATTGTCATCTCAGGGGTGTCCATCTGCTCGTAGGTTTTGTTGTGCACATGGTGACCATTGCACATATTCAAAAGGAGAAACGTCGTCTTGTTACCGGGAAAGCTGGACACAGTTCTTAGCTCTGCCGTGGCTTTACTGGTGCGTTTGGGTGCAGGATCGGTGCGTGTCCCAGTTTCCATCTACAAGAGGAGGGTAACGTTTCCTGCTCTAGCAGCTCCGCTTCAGCCTTGGACCCAGGTGAGCTTGTAAAGACAGCCCAGACCTTCCCACGGGTTAAATAACGAGAATAACACCCTTCACACGGGGCAGGTAAAACGCAGGAACTATTAGGAGCTCCCCCAGTGCCGGGTCTGTTGTTGACCTTGCTCCTCAACTGAACCCTTCTCTGCACTTGTGTTTGCATTGAGGTTGGGAGCTGGAAACCGTCGACTAGACTCCTGAACCAGACAGCTTTGCAGATTCTAGTTGACCCTCATCCACAGCCAGGCTGGACAGGGTTTTGAGCAACCTGGTCTAGTGGGAGGTGTGCCTGCCCATGGCAGGGGGGTTGGAACTGGGTGATCTTTAAGGTCCCTTCCAACTCTAACCATTCTATGATTCTATGATAAGAAGTTTTCCAACATGAAACCAACCCTGATGTTGAGAACAGCTGAGTTTGAACCTTTCTGTGGAAGGAGCCTGGCTGGGCTCACATCAAGACCTTATTTTGCTACTGGTTCTTTTTAATTCCAGGGATATCTGGTGGGGTTTATCTGAGAAGCAGCTTCTTGTTTAAAATTACTTCTGGGACTTCGAAATACACCCCTCATAAGTCATACAATAGCTGCCTTCTCTGGGTTTTGTGGGCTGTGAAATGTGGGAGTTAGTGCTTGGATTGGGCACGTATTGAGATGCTGATAATGAAGTGATGCTGTTGTTCTCTCTACTTTCTGCAAAGACAGATGCTCAGTCAAGCCCAAAATCCAGGCCTTGGCCTCAGTATCTAATAACCCAGCCCGACCATCAACCCTTAGTGCCACCTGCTTTCTAAAAGGCTGAATTTGCTGTGCCACGGCTTAGGAGGAAGCCCTTCAAACCTCCCTCTTGCTAAATGGCTAAATGCCACGCTTATTTGCTCTCAGGATTGCTTTGGCCTGACCAAAAAAAAATATCCCAATACAAGGACTTTGTGCTGAGGATCCCACTGAAGGTGTCGTAGCTCTCTAAAACGTGAGGTGACGTTTAGGGAATATAACCATGACCCATGCATGACCCATGCAAAGCCTTGACCTGAACCAGCGAGAGTCCCTTGGAGATGCTCTGGCTTGGTGGAGAGCTTACAATGGAGAAGTATCTTCCAAATTCACTGAACCCAAAGTACAGGTATGATGCCTATGTCCTGTCTGAGATGTTTTTAAGTCTGCCTGGAGGTTTCATAGCAAACATGGCAAAGCCATGAGATCAAGCAACCATCATAGTGCATCTGCTTAACCTTTATTCAAACTCTATATTTACTCATTTTGCTCAGACTACAAGGGATCTATTTTGCAAAACCCTTGTGTCCCTTGGAGTTGGGAAAAATTTCTCCTGCCTACCAACCCTTTTGGAAGCCAATCCTGCTCCATATGATTCTCTACATCTTGTGTTTCTGTGCTCTGCCAGGTTTGGCTATGTGACCTGTGGGGGCCGAAAGGATGGACCCATTTTGCCCCATGCTCCCAAGCCATGGTGATTCCAATTCAGATGTGTTTATGATGACTATTTAGCTATTTTGAAGACAACATGCATACTTCCACTTTCAAGCAAGCATGCATCTGGGCCGTGGACAACAGAAATGTACTTAGGAGCAGCACACGGAAGGCGACTGATGGCAGGCTTGTCCTTTCTGTGTAGCCTCTAGGTCAGCAGCTGCTCAATATGCCTTTGAAAGGAGTATATCTCAAGGGCATTCGGTCTTCCACCCAGAGCACGTGAGGTAGCATGGCTACATGATGAAACCCCTGCTCAGAAGCCTGTGGTGTCTTTTCCCTCTTTATTATTAGAATAGAATCACAGAATCATTTAGATTGGAAAAGACCTTTAAGATCATTGAGTCCAACTGTATTATTGTGGTAACAAAAGTGCAGGAGAAACAGGTAGTTTCTTCCATGGTCCATATTCCCAGTGGCAAAGTTTCAGCTGTCCTCTGTAAACATGGCAGTCACCTTTCCAACTGTTTGAGTCTTTTCTCCAAGTCTGGCCAAACACAGATTCTTCTGTACCACTCAAGGCATGGAGCTATTTTTCTTAGCCTGGCTTCTGCGAATATGGAAAATGAGGTTCATTTGTCTCTGATGAATCTAATCATCATGGGCTATTTTCATTCTTTTGAGGGGCTTGGGTGGGAAAATGATGAAGGGGTGGGCAGAGGGTGAAATGTCATAAACTACTGGGGAAGCATGGAGTTTGAGTTGTTGTATTTGTCCAGCGTAAGAACAGCTGGATTCCACCTTCACCCGTCATCACCTGCATTGTAGGCTTTGGAGTTCTTCATTTGCCCCGTGCAAGTCCAGCTAGTCTTTGTGCCCAGGATCTTTGGAAAACTTAGTTATTTAGGGTTAAAATAGGTGCAGTGTGCAATTTCTTGCAAGCACGTCCAAGGGCAGATGTGCTATTGCTAACGATGGTGAGGCCCAAGGTGAACTTACGGCAGGTATCAAATCCTCCTTTCAAGCCAAGAAGTTCCCACTACCGGAGCGCGACGCTATGGTCTACTTAAGTTTTGTAGGCCCTTAATGAGTCACTTGATATCAGCCAGCTCAGTTCGCTTACATGGAAAGGGCTCCTGTTTCTCCTGGTGGCGTTGACTTCGGCGTGTGGAGCAGGGGAGCACGGAGCTCCAGTGACGGATCCTTCCTCCGCTCACTTGCACAAGGGTACGGCAGCGCGATGGACTCATCTCGGATTCCTTCGGGAGGTGGTGACAGAGCTCCACCTTAATGAGTTCATTGCCCTGCCAGCATTCTTCCCACACCCAGGTGCCCATGTTGGCAAAGCTGCGCTCCACCAACTCGCTGGAAAACGTTCCCCGGGCTTTTAACAGGCTACAGATCTCGGGATGCCCGCCCGACTCCTCATTTTCAGTTGGCCTGGGTTGATGGTCCGGTTGTGTTTACAAGCAGAACCAAGCGGGCTGGTTTGGTGTCAGGGAAGGAGGGCGGTGGGGAGACACGGGGGGAGGAGGGGGCACCAGATTAATTTGCCAGGGCTCCCACTAGGCTGAATTTCGTACAAGTCATCCAGTCTGCAGGTGGGTGGAGGGAGGTCCCAGTGCCTGAGGCTCCGGTGAGTGTTATACCAGCTCTGTTTACCAAAGCCCTGCTTAAACGGCTGCGGAGCTGCATCACGTCTTTGTTTTGCTTCTGGCTTCTGGATGGCATGCACTGGTCATGGAGTTAACGCTTACCGAAGAGTATTACTCAGACTTCTGGTATGAATCCAGCCTTGGATGCACACCTTGCAAAATAGTTTCAGCTCTGAGTGCGCTCCTGGCATTGCCTCCCCCAAGGTACTCCAATTTTCTGCCACGACTTAGTAATTTAGCTGTTTATCTCCATTTCGAGTTACCCTTAGCTCAATCAGAAGTGCCCTCCTGCTCGCGATGGGTCCCTTGCTTCTACTTGTCTGACGCTGAACATTTCCCCTCTGTGGAAGGCAAGTGCCTGTTGTCATCTTCTGGAGATACACCTTCCACACCTCTGGTGTCCAGGAGCATGGAAGCTGCTGGAGATCAGACCTTTGCAGACAGCAACCTGCCTCTTCCCTGCTGGCAACACGCCCTGCAAGCTGGGGAACACGGTTGATCGCTATTTATATTAATTTAAGACATAAGGGGACCTCCTGAGACAGGTAGTCAAATTTTCCACCACGGAGCACCACGTCCCACCGCGCCATTCCTACACTCGCATGCGTTTGGGCAAGACAGGTGGCTGTCCCCAGCAGTGGCTGGGAGAAGGTAAAAAAATACAGGTAACTATTCAGCGTGGGTATTAGTTTAATGGCTTAAGGACTCAAAAGCTGTGGTGGTTCCCATCAGATGTGCTTGGAGAAATCATTGGGCCGGGCTAGCGTCACTCATTTTCTGGGAACAAGGACTGATTTGTTTTCTGCTGGCATTACGAACAGCGAAACCGAAGCAGGGCGGTGAAGTGATTTGTGCCAGGTCACAGAGCACGTCAGGGACAAAGCCGAGATGGGAACGGGCACCTCCGAGCTCCCGGCTCCCCTCCCAGCAGACAAGGCTGGTGCCGGAGCCGTCTGAGGCCAAGAGGGTCAGCATCTGCAGAGAAGAGTCGCCTAGATGATACCAGAAGGGAAACTTTCTTCTGCTTTTGAAGCTTGAGGTCCCTTCTAGCAGCTAATCCTTGCTTTAACAGTGACATCTGTTGCCAAATACACCTTTGAGCCTCCTTCCTCCTTGGGTACCTCTCCAGGTACTTTTCCAGGCACCTTTATATGAACCTATCACTGTGGGCACCAGTTTATGTTGAGTTTTTATTCCAAAAGTGGGTCTCAGCTGCCAAGATCTCCCTATAATAGGCATGCAGAAGTCTGGATCCCTCTGCAAGGTCCTTCCAAACCCAAAGGTGTGGGGAGATGTCTGTAGGTGGGCTCCCCCTGAGGCTGCTTGACGCACCTCCCAACCACACAACTGGGATACAAGGCAAGATGAGCTCAGCAAAGCACTTGCAATAATTGGGCAGGAAGTGGTGATTTTGGATAAAATCAGGTTGATTTCTTCTGGAAGCAAAAGAAAGGTCTCTGTAGAGACCCTGGTCGCTTTGTCTCAGGTGCGCACCTCAAGAGGACTGTGGTCTGGTGAGCAAACTGGAAATGAGAGTCTCCCAGTTGGTTGCGACAAACTCTATCAGCCAACAGACATCTGAGAAAGGCATTTCCATTTCCGTGGTCCCAGGTCAGGATACTGTGTTTCTAAATCCACACTTGCTTTTTCTTTCTGTTCCTTGCGTGGCACCTCCAGGTTGAAGCGGTTCAGCTGCCTCCGCTGTAATTTTCCACACCCAGCTTCTTTGGATTTCTTTTTTTAAGTCTCACCTTAACTCTAAATTTATTCGGGTTTGTTTTCGTTCATATGATAATCACAACATTCTTTTGATACATATTTTTTTTTTAAGCCTTGATTTACAGAGATTCGCTTGCAACCTTCATTCCAGTTTACCATTTTTCGTGCGTGGGGATATTTGAAATGAATATAATTATATTTAATAGCTTTTGCAGGTACTAAAGCACCTTTTGATTTGAGTCCTAACTTTCGTTATTACCCCCCACACGCGTACACACCTTTTTAGATATTCTCTGTTTAACCTATGCCTAGAGATTAATTAAAGTGTCATTAAAATGCCTTTAGTACGTTTTGTGTCCTACATGCCTGGAAATATTTTTTTTCCCACAGTCAGAATTGTTGTGCTTGTACCAACAATAACTGGCATGTGGCTTGTTTTGTAGATCACCATGAGATATAACGAACGCTCCTAATTAGAAGAAAACACATTCATTCTTTGGATGCCTGTTCAAAGCTTTCTCAGGAAGACCCACTAGTTTTTCGTTTAGGTCTCTCCATGGCTCTTGGCCCACTCTGACGCCAGGAACGAGCGCTCACTCGGGAGCACAACTTGAGTCCCCCATCGCAGATGATTGCGACATGGAAATTTAGGATCTTCCAAACCAGTTACGGGGCAAGGTTTCTACCCCACCCATAAATTTTCAAGCTTTGAGGGTTTAAATGTGTATAGTCCAGCCTCGGACTTTTCAATATTTCTGCTTTTTCAATATTTCTGCTTTTTCAATATTTCTGCTTTTTCAATATTTCTGCTTAGGGAGAACCCACAGCTGGAAATTAATCCGGATTTAGAGCGTATATGCCAGGACTGGGTTTATCTACAGCCAAATCCTTCAGCTGCCCTTGCAAAAATGGAACTGGTCAGAGGATGGGAGTGGATATGCTCTGGCCGTTATTATCGATGACCAGAATAAATAAATAAATAAACACATAAAACCTCCAAAATTTGCTTAATCATCCATTTCTTTCTCCCTGCATTGTTTCCAGCCTGGTCATCTCCTGCCAGCTGGATTGCTCACCAGAGCAGCATCAGGTCAGCACCGTTTCCCCTTCAAGCAGGAGCCCCCATGTGCGGTGCTCACGAGGACCCACCAGGGTGCGAGAAGCTGTGTGAACACTGAATCTGGAAACCAGGACTCTGAGTTCCTTATTTCCATTTCCCTGGGAGACAAAACATGACATCGGGATGGGCAACAGGCTCTTGTGCAAAGTCAGCACCAACTTGGAGGAGCCATGGCTGCTTTCTGGTCTCACCTTCATCAGAAAGGGAGCTGAGACTCCCAGCATCCCAGAGGTTTTCAGCCAGGGAGCTGAGCTAGGAGCCTTCCTCATCCCCTTGCTTGGTGGGACACAGCAGGAAGGCACGGACCCGAGGGTTGTAGCATCACCCCACCACAGCTGCTGCAATCTCCTCTCTTGAAAGACAGAAAAAGACACAAGAAGAATAAACAAAAAATGACACAAGAAGAATAAAACAAAAAAAATGGGAGCAAATTACTGACTTGTCAGGGAAGATCATGCTGAAGATAGTGTAATTATAATCCCTTTCAACGGCTGAGAGGAGTTGGGTTGTTTCATGGCCTGAGTCCTAAACCTTGAGAGGTTTTGCAGCCGTAGGCTTTGGAGAGACTCTGTCGAGCAACTCTCCCCCTGCTGGCGATTCATCACCGACTCAACACGAGCCTTGGCCTCGCAGGCTGACGTGTTGGTGGGGACACCCTTGGGACGTCGCGGGGGAGCATCGTGGGCAGACCCCATGGCCCCTCTTCTTCTCCCGTGACTCAGGGCCAGGGCGACCACATCGCCTCTCAATAACAATTCCGTCTTTTGTAAGAGGGCTGACATCAACCCACCTTGCAATTAGCAGGTTGTTTGGGGAGAAATGCTAATAAGCACCCTGAAGAAGGCAAACCAGGGAGGGAGGCGGATGCTGCCTTGACTCAGCGTCCTCCTGGGGTGGGGGGGAGAAAGATGCTCGGGATGTGCTGGACATGATTTTGCAACATACCCTTCCTCACTGCCCATTTCCAAAGACTCTTTGGGGCATCCCATCCTGAATGAGCTGATGAAGAGCCCTGGAGAAAAGGTCACCACCAGTTTTAGGCTGGGGCTGTCCTCTGCCGCTCTCTCCCTGGGAATTTTTGCAGCCTCTCTGCTGCCACAAGCAGCTTTTCGCCAACATCCTTTTCATCCCTCGCCTCTCTGGTGGGTACCACTTTGCAGGAGCGCTGGAAAAGCCTTAGCAGACCACTGTCGGTTCAGAAACAAGGGGTCGCCACCCAAAAAAAACCCCAAGTCTTCACTCCTATAGCCTTCAACCCCTCCATCCCCCCTCACAGGTCAGCGTCGTGGGTTATAATTTGTGCTACAGTCGCTCCAATCAGGACCTGGGGTATTATTTATCGCATTTAGTACCTGCCATCAGTCATGAAAACTTAACAAAGACCCTATTGGGTTTATCTATAGGCAGCTAAACAAACGTATCTTGCTCTGCCGTTATCTTCTTGTTAACAAAACACTATCAGGATGTTCTAAACATCAGCATTTACTGCACAAGAGCCCTTTATCTGGCATGATATATAGAGAGCCCATCAATTAGTGCAGGGGGCTCGGAAATACCTGCCACGCTTCGCTCAAAAGTCCCAGCGCCATCCCAGGGCAGCATCACAAGTGAATATCCCTGTGCGTTTCCCAGCCTCGAGCATCCCTGCATGAGGTGGGAGAGCTCATTGTGAGCAGAAATCATGATAAATCTATTTTTTCCACCTTTTTTTTTTAACATCAAGCCAAGCAGGATGGAGACCTTCCCATGGAAGGAGTGGTGCCAGAGCAGCCAGAGAGCTGGATGGTGGGATGAGGAAGGAGCTTTTCTTCAGAAAGGGTGGACATGGTTTGGGAAATACAGTGAAAAGAGCCATGAGACAGTGCATCCTCCTACAGCAAGGTCTTGTCTGCAGGATCATTCCCTCTCAGGTCCCCCCACCATAATGTCACACGAGCGGAGCAAGCCTGGCTCTTGCTCCCCGTCAACTCAAAGGGGTGGACGTGGCAGGTCTAGGACACCGACCACCGAGGATCCGGGGCAGCTGCTTTCTCCAAACGCCTCTGCTAAGTCACCACCTCAGCAGAGGAGCCACTTCACCCCACGCCATAAACCACGCTTCCGTGTGTCAGCTGGACCCGGTGGTGTTTCACCCTTCTCCACGGTGGTTGCATCATGGTGGGAAAGTGATTTTCCAGATAAACGGCAGATTAGGAGGTTTAACCCCAACTCCTGTTTGTCTCTGATTATTTGAATATCTTGCAAAACAGAAACTTTGTAAACAAGCACACGGCCTGGTTCGGAAACCACTGCGGGTGTCTCCCAAGTGATGGTTTGCTTTTGGGAGATGTTTTCCTCTAGGTGGATCTCCAAGCTCAGGACTTCACGCACTTGCAGAGGCTGGCCTCATGTGGACTTCCCAGTCATTTCAGTGGCTCCGTGTATCCCAGAGAAGCAGCTGAATCTTTAAAGGTTGTTTATTAACTTTGTATAAATCCCCAAACTGAAAATAAAGGGAGGAACAGTGGAGGACCTGGGGCTGGGCTGACCTCCGCCTGCCTTTAAAGAGGCAGCATCAAAAATTTATATGAAATAGGTGATAAAACCAGTGAAGCCAGTGACGGGAGCCAGAGAGGGCAGATGGGATCAGAGCTTTGGGCCAGGCCGGTGCAATTAGGAGTGTGTTTTGCACGATGCTGAGCAGGACACTGTAGGAGGGAGGCCAGAGAGGTGCAGCAATATGGAGAGATAAGATCCTGGAGTGGTGCTGCAGCCGTCTGGACGGAGAAGAGTAGGAGGCACCACAGAAATTTCCTGGGAGCTTATCATCGTGGGCCATCTTCTCCTCCTCTTTCACATCCGTGGCAGACCTGGTGCCGCAGGACTGTCCAAGCAGCCGTCCAGCCCTCGCCTGTCCCCGCTGCCATCGGGCACCGCGGCTGCAAGACCCACCACAGCGGCATGGGGGTCTCTTGTCCTGGTGTGGTTGGACATTTAGGCCTCCAGAGATGTTTGGCTGCCTTAAAACACGAGGTGATAAATAACTTCAGGCCGAGGACTCGTGATCCCAGGCACTGAGGGGTGGTGGGGCCAGCAGACGCTGCGTTTGTTGGCCTCAATGCTAAATTCACAAATCCTTGAAAACCCGTTTGTGCCTTTATCGGCGCCGTTCCTGGTGGGAAAGGGCTGCTCGCTGAAAGCCAGCCCAAAGCGACGCATCACATTCAGTCTCCAGAGGCGAAGGATGGGGCTGAAATAAAATCCAGCAGCTTGGCCCCATATGGGCAAAGCTGGTGGGGAGGGAGCACCTCAGGTTAGCGGGGGCCCTTTCCAGCAGCGCATTAACCCGTTGTCCTCTTGGCTTTTAACACCCTTAAACCAGCTTTAAACACCACGAGAAGGTGTTTAAAGAAGGAGCCCCTACAACTTCTACCCAGGGAGCCCACGGAAGGAGCCAGAGAGAAATTGGACTTAAAAAGAAAACCACTCTAGGGTGGGGGGGGTGGTCATTGCCAATGGTTCTTTAGTTATTTGGTTTGGGGAGGTGCTTGGGTTTTGCGGGGCGAATCTCCATGTGGGTTTTGCATTTAGATATTCACCGCACCCCGCTCTCGGATCGTTGCTGTTGGCTGTTGTGTTTGGTTTTTTTTTTTCCTTCCAACTGCTATTAAAGTTACTATTTGATAGGAGAACAAAAGACAAATAGGAATCATTGGTGCAAAACCTCGCCATCTAAGCGTGATCTTTCTGGACCAGGAACTCTAAGCCCTTGATCTGTGTGATATATAGTTTGGGTACAATAATATCTGCTACAGTTATTATTACCTATATTACAAAGATCTCAAAAAAAAAAAAATGAAAGGGGGGGGGGAGAGAGATTGCACACGTGCCGGCTAGTTTCTCTGTTCGGGAAAAAAAAAAAAAATAAAAAGAATAAAAGTTTAATAAACGTGTGCTGTGTTGTGGATGACTTTGTGGCGACCTTTGTTGCAAATGGCCTATGCATGCGGAATAATGGTCTCCGTGCAGAGAGGGAAATGGCTTAGTGCTATCATCGTTGCCTCGGTAACCATCAGAGTCTCCATCTAGCAGAGAGAAATGAGTTATGAAAAGGCTTGAGTGAAGAAGGGATTAACACATGATCCCAGGGACAGCATGTCAATCAAAATCAGCGGAGAAATTACACTGCTCTATTTGAGAATGTCTCCGGAAACGCAACGTTAGTGGGTGTATGTATGTGGATGTATGCAGGCATGATGGAGAGATGTATAGCTCCGAGCCTCGCATGGAAAAAAAAAATAAAAATATATATTTTTATATATATATATTGCAAGATAACTGCGAGTGTCGGTGTGCACACGCACAAGCAGCCCCTGCACACACACACTACCTATACATCCGTGTCCAGACACACACGCGTGAGGCTTCTCTCCATAGGGACACACCTTTGCGATGCCCACGCAACGTGTGGCCCCGCGCTCGCTGGGCTCCGTGCCGCGCGAGCAGCCGAGCACGCGAAAGCCATTAGAATAATTAATTCATTCATTCGTTAAATAAGCCAAAACGCATATTTGATCCTGAAATTCGCTCATCCTCTCTCCCTCCCCTCCCCAGGCTTCGTTTAAGTGTTTCCCCGTGGCATCCCTCGCCCTTGCAGGACAGCCCAGGGGCTGAACACCCCTAAAGTCCTTCCTGCATCTCCGAAAGGCAGAGCAGGAGGAGTTGGCTCCCCGATGACACTCTCAAAATGCAAAAAATGGAGCGATACGGAGACTTATATCTTTAGACTGAGGGCCTTGGTGGCTTTGCCTGAATATCTCCCGTCAGCGCCGCACTCCCGAGCTCCGCAACTTGTAGGTCAAGGGCACGGGAACTAAACCCACGATTAACTCCCTCTTGGTTTTTAGCTACTGCAAACTGGCCGGTGGTGACAAGCCCCGGCGCTGCTCAGCCGTGTGTAGCTGTGCACACATTTCCTATGGCGATTGTTTGCCTTGATCCAGCTGACGGGCTTTACATTACCTGGGACCGGAGCGGGTTTTTCTCCTAATGTCGGGAGAAAAATGTGATTGCTGGGGAAGGGAGGGCTTGGTGGCCAAGGAGTGTGGCTGGGAAAGGCCTCGCGTATTTGTTCTGTTCATTGGCCACTTCAGTAATAGAAAACTTTCTCTTCCAGGAAATTCTCTCTCTCTCTCTTTTTTTTATTTATTTATTGAATTATTTTTTTTTTTAAAGCGGACGATTATGACGGGGGAAGTAAAATTTCTCTTTGGTTTCTCCGCTGCCTGCTGAGCTGCTCGTGCCACCCCCACGCCAGGAGGTGGAAGAGCACTCAGGGAGAGGATTTCTCCCCCCCAAAAAACGTTGCTGAATCACTCAGCCCTGGCTTCCCGCTGGGTCATCCCGCTCGCACCCGC
>VXAK01020073.1:12199-32463 GCA_013399435.1 Arenaria interpres | reverse complement strand
GATTTGTTTTCCAGGCCCTTCACCAGCTTCGTTGCCCTCCTCTGCACTCGCTCCAGCACCTCCAGATCTCTCCTGGACTGAGGTGCCCAAAACTGGACACAACACTCCAGGTGTGGCCTCACCAGTGCTACACCTGTTTTAACAGCTTCTTGACGGTGATGGTATCTCTTCTGGCCTGGGAGCCAGAGAGATAATAGCCCCTGTGTGTCAGGAGGCGTTTGAGACCCTCTATGGGGAACGATTCCCTCCCTCTACACCCTGCCCAGCCCTGTTGTGTCCCCAGAGGCGCTGCTCACCCTTGCCGTTGATTTTGATCTTCATGGGGATCTGCCGCGCCACGCTGAAGAGGTTGCGCTGAAGAGCCTGCTGGATGAGCCGCTGCTCCTCCTCCGTCATCCGCGAGACCTTCTTCTCCGGAGGCTCTCCCGACTCCAGTCTCTCCCTCAGCTGCTCCAGGGTGGCCGTTCTTGCTGCCACGGTTGCCTGTTGGCTAGCCAAGGTCACTGGCACGGCGATACGGTTTGGCATAGACACAGTCAAGGGCACGCCGTCACCTGGAACAGAAAAGAGTCGCTTAATCCCTCCCACAGCCTTTCTGAGCACAGAATCCCAGAACGATATGGGGTTGGAAAGGACCTCTGGAAATCATCTAGTCCAACCCCCTGCCAGAACAGGTCCACCCAGAGCAGGTCCCACAGGAACGTGTCCAGGTGGGGTTTGAATGTCTCCAGAGAAGGAGACTCCACCACCTCCCTGGGCAGCCTCTTCCAGGGCTCTGCCACCCTCAAAGGACAGAAGTTCCTCCTCACGTTTAGACAGAACTTCCTATGTTCATGTTTGTGCCCGTTGCTCCTTGTCCTGTCCCCGGGCACCACTGAGAAGAGCCTGACCCCATCCCTTTGCCACCCGCCCCTTAGATATCGCTCAGCATCGATGAGATCCCCTCTCAGTCTGCTCTTCTCTGGCTGAACAGCCCCAGGTCCCTCAACCTTTCCTCAGCAGAGAGATGCTCCACTCCCCCACCATCCTCGTAGCCTCCGCTGGACTCTCCCCAGTAACACACAAAGGTTTAAACCGCTGGTGGAATATTCTACAAACCCCGGAGCCCCCCAAGTCCCGTTACTCTCAAATCCCAACCAGTCTGGGTGAAGAAAATGGATAAAGAATTGTGTTTCGGTGCCTGTACCTCTTAACCCAGCCACCCCCTCGCACCTTTTCTGACCGCCGCCGCTGGAGACACCCGAGGGTTGCTGGTCCCACTGCCCGGGGCCACCCCGATGATGGGGAAGCGGATCTTCGGGGGAGAGAGGAGGGAAGGAGGTCCCGTGGCGGTGGGCGAGTAGCTGAACAAGGAGGAGCTGTAGCTGGGCCGCCTGCCCTCCCGTCTGTTGCCATCGATGGCCGCCTGGAGCTCGGCAGGAGAACTGAGGGATTTCTTCTCGCATTCGTAGGCGTAGAGGTACTTCATATACCTGGGAGAGAGGCAAAAACGGGGAAACTCAGGCAGGCTTTCTCGACAAAACATGAAATTACAAGCATTGCATTCAGGAAGGTTTATCAGAGCGAGGTCCTCTGCAGATCCAGAGTCTCTGCCTGCACTTGGTTTGACAGAGGAGCGTCGTGCAGCCCGGGTGTGAAGCCCAGCGCCCCCAAAGAAACTCTGAATTAACTCAATATTTCCAGGGAAGCACGTACTTACTTACTATTTAACCCACAAGGGCGGAAAAGAATCATTCACAATTCCTTTTACAACTGGGATACCATCTAAAAAGGCCAAGAATTAAGATCTTGGACTCTTAACGCTTAAACGCAAGGAATTTTGAGGAATTACCCGTGTCCCAGCCATTTGTGTCGGGCAGCACCACGCCTGTTGGCGGGCACGTTTGCGGGAGACAGCCCGATGGTACCAAAAGCTGTAGAAATAGCAAGGAGTTTCCCCTCCCTGGGACTCAGGGGCTCTAATAACTTTCCAGAAAACCCAGTTTGCAGAAGAGCCGGGTGTGGATTCCCAGCGCTCAAGTCGCTAAAGCGCAGCCTCTCCCTCCGTTGCTTAAATTTTAAGGTAGGTTTACTTTAACCATTCTCTACTTTTTCTTCCTTCTCTTTTTTTTTGGCTTTTTTTGTTTCGCTTGCCTAATCAACGTGAGGTCAGGAAAACAACCCTGACAATAAGCAGGTGCTAAATGCAAGTTTCCACGATTTAGTGGTGATAACAGATGTGAAATGATCAAGTCCGTACTTGATGCCTCCTCCCTCCTCCCCTGTGCCAAGGACTCTTCGGAGACAGAGCAAGAGCCTCCTCTCCCCGAGGAATTGTGGCTCTGAAAAGGCAGGAAAGGCAGAAGGTGGAGGGAGGCGCGGAGCTCAGCGAGCCAGGCCATGGCACCATAGTGCTGGGAGGGAAGGGGAAAGAGGAAAGTTCCTGGGTTGAACGACCCAGGACTAATTTCTCCTCGAATGCTTGGGAAAACTGCACTTTTAGAAGACTCCAGCGTCCGAATTTGTGAAAATATTTACTTTATAGCCAGCTATTATGTGTGGGATTCAAGGTCTCAGTGTTTTCCGGCTCTCCAGGTGCGGGGATGAGGAGGAGCGCGAGCCGGGCACTTGACCCGAGCTGCCACCAGGGTTATTTCACACCATGAATGGCACATTCAGTATAAATTAGAAAGTTTTCTGGGGAGTTTCTCTCTCCCTTGATGGCTGGGATCCTGAGAACTCCTTGCCCCGGTGCCGGAGCCCTAAACCCTTCCCTTCCTTCCGAAGCCGCAGCGCTGGCAGGGTCCCACACTGGCTGTCCCTGCGGGGAGGGCACGACTTCCTGGGATGGAAGTATAATCCTTTCATATCAGTACTAAGGTCAATATTGGTTCTTTAGTGTGATTCATGTTAATTATTTAGTCTTATCCTATTAAATCTATTTCAACCCTCGTGTTCCCCTTGTTTTTTCCCCAATTCCCCTTCCCGGGTGGGGAGGGGTCATTGGGCGAGAGAAGAACTGTCTGAAGGACAACAAATTGCGGTGGGTTCCTCGAACCCTACCAGGAAGGATCCCTGCTCAGAAAAATAAGAGGAGAAGGAATAGAATAACTGCAAGCCTTGGGTGAGAGGGATAAATAAAGCAATTCATCAGCTCCTCTCTGACCACATTCGGTCTTGGTTTTTCCACCCCAGTCCCTGCTTGCCCAATTCCCAGTCCGTGTTGGCATCCACCGTCTTAAGACTTACTGGGTTCGAAGCGTGAAGGCGGCACTGGTGATGGAGGTGGGCAGGTTAAGGCCTTTGGTGATCTCTCGCCAGATTTTCTTGTTGATGATTTCCACCAGCCCTCCCTTCTCCGTCACCAGCTTGTAGAGCATGTAGAGATCCAGGATCTGCTTTGCCATGATGGGGATCCGATTGATGGGAGTTCCTATGGCGGGGGGGGGAAGGAAAGAGAAAAGTCAGAGAGAAAACAAGGCCGAGAAAACCGGTGGGTTGGGGCTATCGATCTTCCTGCTAATCGGAAAATTCAGGTGACTTATTTGTAGCCTGACTTGAGGCCTTTCTGGGCGAGTAAATGAGCCAGAGCAACGTAGCCACGCGGCACGTCCTTTTCATGGAAAACTCCTTTCCTGTAAGCAAAAGCAATTATCAGACAAATAACGACCTGCAGCCAAAAGCCACTTCTAAAAGAGAAAGAGGGGAAGCGGGGACCGATCTGCTGCCAGGGGTGAGGGAGCAGCCCAGAGGAATCATCTTTTACGAGCTCCCGGAGCAACCTCAGATAAAAAGCTGTATCACTTGAGCTCAGGAAGGGGCTGAGCGGGCAGGAAGCTGCTCGCACGCTGGGATTCGGCTCCCTCGCTCCCCAGGATTTGATTTTGTGAGATATCTATACCTATATCTACATCTATCTATCTATATGTACCTTCCTTCTGCCCTCGCAAAGCATTTTCACCCACCCGCCCCTTCTCCCTGAAGGCGAGACGCGGAGGGGGCTGCACCCAGAGCAGAAACTGGTGCCAGAGAGCCAGAGGAATGGTGTTAATGGTGAGCAAACGAGCCAAGCGATGGAGCATCAGTGTGTCCCCCCCCCTGCCAGTTGCAGTCACCGCATCCTCGAAGCGCCAAGCATCCAAGCAACTTTTTGGGTACCCAAACCAAGCTGCAGCTCCGTCCTCCTGAGGACGGACGGGGGGCAGACGGGGACACAGCTCTACCCTCCCTGTTCCATTCCGTCATCTTCTGGGTTAAAAATCGGATTTTTAACCCGAGAGCGCCCTTCGAGCAGCACTTTAAAGCGATAAAGCACTTTGAAAAGGTCAAACTAATGAGATTTAGGGCGAGGAGAGGAAGATGGTGGTGGGGAAATAGCGCTGATGTAGCAAACCTTTTATTTGGCGTAGGAAATACTGTCCTGGATCAAAGAGGCGTCCATCCGAGGGCAGTATCCTCTCTCCCACAATGGTCGGCCCCAGCCTTTCCAGGAAAAGCCTGCCAAGGGCTGTAATGGACAATTATGGGATCCCCAACCCACAGGGGAGACTCCTGCCACCGCCCATCAGCCAGCGATTGGGTTAATGCCCCCAAGCACGGCGGTTTATGGCCCTTATAAATGGGTTTTATTCCGTTTAGTGAAAAGGAGCTCAGCTCAGCTCTGCAGATGTCCTCATTATACATCTAAGTGTAATTTCTTTTTTTTTTTTTTTTTAACTCTCTCTCCTCTTTTTGAAGCCTGTTACGCATTAGCTCATGGGTTCCCAATTACCGATTCCCACGGGTTAATGAGATGTTAGATAGAAAAAGTAAACTTTTTCAGCTTTAAAAAGACGGCCTTCGACTTTCCCGAGTTACTAACTCTTACACCGTAAGAAAACATTAAAGAGCAACCTGATCAGGCCTGGGCTGCACGCTCCGGCATTTTATATCCATCACATCCTCTTCTCCTTGTCTAAACAACCCCTTCCCTGTCCACGACACAAAAACCCAGCAAAGCAGTAATTTCACCGACCGCATCAGATCCTCTTCCTGCGTTTTCCGAGACGCCGGTTCCCTCTGGGAGCGGGGATAAGAGACTGGTTTAATCAAACTGGTTGAACTCCATCCATCCCAGCCGTCCGTGAGCTGGTCCCAGCCTTTGGAAATGGAATCTCCAGTTTGCTCCATTTTTAACTCTGCCACCGTTTCACCTTCGCAGTGTTTTTGGCAGGATTAAGAGCGCACTAAAGGGCACCCTTTGGGACACGCAGAGGGCTGGGAGGGATGGTGTCACCAGCCTGAAGTTGTCCATCAGCTGAGCCGTGGCAACCAGCGGTGCTCCCAGCGAAAAGCCAGGAAAGATTTATCCTGGTGGTCTCTAGAAAAAGGCAGGAGCGGGTTTTTCCACCCCAAAACTCCCCTTCGTTAACAGTTTGGCATTTCTGCCCCTGCAGCCATGAAAGCCGGGGTGTCCTAAGCGGTGGGATGAAGAGCCTTCTTCTCCCCATCTCCTCCACAACTCCGTGCCACCCAACTTGTCCCCAAATCCAATGTAGGGAATGGCATTAACTCCTCCAGGAGGGACTTTGGTCTCCTCGGACAGTGACCAGATGGGGAGTGAAAGGGAAGGGTCACGGCTACAGCTCCTTGGGCAAACAGTAGAAGGAAATATCTACTTTTTAAAATATACTGCTTTTATCCTCAACACAGTTTCACTCCCCCCTGGATTCTCCCACCTCAGCATTTGGGAAGGTACACAAGCGATTTAGCCAAATGCTCCTGTGAAAGGGACAAATATTATCTACATCAGAGGGAAATAAAGGCTTAAATCTATTTTCCAGGGAGCCTGCTCAGAGTTGGGGCACAAAGAACCATCAGTCCTGACCTCCCACCCCGTCGACACCTTCCCTTCCTCAAGTTTGCCTTTAAACAAGGCCCAGGGACCAAAGCGCCCTGAAATCTAATTAATAGCTTTATAAACTAAGCCAATAATTATAGCTTTTTTTTTCCTTTTTCCCCTTAAAATTTCTTTATGCAGGCGGAGACGCTTTCCAGCAGGGAGAAAACTACTTCCATCCCCCTATCCCTTGGGCACGGAGGTGCAATCATTTTCCTCCTGCTCCTTCTCCTCGACTTCACTCCAAGGAATATCCCCCGGAGCCGGCAAAGAGCAATTTGGGGTTTGGACCTGGGAAATGATTTGTATTTTTCAGAGCGAGCCAGGGCTCTGGATGTTTCACAGGAGTCGGGAAGCACGGAAAAGCTGCTCCCACCGCCCTTCTCCTCCCCCGGCCCCTCTCTCCGAGGAAGAAGCGAGGCGATAAAGTCTTTATTGGAAACCCCCCAGCACTCCCAACAGGAAAGGCTGAAAAACGAGTATCATGGGACGATGGGATGCTGAAGCCGAGCGGATCCTTTCACAGGCGGCTGCGAGGCTTGTCAAGGGGGCCATGATGGATTACTGTCATCTGGCAGCATCAGGATTAATGATCCGGAGGTCAGAGGGGAGAATTCCAGAGGGAAAGGTCAGCAGCCGGGGGCACGGCATAAGACTTGTTGCCTTTTGATGGCAAACTCATTTTACTGTACTTTCAAGCCTCTCTATTCTGCCGTCTCCCTGAAATGCTGTACGTACTGTGCTTGCAACGAGCCAGAAGCCTTGTAGGACTGGAGGAGGAGGAAGATGAGGGGCTCCTCTCCTAGTTTTCTCGGTAAACAACTTTTCTTCCTCATCGTATAACCCCGGCTACGCAAGGACAAGCCATTCCTGCAAGGAATCGGCCAAAGGCA
Source organism: Arenaria interpres (assembly GCA_013399435.1). Classification (NCBI taxonomy): domain Eukaryota; kingdom Metazoa; phylum Chordata; class Aves; order Charadriiformes; family Scolopacidae; genus Arenaria; species Arenaria interpres. The sequence goes on along the minus strand of VXAK01020073.1, from coordinate 25,713 downwards.
GGGGGGGAAAAGGGAGTCTGTCTGTACTGGAAAAAGGATGATGGATAGTTGATGAGGATGGGAGACCTCAGGAAGACAAACTCCGGCTACTGAAGACCCAAGGTGGGAGTATAAGAGGCTGTAAGACTCCAGACGACCTACCACCCCCTTTGCTAAGTAGAAGGGCTATGAAGAGAGGACCGAAAAAAACACCCCAAAGAATGACACTTGGAAGGAGAAGGAGGAACCATCCCAGAGTCTGTGGGCTCCTGGTTTTCTCAAGACAGCTGTAACTGCAATTGAGAATTCTGGAAGAAAGAGGGTTTTTTTCCCTGAAGGAAGCCTGACTGTAGCTATTAAACATCTCTGTGCTTGGAGGGAAATAAGCAGCCCCCTCTGCCAAGCTGTTTCACCCCCCTCAAAAGCCTCTTCTGTTTCAGGCAGATGTAACAGAAGCCTGAAGGGCTTATATGGATGGGCTTGAATGTCTCCTATGTCCCCTCCACTGGAGAGGTAGGAGGAGCAACTGTTTGATTTTCACCCTTCAAGAGCAATTTTAGAAGGGTCCGAGGAAGCTGGGAAACCTGGGATAATCTCAGAATGCCCATTTTTACATCTATTAGCAAGGAATCGATGTCTTGGGGGTGCTGGCTCTGCTCCTGCGACAGCCACTCGCTCAGTGCTGGGGGCTCTCCCACCCCGCTCCTTGAAAGGGACCTAAGCCTCGGACCATCCTCTTCCTCACCCCACCCAAACACGCTGCCCAAGGTGGGCTTTTTCCCTGCCAGACTTCAGGTTTACACCTAATTCTGAAGAAGGAAACATGGCAAACCGCTCCTAAGACTGGTCTTCAGCATGGGAAAGAAGTCCCCCTCCTCATTTTGCGGGGATTCGCTTGGCTTGGCAAGTCCTCCACGATGGGGATCCCCTCCCAGAGGGCCACTCTCTCTTCTCCTCTCCCTTGCCCACCGCAGGGAGCTCCCCACCACAAGGAATCTAAGCCGTGACTTGTCCTGCACGCAAGGCACAAAGAACAGTTAATTACACCCAGCCCGGAGCACTAATTTTTCAACCACCTCCCATTTTTTAACCCTATCCAATTTACTTGCAGAAACATCCATTTATTTTTTTTTCCCCCTCTAAGGAACAAAAGGAGGTGAGAATCCCAAACACTTTTATCTGCAGAGCAACATCCAAAGCACAATAAAGCACACTCTGGGGTGAAAAATAGGCATTTTTAAGCCACAATCCATACAGGTAATGAAAGGGCTGCTCTTTCCAGCTTCCACTCTAAATACGTTCAGAAGAGAAACAGTATCAGACAGCCAAAAAGGCTGAGGTTTTTCTCTGGGAGACTGGGGAAGTCCACAGGGATTTAAAATGAATTTGAGCCAAGCCTTGAAGAGATCTTTGTCTTTCTTTGAAGGGAGAGAGAGTCACTACTTGGGGTGAATGATCTCCCAGGATAAACGGGTGCAAAAAAAAAATATAAATCAGTTCAACGGCAAACCAGCAGCGCAGGAACGAAGCAAACCCACTTGAACCCTGCCCTGTCTCCTTCCCAGTTTGCTTGAATTCCTCGTTCCCAGTTTGCTTGAACTCCTCTCCCAGGACAAACCCTGGGCGGCTTCACGCCAAGCTGCCCCAGCTCTTGGCCCTGAAGGTTTTATTTGTGGAGTCCGTCCCAATCATTCAACCTTAAAATAAGAAAAAAAAAAAAAAAAAGGCAAGGTCTACAGAAGGGAAACAACCTCTGCCCGTGCCACGGCTGATCTAATCTCCCCCTCCACACGGCATTTCCACAGCGGGCATTCTCACCTCCCGAAGGGAATGTCACCACCCGACCCGCCAGCCCGCGGCCCGTTAGACACCGCTATCAAAGCGGGAGCCAGGAGAGAGGGTAATTAATCATGCTCCATTTGACAGGAGGCCCGCTTCTTATCTGCACCCCTCCAAACGCCATCAGCTCGTGCTTCCCTCCTCAATAAAGCGAGGTTGACAGCGGCCCCTTATCAGATTTCGGCTGCTGGACCGGAGGCAACCCAACTGGCAACCAGGGCCCCGCCGGTATTAGCCAAAGCTCCAACCACATTAACCTCCCCGCAGAGGCTGCTCCTCCATCCCCGAGACCGAGATCCCGCGGAGATTAGCTCTCTTCTACCCAACTCAACTACAATCCAACCCTTCGGCTGCCACAGCTGTGTCCAATATATTTCCTACCACCCATTTCTTCACCAGATGCTGAACCGGTGGTGGGTTTCCATACAACTGACCTCTGAGCCAAGTGGACAAACCCTTCTCTAGGTAAAGAGATGTAGAAATACAGAAGGCAACGCAGAAAAACAAGAGCAACTTGGACAGGCAGGTTGCACAAAGTCTAAAATTGGAGCACCTTAATGCCTTAATTCCACCTTCTTCCATCCACCTGGGTATCTCCAGAGTCATCTCTTCAGCGTCAAGCCACCTCCGCTGCTTCAGCGCAGCAGTTCCTTCATCATTTGAAAGACGCGCTGTTGAAATTGAAGGTCAAGAAGAGCCATAGCAAAGAAGAACCAATATGAGAAAGAGCTCAAGAAGATGAGGGGTAATGGCTTCAAATTGGAAAAGGGGAGATTGAGATGAGATCTGGGGAAGAACTTCTTTGCTGTGAGGGTGGTGAGAGCCTGGCCCAGGTTGCCCAGAGAAGCTGTGGCTGCCCCATCCCTGGAGGGGGTCAAGGCCAAGGTTGGAGGGGGCTTGGAGCAACCTGATCTGGTGGGAGGGGTTCCTGCCCACGGCAGGGGGTGGCACTGGATCATCTTTAAGGTCCTTTCCAACCCAAACCATTCTATGATGATTCTATGATTCTAAGGCCAGGATTTGAGACACAAACATTGAGTCTTTGAGATGCTGGAGAAACAAGACAATTTAACATCTCAATTTTCAGGGAAAGTCAGGAGAAACCCCACCTTTGACTCCATCACTCAATTCTGTGCACCCAGGGAGGAGCACCTGGGCTGCGGAGATCCTCAGCTGGCAATCACTGGAGCAGACTGGTGTCAGATGAATAAGCTACAGAAAGGTTCACGCAAAGCAAAATGAGCCCCTAATCACTTCAAATTAACGTCTTTTGCACCCTGTCCGGTGCCAACTCGCTTCATAACAAAACATTTCAGCTGCTCAAACGTTCTTCATGCCGGCTACATTTAAAACAAGGCTCCTGTAAGCCAGAACCAAGTCAACTCCTAATACTACTCTCCCATTAACGACAACTGCAGCTTCCAATAGGAATTTTCTTGGGAGCTAAAGCAATATTGACTCTAAAACATCATTTTTTTCAGCTGTTTAAAAGCCAGGGCTATTCATTATTTGGACTGAAAAATTAACTGCGCTGGCGATTTTCCCAGAAAAGATTTTTCTTTTTTTTAAATCTTTCCAAGGGGAAACTTCCAGGCTTTTTCCAAATTAGAGGAGAAAAAAAAACCCCAAAAAAACCTATCTTACATATGTGGTGAAGGCTTTTATTCACCTGGCACTTAAAGCTGATGAGCAAGACACTCCCCACACAAAAAAAGTGCCCTGATTTTATCCTCGTATCACTTAAAAGGGTTTAAGGACGTGGAGTGGTGGCGTTCCCTGTTCCGAAAGGCTCAAAGCACTCAAAGAATAGAGAGGAATGTAAACCCAGGATGCCAGTTCCCCCTAGAACTCAAGGCAAAGTCATTCTTTCTACCAATATAAAAGAGAAAACCCAAAATACCTCGCTGATCCCCATTGCTTACCGCGTGTACAAGACACTAGGGACCATTTTTCTGGAGTCTAAAGTCAGAACAGTTCATGGAAGAGGTTCTTTGAAGGGGGCATAAGCAGCAAAAATGTAGATCCTTGGATTTTTGCGCAGCTAACGGGGACGAGGACTTTGCCTGGTTGATTTGGCCCATCCAGAGCAGAGCTTTGCAGCTCCTCGAGGGAGAATTCCCCGCTGAGGAACATCACCTGCTCTTTCGGGATGCGTTTGCCGTGGCTCAGCATCCAGTAGGCAGCACGAAAAAAGGACACTGAGGAGCGATGTCTATCCGTGTCTCATTTTGAGAGCTACATTGCTTAATTCGGAAGCAAAACTTCTGATCTCCCAGAGGATCTTCTTCTTTGATCTCCCAGAGGATCAAAGAAGAAGAAAGCTGCAAAACTGAAATCAGTAGCAGAATGAAGCGTATTCCCCGGATAAACATTTCATAAACACCACTTGGCCTATAGATAAAAGAACCCATCGGTAAATGCTTTTGTCAACCCCTTGGATTTGTTGCATTTCCACATCTAAAATGCGCAGGCAGAGCAGACAACAGCAGGAAAACATTAAAACCACGCGGTCAGACGTACAAAGCCCCTTCTATGTATATACACATAAAAAACAGCAGAATGGTCAAGCCATCTGGGAAAACCAAGGTCAGGCAGAAACCTTGAACGAAATGAGTAGAGCTGTACAATCGGAGACGTTTTATGAGGTCTTCACAAAGGCAGTTCTTAAAATGAACAAAACAGCTTCCCTTGAAAGGCAGCCTTTCCTACCACACCGGGGCACGCAGTCAGATCTCTGCCCCATCAAACCTCTTCTCAAGAGGAACGTCTCGCACGAACACTGCTCCTTCCATGGGGGGTGAAACATTTCCCGCAGCTCCGACTCGCTCCTGGGCTAGCACTGGTGGAACACCATCAGCTCGATGACTGGTGGCTCTAGGAGTCATGTCACTTGCTGTCCTTCGCTATCTGGGGACAAAAAGCAGCCTGGCTATGCCACGTAGGACATGCTGCAGGGCTAACAGTGACACTTTTCTACTGTTCATCCTACCGACCCCTTCTATCACTCATCAAAAAAAAGAAGATGGAGTCAGAATTTAGCCTCAGGTTAAGCTCACAGGGTGAGAAGGACCTGAAAAGAAGTGGGAAGATGTCACCATCTCTAACACCGAGTCTGATTTAAGTGAACGTGCCCAGAGAATCACAGAATGGTTTGCGTTGGAAGGGACCTCAAAGCCCACCCAGTGCCACCCCCTGCCCTGGGCAGGGACACCTCCCACCAGACCAGGTTGCTCCAAGCCCCCTCCAACCTGGCCTGGAACCCCNCCTGATCCAGAGTCCCTCCCCATCTCTCCTGGAGCCCCTTGAGGGACTAGAAGGGGCTCCTAGGTCTCCCCGGAGCCTTCTCTTCTCCAGGCTGAACCCCCCCAACTCTCTCAGCCTGTCCTCCCAGCAGAGGGGCTCCAGCCCTCCCAGCATCTCCAGGGCCTCCTCTGGCCCCACTCCAACAGCTCCATGTCCTTCCTGTGCTGAGGACTCCAGAGCTGGATGCCAAAGCTGAATCCTCTCCCCTTAAAAATGCCCTGAGCCACAAACTTGTCCACTCCTCACGCAGCAGGAGGTTAAAAATCCAGCTTCTGAGAAACCAGACCACCAAGACATCAAGGCCCAGCTTGTCACAAGACAGCAGGTCAGCAGTGGAGATGGAGGGAAGCCACCAAAGCTGCTCACCCCTGCTCAGTGTGAGGAGGGACAACCTGTGGTTTGAGACTGCAGGAGATGTGAGAAAGGGAAGGTGGAAGCAGCAATACATCATCTCCGATGAGCTCCATCAGGTTGGAGGCCTGACTTGAAGTCGGTCCCCCGTACTAATTGCTCTCCTCCGCTGCTCTCCCCTCCTCTCCCCATCTGCCCCTTCAATCCCGGCCACGGTGGGACCCCATTCACCTAAAGACATACACGGAATAAAACATCTAACAAAGGGAGAGTTACGGCTTTCCTCTCATCTCCCTCTTCCATCATTATTGCCACCGAAGGGCCATTTTTATCACTTGCAGCTGTGGTCATTCAGCGACAACCTGCTGTGCTCAGAGGCAGATGAGACCCGCACATTTGATCTGCATTAAGCCTTGTTTCATGGCTTCACATTTCTAGGTACATTCCTAACAGCAGCCCCGACCACCAAACCTTTTCATCCCTCTAACTACTCGGGAGCTCCTGTGAAATCTGTCATTTATCTTGCACATCAGGCATTGTTTTTTAATTTTATTTTTTTTCTTCCTTCTCTTTTCATCAGCATCTGTGCCCCCAAATCCATCGGCCCCGACCAAGGGGCAGCGCTTCTCCTGGACGACAGCAAAATCCCCGGTTTTTACACCAGCGATGTTTATTAGCAGAGCTGTTTTCCATTCCCTTCAGACACGAGGTGCAAATTAACCCGCTCTTCACACGTACCAGCTAAGAAACCCAGCGCTTTGCTCTCAGGTGCAACGAGCCCTCGGTTGTAGCCATCTTTCGGGGGGCACTCTTTCAGAAACAAGGCAGTTGTTTCAGCCTCGTTTGGTTTCGAAGCCTCGTTTGGCACATAAAGCCAAGGAGAGGAGGGGAGGAGAAATGAAAGGGAACGGGAGGAGAAATGAAAGCCGAATGGTATCCTATGATAAATTTGTTGCAGAAGCTCCCAGATTTTTGAAGGTCCTAGAACAGGACACAGCGGGGAAGTCCATCTGCTCACTAAAAAAAACACCAAAGCCCTGATGTAGATAGCAGTGGGGAGAGCAGGACAGTACAGCTTCGGAAAAGTCAAAATATTTCCTTTGCAGTAAGGCTCAGCAGCTCAGATTCATAGAATGGTTTGGTTTGGAAGGGAACTTAAAGATCATTGAGTTCCAACACCCCTGCCCTGGGCAGGGACACCTCCCACCACACCAGGTTGCTCCAAGTCCCCTCCAACCTGGCCTTGAACCCCTCCAGGGATGGGGCAACCACAGCTTCTCTGGACAAACTGGGCCAGGCTCTCACCACCCTCACAGCAAAGAACTTCTTCCCCACGTCTCATCTCAATCTCCCCTCTTCCAGTGTCAAACCTTTCCCCCTCCTCCTATGGCTCCCCTCCCTGATCCAGAGTCCCTCCCCATCTCTCCTGGAGCCCCTTGAGGGACTGGAAGGGGCTCTAAGGTCTCCCCGGAGCCTTCTCTTCTCCAGGCTGAACCCCCCCAACTCTCATCCTGTCCTCCCAGCAGAGGGGCTCCAGCCCTCCCAGCATCTCCATGGCCTCCTCTGGCCCCGCTCCAACAGCTCCATGTCCTTCTGCTGTTGGTGGCCCCAGAGCTGGAGGCAGCACTTGGGGGGGTTGTCTCCCCAGAGCAAAGGGGCAGAATCCCCCCCTCACCCTGCTGGGGGTGCAGCCCAGGAGGTGGGGGGCTTTCTGGGCCGCCACTGCGTGTTGTTGGCTCACGTTGACCTTCTCATCCATCAATGCCCCCAAGTCCTTCTCCTCAGGGCTGCTCTCCAGCCGTTCTCCTCCCAGCCTGGATTTGTGCCTGGGACTGCCGTGACCCAGGTGCAGAAGAGAGAGACAGAAGAGAAGGCGCTCAGCGCCTTCTGTTCCCTTCTATCCACCTGAAGAACCTTAGCTCCCCAGAGTCCTTCTGCCTATTCCTTTTGGGGGTGCCAAAACACAAAGCAAGCCCCCAGCTGTCCCATACCCTGCATTTCCCCCTGGCAGAGGGCTGGCAGTTCACGGCGTCTCTCCTCCCACAGGTGCTGGGCTCTTAGATTTCCTTTTCAGCCTTCTAGCGAGCAGGGAAAAACAAGGGAGCCTCCAGAAAACAAATACACTTGGAAATGCCCAGCTGATTAAAAGCTCAACTCCTACAGCAACCAGCTGGTGACCAGCTCAGCCCCTGCGCCGGGAAAGCGTCAATTATAAATAATTAAAAGGTAATAGGAAGGAGACACTGAAGTATGAAGCAGATTTCTCTCCAGGTATCTGGAGGTTTCTATTGCTGCCAATCACACCCTTCAGATTATTGTCTTGTCTTGTCAGTCATCCCAGCCCTCACGGTAACGCGCGAGCTCAGGTTAACGTTTGCAAGCCAACTAATTAAGCCCAGTTAATGCCTCCGCACACGGAAGCCAAAAATGCCAGCAAAGACCACCGAAACTCAGACTTGCGCTCCAAGCCAGCAAACAGTTAATTTTTTAAATAGATGAGGCCGAGCTGTCGCATCTTTATGCCTTATTAGACTCTCAGGGCACACCAAGGCAGCCCCCCCTTCAAAATATGCCCATCCTGGCTTGTTTGGTCATGGAATTATGGAATCACGAAATTGTCGGAGTTGGAAGGGACCTTCTAGAGACCAACCAGCCCAACTTCCCGGCCAAAGCAGGGTTGCCCAGAGCACATCACTCAGGAGCATCCAGGTGGGGCTTGAAGATCTCCAGAGAAGGGGACTCCACACCCTCCCTGGGCAGCCTCTGCCAGGGCTCTGCCACCCTCACCCCAAAGAAGTTCTTCCTCACATTGGAGTGGAACTTCCCATCTTCCAGCTTGTGCCCGTTGCCCCTCGTCCTGTCACTGGGAACCACTGAGAAGAGTCCGGCTCCATCCGCCTTCAACCCACCCTCTTTAGATCCTTGGAAGCATCAATAAGGTCTCCCCTCAGCCTTCTCTTCTCCAGGCTCAAGAGCCCCAGCTCTCTCAGCCTTTCCTCATCAGGGAGATGCTCCAATCCCTCCATCATCTCTGTTGCCCTACACTGGACTCTCTCCAGCAGTTCCCTGTCTCTCTGGAACTGGGGAGCCCAGCACTGGAGGCAGGATTCCAGTTGTGGCCTCCCCAGTGCAGAGCAGAGGGGGAGAATGACCTCCCTCCACCTCCTGGCCACACTCTTCCCTACACAGCTGAGCGTCCAGGACGCTCAGAGAGCATTATGCCAAGAGGAAGCAAAAGGTCCTTGTTATGTCTGCTCTTCACACCCACCTCCAGCAGACTTTCTGGAAACAAGGAAAAGGTCTATAGAACAACTTAACACTTTTTGGCAGAAGGATCTTTGTTGGAAGAGTGTGCCCAGCCTGGCGTGTTTGGAGGGGGAAAGGAAGGGAGAGCCCCACAAAGGATTCCTGCTCAGAGACGGGTGTTTTATACAGTATCATATATAAGTAGATTTTTTTTATGAATTATTTGCAACAAGGGAGCTGAGCTTTGATAACTAAGGGACAGAAAGAGACTTTTGTGTCATCCCAGCTGAGCTACTTCACACCTGCAGCAAGGAGAGAGGCAAGTTGCCGACAGCACGGGCAAGAATATGTGAGAAACCGCACGCGTCCGCACTCGGTTACGCAAAATTACTGAACGGAAAGCTGACACGTTGTGAGAATCTAGGGGAAAACGGGGCTCGGGGTCTATTTTCCCAGTCTCCAGATGGTGTGGCCACTGCTCTGTGCAGACTGCGGAGGCATTCACACTCTGCTCCCAACAGACTCTTGAAATCAAACACGAGAAGATGCGTGGTCGCGCTACCTGAACGGAAAACCGGAGAATCCCTGGCGGTACTCAGCCTTGGTTCAAAAATCCTGGGTGATCCAGGCTTCTTGGGCTCTCCAGTGCATGGAAAACATCAGTATTAGGTAGGAGGGCAAAGAAATAGCATGTGAAATTCAGTTCCGGGGCAGGAGAGCTCCTTCCTACTGTGTTCCTTATCTCCCAAGGCAAATATCTCAAGTCTGAGATATTTGAGACTTGAGATATTCCTGTGGTGGAATGATGGGGGTCTGATCTGCCACTTCACGGGCTGGATTTGTTCCTTCAAACTCAGGAGGGATGAATTCAAAGGGCAGCAACACCCCGCGGCCCCGTTTTACCCTGTTGAGTTCAAACAAGCGCCCACTCACCCCTCTTCTGCATGAAGACGAAGAGGTCGTCCAGGAACTCTTTCCGTTCGGGGTCACTATCCAGTTCATAGAGCTGGAAGAAAAAAAACAAGATAAAAATGAAGGCAAAATCCGCAAGGAGACCGAAAATTAATAAAATTAGCTTCTTCCCATAGGCGAGCTGGTGATTGTACTGGGAAGGAGCAAAAAGGAACCACAAGAAGAGAGGGAAAAGAGGAAAGGATCCCCCAGCAATTTTGGTGGACGAGGGTTTGAAACCACCTGGAAGCAAAGGGGGGAGGAAACTGTTAAAGACAAGCTGGAAAGAAAGATGAGGCATCCAAAGGGAAGGTCACAGTGGCTCAGGGCAGATTAGTGGCCTGTACCTTTGAGGCAACCAGGGAGGTAAAACTTCTCTGCAGCTTCTCCTGGCCCTTCAGGGATTGTCACAGAAGTGACAAACTCCAAGTCCCTTGAAGTAGGAGATGAAAGGATCGACCTTTATTGTCGGAGTTGGAAGGGACCATGAAAGGCTCCTCCAAATTAAGCCAAAAAACCCTTCAAAAATATCAGAAACCAGCCTGGAACCGTTTTGCTGCAGAAATCATTTTACCAAAAGGTTTAAAAACCCCAAGCATTTAAAATAAAGTCCCGCAGGCAGCTTATTCCAAAGGAGAGGCTCCGTATGGCAGCGTTATCCAACCGATTCCTCAGAAGGGACAGGCCCGAGTGTCACCTCACAACTACCTCTCCAACAGAAAAAAAAAAGTCTAATTTTCACCTCAAGAACCCTGCGAGGCCACAAAGTGACAGGCTGAAAGGGCTGAAGCCGGTCTCTCGATGAGATACAGGAGGATACAGAACATGACAGAAGATAACACTGTGCAAGGAGAAGAATTCAATTCCTCCTCTCGTTTGCATCGGAGGAAGAATCCAGCATCTCTCCAGGGAATTTTTTTGCTGGTTGTAGCTATTCTTGTGGAGCAGCTCAACGGAAAAGCAAAGATTCACTGAGAAATATGTATTTCAGCCTCTCTGTAGGTGCTGCTGGCTACTTGGTATTCACCCACCCCCCCGAAAAAAGGGCTTTTTGGGCTCATTTCCTGTGAAGGAAGGAGCTGAGCTCCGGGAAGAAAACGCAGCAGTGTATTTGCAGAGCAATCAGCTGCCCCCTTTTAAAAAGAGCCAGCTTAGTTTAAAATGAATTTCTGTGCCTGATGTGACACACAGCTGCCACATTCAAATCCACCACCACCACGCTCACCAGCTTCGAGAAATAAAATACTCTTCTCCCAGCTGGACAAACCGTTGACTGAGATTTGAAACGTCCAAAGTCCAGAAACTAAGTCTCAGTTCAAACTATATTCCAGCGACCAACGGCAACAAATTTGCCCCAAACCCAACAAAACAGCAGGTCTGGAGGCAGAGGGCTGCGGGATAAAGCAAGTTTTCTTTACAAATTCTCTATAGAGGAATAGCCGGGGGTCTGTAGTCTGTGTAGAGCAGGGGAAGAAATCCCCAAAGTTACCCCTTCCCCCAAATCCCTGTGGATCAGACTGACCTTGGCAAAGTCTCGTGAGATTTCTCTTCCTCGGCACCCATCACCTTCATCGCTCCAGGTCACGCTGCCGTTCTAAGGAGAGAGAAAGGGAAGGGTGAAAGGATGGCCAGGGCAATTCCAGAAAGCTTGCAAACGGGCATTTTTGGGCTGCTGGCTTAGAGAAAGATGGGGGACATTTGTACCTTGGTCACAGCACACTTTCCCAGAATCTCTGACACCAAATGGGAGGCGGCTCTGCTATAAAGAGGTCCAACACCTACACAGAGAAGTCTCCGTGCTCATCTTTTTCCCCAAGGGCCCATCACAGGTGACACAAAACACAGTGAGAAAGGCCCTTCTGTCCTCCCACCCACGTGCCTAAAAACCCCAAACCAGAGTATGTCGAAGAAAGAGGGAAATAATCCCACTGGAAAGCTTCTCCCCAAGCCAGGATGCTTATTTCCTGGAAGCTCCTGGATGTGGATTTTCCTCGCAGAAATGGAAAGCTCAGCTTTGCTGGATTAAGGTTCATTCTTCTTAGGTATTAAACGGATTACTCTAGTTAGGGCTATTCTGCTTGGTAAATCATTATCCTGAAGTGATCGCCGGGGCTGGAAACCAGCAGAGGCAGCCTCCGGCTCTACGGCAGGACCGAGACCAGACGAACGATGCTGCAAAACCCTTTGAGCATCTTTAAACCATCAACTTCATAAAGCTCCGGTAGAGCAAGTGCTCCAGAGCCACCGGAGGAATGAGAAGAAGCCAAATCCACCCAGCTTGGACTACCCTGTCCTAATAAACACCCAGCATCCTAAAGCAGCCAGAAAAGCACTGAAGATAACAAGAGGTTTCAGCGAAAAAATACCCCAAATGTGCGAATTAGAGAGGGGGGGTCCGATATCTGAAATCTCGGAGTCATCTGGTTGTGACACATACATTGAATTAGAAAGATGAATAGCCCTTGTCAAGGCCAGGCAAAGCTACGTTTCCCCCCTTTAAAACCCACCACAGTGAGCTGCCCTAATGCCTGCTGATTTAGTTTGAGCCAGTAATTCCTGCTGGAAAGTCAATTATCCAGTGAGTCCCATCAACTGAAAGATATTTAATGGGGGATTATTGCCACTTCTGTTATGTCAGCTGTTTATTACAGCAGATCAATTCCCAGCCCTCTCTAGGAAGAGATCTGAAGCCGGGTTTTTTTTGTTCACAGGAGGATTCATCTGGGTGTCCTTTGCCAGCAGAGATTAAAAACACAGGGTTTTTGCTAATTACGGTAACATCCAGCTGCTCCTGAAACCCCACCGATGGTTAACTCCGATCAAGAAACCTACGGGAACAGGCAGAATAAGAGATGGACCGGCCCTTCAGAAGGCAGCAGCTATTTCCCATCCTCATCTTCACACGCTCCATGGCTGAGCTGCTTCCCTCCCGAGCCTGTACTTGGTTATAAATCCAGAGAGCAAAAACGGTCCTGGTGCTAAACTGGGCGCTGCAAGAAGCAAAACACTCGCTTTTATAGGGATCCCTGGTCATGCTGAGAGCTTATTCCGCTACATTTGAGGCCAGGAAAGAGAAGAGGGTTTAAAGGAGATATAATGCTCAACTTCCAGTGGGCTTGAACTTGATAAAATTGCCAGGAACAAAACGTTTCCATGGGATCAAAGATTCTTTGGAAGTTCTTTTACTTGTTTTCTTTGTTATTAGGGAAAATAAATAAGATTAAGGTTTGATACAGGGGGAAAAACGGAACGGAAGCACCCTAAAAATCCCGTCCCTACACCCCGAGATGCTGGAGAGCACAGAATAATGGTCCCCCCCCAATCTTGCTAGTGAAAAGGAGCTTAAAACCAGCTGAACCCATCAGGGTTTTACCATATGTCCAGAAAATTGGCGGAGCCAGGTATCACCTGGCGTGACACGGAGTGATGCGAGGTGAGAGACAGCGCTCAGCATTGGCATTTCCTCCTGCCGATAGCTGGAAAGGTTTAAAGCCCGTTACCCCTCCCCAGGTTAAGCTCTCGGAAGAGATAAGGAGAGTCCTCCTCGCCCGCCGCGGTGTAAATCAGCAAGGATCTACGCGAGGACAGAGCACAGGTTGGGTTTGGGTGGTGGAGTGAGCAAAGTCTCGGGCTAGAATGAAATGTCAGCTCAGCAGCCGGGGAATAAAGCTGTATTTATTCAGAGAACAGAGCGCAGGGACTTTCCCAGGCCCCAGCTTTGATCTTAGGGCTACAAAGATGATGAGGGGCCTGGAGCATCTCTCTTAGGAGGAAAGGCTTGGGTCTTTTTAGTCTGGAGAAGAGAAGGCTGAGGGGGGATCTGATCAACGCCTATAAATACTTAA
>VXAK01020072.1:0-35558 GCA_013399435.1 Arenaria interpres | reverse complement strand
TCACACAGGCAATTATAATAGAATTATATATATATTTATATCTAAATAATTTTATGTATTATAAAGTTATACATATACATGGATTATTTATGCACACACATGTACGCATGCATGTGTATACAGAGACAGACATAAAGTTAAAAAATGTAATGAGAATTGGGAAGAAATTCTTGCTCACTTCGAATGAAAAAGAGCAACATAGACATTAAAGGAGCAATCTTTGACTGTCATACATAGCTCATTCAGTTTTAACAGAAATAATCCTTTAATGCCTTGGCCAACTGGGGGGCCTTATGAAACAAAAGCTGAACCAACTGACTGATATTGAAGGTGTAGGAGAAGAAATATTGTGTAGATTTTTGTTTATGCCCTGTCTTCTGAAGTTCCGATGTGATACTGGTATAATTACAATATACCTTATCTAAAACTGACCAACAGTTTAAGACACCCTTGTTCTTTTCTTTTCTGTTCCTTTTAACATCTCCCTACTGATGAGCTTCCACGTTATAGCAGAAATACTTGTTATGTCCTCACTGGGAGTCCTTGCACCTTGTTCTGTATCAATTCTATTTGTTTTCTAGTATACCATTCCTTGTTGAGCAAGTTTCCAGTCGTTCAACAATATAATGTTTTCAATTATTGTACCACCAGAAAATGTCACCGTGTTTTGATCATTAATGATGACTGCTGATTTCTTCTAGAGTGAACACAGGAGAATTTGTTGGAGTCAACTTTGGTCATATATTCTTAATCTTAAAAATCAGTTATCTTATTGAAGAAGGGATCTGTCATGATTTATCTTTAGTAAATTCATGGATTTTTATGTCACTTTTCATTTAGCTTCAAGCCTTTCTTTTTTTTAAGGTTACCGGGCCATTAATATTGAGTTGTTGCACAATCCTTTTTCTTGTTTGTAGCTAGAAGTTTTGTATTTGCTATTGTGCAGCTGTATGGAACAGCCCCATTTTGATTTATTAAGCAACCTCTTTGTTGTTTGCCTTGGATTTCACAATATCCTTTTAAATACACATATTGTGCAATTGCCATTTTCTCATCCTACTGAGAATCCAGGAATGCCTTTTTTTCTGTAGTTAAAGTCAAAATGAGCATTAGACTCCTCCTTTCAAATCTTCTGCTCTGGCTACAGGTTGTTCTGTCTGCTGCATTCCTATATTCCTATTCCTTTGATTCTTTATCTCCACCATAGCTCCACCATGACAAATGGAGTGGGTTTTGTGGGTTCTTCCTCTTTTATTTTTTATTTTGGAGAAGGAGTATAGTAAATATGGATGTTGTCTCTCTGATTTGGGCCCATAAAACACCTTGACTTTGGTACGATTGGCATTACTGCTCATCTAGAGGCTTATCTGGTCTTCATCCGACTGTGGTCCAGAGCTCGGATCCTGTGCTGGTACAGCTTGTTCTCAGGATTTAACTCAAATCAAGATCATGTTAGGGTGTCTGAGGCTTCACTACAGAATAATTTCTTTTTCACATTAAATTTATGACTGATGCTTTATTGTTGTAGGTGTTAGAGTTCTTGTCTCCCAAGGAGTTAAATGGGGCCAGAGAAGTAAGGATTCTGAGGCTCTCTTTACTAGCTAACTACTCATTTTTTCAGTGCTACTATGCAAAAATTTAGGTCTTCAGATTTGCTTAATGAATACAGAAATGCTAGAGAAATTATGATAATGACTCTGAAAGCTTTCTGGATTCTGCTTGAGCAGACTTTCAATTAAATACTGTTATGAAAATATTTCCTCCTCATTTGTTGGTTAGTAACTTTCAGTCTCTCTCATGCTATCTGCTGTCTTCTGGGCTCTTTAGTTCCCAGCCCATTTCGTGTCACTCTTCTCAATATATTATCCTTTCAGCTTCCTTCCCCACTTCAAGACCAGGTACTGCTCCAGCAGCCCTAATTCACTGTGTTACGGTAACAGCTACATACTCTATCACATGCTCTCAAGCTTCTATGCATACCATTATTGCCTGTTTTTTGTTTCATTGGACTGCTGGACAAAGAAAAATTCATCCTCTCTAGAAACACACAGAGGTTGTTCCATTATATATAATCTATTCTTGTAGATAGCTATTACAACAGACACTATGCATTTAAAGCCTGAAAATCAGATAACATGGTTCTTGTGGATGTACTTCAGCTATGCATATCCACAACCATCTACTGCAATATCTTTTTGCTGTCTTTGTACAGTACTGCGAACAGAACTGGAATGAAACCTTGCTTTTAAGGTCAATGAGGCCTTCTCTTATTCAGATACACGGAACTCTGTGGGCACAGTAATATTATAGACCCTTAACATAACAGAATTAGGCCCACGGCAGTCAGCTGCCCTGTGTGCCGTGATTCCCTCTGAGGAGTTAATTTAACAATAGTAGGACACTAACAGACAATTAGCGTAGTGCAACAACTGACAACAGTGCAGCAACTTCGATGCAGTGGACTTCCTTCTTCCCACAGTTAAAAATCTACTTTTTGTTTTCTTTTCCTTCTACAATATAGCTCCACTTGACAACCCATCTTTGACATGTTCGTGCATCAAAGGTATTTCCTCTTCTGACTGGACACATAGTTTGCTCACATACCACTTCAAATCTCCCCGAGCCCAGTTGTACCACAGCAGTTATCTCTGTGCACTAAATCTGGGCTGTCCTCTGCTACGCTTGACTTCTGAGTCTTTAGCTAGCTTCTGTGTCCAACTCTGCATGTTTGAAGGTCCCCATTGTGCTGGGAAAAATAATCTGTCTGCCATGGAAAGAAAAGGGATTGTTGAGCAGGATTGTGTGGTGGCCATCTAGGGTCTGTAGCCTTTAGAAATCAAGAGCGAAAACATTCAAGATTTTAGCTTTAACGCCCTTGACTTCATAGTATCATCACATACCTTGTAACTCTTTGGTAGCAAGACTTTAAACGGGAATCAAGCTTTTAATCTAATATGCAGATAAATAAAAGATATGTTATATCAAATAATAAACTTCATGCCTTTAAAAAGGCTTTCAGTTTTCATATGAGAGATAGGGACTGACAAATGAGATTGAATCTTGGACAAGGTTCCAAAACTAAATGATGAATGTAAATCTAATGAGAACAAGTGATTAGAGAGACATCAACAAATGGTGATCAGAGCGAACGGAATGGGGGAAGTACTAAGGAAAGAGAGCTAGCAAAGAGAAAAACTCATGAAGAGAAGGTAGCTAATTTTAAGTAGGTTGCCAAAGGACACTTGAAAAGGAGAGTACAATAGTTGCATAAAACTAGTCTGTTCCTGAGTTACATTAAACAAAATAAAGGTCATAAAGTGAATGTGTCAGTCCAGAATGAAGGATGTGATCAGGTATCAGAGATATATGTAGATTTTAATCTTGTTGGTTAAAGAGGAGTGTAAAATATTTTCTTTACATCAGGAAAATTTGGAATTATCCAGGAAAATTTTCCATTTTCTTATACTAAGAATTTTGCAGGAAGTATGGACTGTAAGTACGAGGGAAGTTGCAGAGAAGCTGTACGCCCAAGGAAATCATAGCAAATAGTAGCATAAAATTGTTATAGCATTTTATATCCTTCAGTTGCCATTCATGAAATCTATGCTCGAAAATGAGTGTTTTGGATGAGAAAATGTAAATTGAAATAAAAAAGAATATTTACAAATATGGTCAGTTATGGAAGAAACAGAAGAAGTATGGAAGAACAGAGTTTACATGTGATGTAAATCACATGCAAATTACAGGTAATTTACTGTGGTCTAATCACGGTTGTATCATAACAACATAGCTTTCATAGGAAATCAAGCTTTTTCAGTCTATAAACCTTTTAGAAATGGACACCAGTGAGCACCCTTAGAATGCTGAGCAAGGTGATATCTGTATAAACATACGAATAACACACACACTAACAGTTTTTTTCAGATTCTACCTTATTTCAAATAGTCCTTTTTGGTGTGCATGATGAATAGCTTGATTTCTGTACAGGAATATTGTTGCTTTTGCTTATGCTGTTTTAAGTGTGGGGCATGGCTGCACTCATGTGCACAAATGTTTGAAATATTTCAGGGGGAAAGATAAATTGAACACATGAATTTTGTGCTAGGTTCAGAAAATGACTCGGTTCTGTTCGCCCATTAAGTTTAAAAGAAGTGGCATTGGATTGAAGTATTCTGTTGCAAGAAAAACTAGTGTTATTTTTTATCTTTTAACATGAAATCCTCTTATAATTCAAGTGGATTGAGATACATCTGTGTTAATTTGTTGCTTAAAACATATAGGTAAGTGGAGATAATTCTAATGTCAGTTCTGTGGGATGCCTACCTCTATTCAGTTCTCAGTTTCAAGCCTGCTCCCATTAGTATTCAATAAATAAATACAGAGGAAGGGACGTGCATGTTGTAACAGCCAGTGCTCCCGAGCTGCAAAATCAGATGCTGGAATGGAATTCAAGAGCCTCTTAAGGTCCTTAACTTGCTTCCATAGGAGATAAGGGCTGTCATGTCCCTTAGGTTTATTGTACAGCCTGTGTGGGAGATGTTGGAGACATGTGGTAGAAAACACCAGAGAGAGCGCTACAGCTGAGATTTTCTCCCCTGTTAGATCTCCGTGAAACTGCTGTTGAGAAACAGAAATTGTTTCCAAACCTGGCCCAAACCACAACCTACTCACACACCTGAGTTGTGCAGGTGGGTACAGAAAACTGCATCGCTCTTTTCTTTAAAACAGACACTGGATGTACTTCCATATTGACCTCTCCCATAAAACGCTCTGGGTTTGTTCAGAACATTTCAAAATATCTCTCTAAGACATAGCCATATTCATATTATATCCCAGTTTCCTGCTATTGGCATAACATTTATTTTCTGTTAGAAGGATGAAGCATTTCCACAGTGTAACTGAACAAAGTGTAATAACGGGCACCAAAGGATCTAGGATCAAGAATATAGTCATAATTGCATATGCAACAACTGTAAATTAAATAAGTAGATAAATTAAGCCTGAAATAAACAACACTTCAGACAAAGGTAAGGAGCACAATTAATATAACAGATGACAAACGTAGGGAAGAGTTATTCACAGCACAAGCTAAGAAGAAAGCCATCTGCAGTGAAAGTGTGTTTTATAGCTCTCTCCTAAGGTATCCAAAAAGGTTTGGGTGTAGCCATCTCCCCAGGTTTAAAGGAAGACTTTGAAGTGCTGCTTGTTAAGTTGAAAGGAAATTGAAAAGCTATCAAGGAATGCTGAGCTTCATTAAATATTGTATATGGCAGTAAACTGGGTAGAAAATGAAAGGGGGAATCAGCATGTGAACAGTTGGTTAAATGAGCCGGTTTTCTGCACTAGCAAACTGTGAGTGGTCATTGAAAATGATTAATCAAAGCAATAACATAGGAAAGCAATCAGAATTCAAAGAAAGGTTATGAGAAGAATGGCGAGTTTTTCAGTGGCACGGTGTTACGAAGGACACTGGGGTAGAGGACCTGGTAGGATATAGTACCCAATGGCAAATTAGGCGAAAGTGGGTGCGCATTGAGGTCCAAAGACTATATTCAGTAGACATTTGTTTTTCCATGGAGGCACAGATCAGAAGAATGATTGGGAGGCAAATGCCTTTCATAGTGAAGACTATTTTCATAACTCTACTCGCTTACAGAGTACAATAACCAGAGTTTTTGTGACCTCCTTCAATTTGTTTCTATACGTACTTCATAATTTCTGTTTCTTTGGTGGCTCTATTTCTTCTTGTTCGTGTATTGACAGTTGTTCTTTCCTTCCATTTTCCTTCTGTTATAGTGCAAATATTTCTAATAAAACAGAGGTGTTGAAGTGTAAGAGCGGTATGTCATACCTCTTCCAAAGAACCTCTGTATGTCCCAGCTGGATTTAACATGACCAGTGAATATTTTTTGCAACATATTTTATCATTCCACTTCCCTTTTATCCAGTTTATAGTCATTTTGTTTCCAGTAAAATGGGCCAAAATTTGAGGAGCTGTGCAGTGTAAAATTTCTCTTACTGAATACTGCCATTGTAGTGGTTATTTCTGCACAGCTAAATGGTATTAAAGATTGAAACCGTAGCTAGACTTGGCATATGTAGGAATAAGGTAATACCTTCTGAATTCAGACTTCTGTCTTGGGTAATAAAAGTAGAAACTTATTTAGCAGCACACACTCATAATCTGGACACCATTTGTGAATCCTGGTGGTATTATGGAAAATAATTGTGGGAAGTCTCCATTTTACAGACATTGAGCAAGTTCTCGGTCATAAAATAAGCAGGATCAAGAAGGGTGTTTCACAATCTGAAAATAATTTTTCCCAGTTCCTGAACTAATCCTATAGTTCGCTTTAAATTCCACAGTGGAAAGGGGGACAAAATCCACATGATTAGTACAGCCTTTGCATGATATTATTAGAATAGCTGTTCTTTTAACCTGGCTGCTTCAAATGAAGTGTTACATCTTTAAATATATTTCTTCTAAATGCTGTTATTAAAAATGTATGTTAATTCAGGGAAATGCTCATTATACCATAAAAGGCTAAGTAATAGTATTGGAAGTATCCATGTTAACATAATATATTTCTTAATTAATTCAGGCTTTTCATATTTGGGATTAAATTGAGTTCAATGTTCTGTAGAACAGCTAAGTATATATGAAAAATCAAAATCGTGTATTGTCTTAATGGGGCTTCCAAACAGAGCACTTATCCATATTCTGACATTACATTCTGTGAGAAGCTAAAATCTTTTTCAAAAACCTTTTAAGTTTGTGTTTTTATTCACATGATTAAGCCTATAGACTAAATTAGAGAGTGAACAATCTACCATGAAAGGCCAACTGATCTCAGTACTTCAGAGTTTCCTTTAGACAGAAACTGAGAGAAGAATTGATTTTGTTAATCGCTAGGGAACTTTATGAGGTGAGGACAGGTAGATGTTACTCTAACTCACTCAGTAGTTCATATATGATAATGGGCTGTGTTATCTTACCTTGCTAGGAAGTTCGTCTCTAAACCTTTGGAAAAAACTAAAAATGAGAAGCAATACCACTCATTATAACAACTTGAAAAAAGTACCGTGCAAGTGTTTGCCTGTTTTCAGTAGGTTTAGTTGTATAATCAGAGATTAGCAGGACATTTGTTGTGCTCTATTCTCTCAGGTGCATTTAAAGCAGAGTTTTTCTTGTTATTTATTTACAAATGTAAGCTTAACTTTGCTTTTTCAAAATTCTTGCTTTCTTTTTAATAGTAGATTTTGTTACACAGTATTCAAGAAGGTAAGACCGAAGGCCCTTGAGGACAGCAAGAGGGCACCCAGCACCATTCCAAAGACGCAAGCTACTGGCCGTGTGGAAAACTCCTGTGGAGCAAGATACTATGTGGATCACCTTTTAGTGAGTTTTTAACTCTTTACAGAGTTAAGAGCCTGGGAGAAAAGTTAAAGAAAGTTTATAGAAAAAGTATTCCTCGACTCATCCCCTGTTTATGCTGAGATGATTTAAACTGGCAGGAGGACGTGTTCTACAGGGTCCTCTCCTAAAGCTAACCTTTTCACAAAATCTGAATCTACCATGTCACTTATATAAAATAATTATTTTAATGTATTTAAACAGGTTCTTCCACAGAATGTGCATGATCTTAATGACAGCTGAAAATTCAACTTAATTTCCTTCTTCCCCTTTGTCTGAAATCTGGAGCATCATGTCTATATTTCTCTGCACTGTACGATATCCTGGCAAAATTTTCAATGCTCTGAAATAATAAACTAACTGGATTTTTCCCTGTCTAAGATCCCATTTCTGAGATTACTCTTGTTCTGTTTTTGGAAGTTGAAGCAGGATAGCAGCCTCTAATCACTTATTCAAAGAAGAAGAAAGGGCAATCAAATAATTTTTACCCTACAGTTTTTCTGAGTTGTGCAGAACAGAAATACAACCAAATGCATAGATTTTTCTTCTCTGTCATCTTGAAGTAGTATGTACCAAAATCAGTAAATCATTATCTCTCCAGAAAACAAATGCGAATGTCTCAGAACTGATGGATTCAGAGTATCTCTGAAGGCATTCTTTCCAAGAGGTGTAGCAAGCAAGAGTTTGCACAGCCACTGCTTATATTGTTCCTGTCTTCTAAGGGATATGACTTCAAAACCCACTAAGGTGATCTTTTTCCATTGAGTTTTTAATCCCCATGGGTGGTGTTAGCCTTTTACTATGGTGCGTGCTGTTAGGTGCAGAGGTGACCCAGTACTCAAATTCATTTTCATGAGCAAAACCTTAGAACTCTTCAGCAAAAGATACTGGGAGAAAATAAATAAAGGTGCAGAATGCTGTAAAAGAACTGTAACCCACAAGTAAAAATGAAGAGACTGCTTTATTGGCTGTGATCCACATCTCAGAAATGTTTGTATCATCACAGTATTTTTAAAAATCTATGATTTATTGATATTCAGATGATTTCTTTTAAACAAATCTATTGAAGAATGAAAGATATTCTTTTAAAAGCAAAATAATTAGCAGATTTTTATTTCTAAGCCAATGTTTGGAACCTTGTAAACACTTGTTCTAGGATTAAAATATCACCATCGTTAAAAAAGAACCATGTGGCATTTCTGTTAAATTCAATACATCCCCCTTTTTTCCTTTGTAACTTTTCCTTTTTTCGCAGATCATCAGATATGAATCATTTATCTCTAAAATAGTTTTAGAAGAGTTTTTTTTTGCAATATTTTACTTCAGGAACAAAATGTAGCTTTGGAGTTTTGTGGAACTGAGCCAACGAACTCAGAACTATTTCTAAAATAGTTTCTTACAAAGAAGTTGAGGGCACCATCAGATCTAAAAAAATTTAATTGAAGAGCCAGACATTTATAAATTCTGCAAGATTTGAGTCTTGCTGTTGTCTTTTACCTCTGAGTGATTGGGTAATAATCTTATACACCGATTTTAAGACTTTCTAAGTCAAAACCTTTATTGAAAATTTGAAGTGTCCATTTTTACCTGGAAGGTCTTCTCAGCACATAGAATGAAGTACAGCACTAGACTGCCAAATGTTTACGCAGTTAGAACTGTGAATGTCTAGTGGGCGCTGTCTACCCTGACAGATACTGTTTTTGCAATGCCACACATCTTAAGCTGTTCATACTAGTAGGAGATACTCTTGGAGCCAAGTTTGCAGTTGACTTTGCATTTTTTAATAGAAAGGCCTAACTAAATTGCCACTGTAAAGGGGAAGCTGTGAATAACATGGTGTATCAAATCACCAGGAATTTCTAGCAGGCACTGGGTTTGCTATTAAAGCATTTTTTTGCCTGCATACATTTTTCTTTTACAGCAAAAACGGTAATAAAAAGCATGTTAGTGAACTTGTCACATGATAAACTTGAGATTTTCTCCTCAGTCATTAGGTACCTAGTTTCCAGTGAAATCTGTTAGGTTTTTGACATGTCATTTCTTTAGAAAATCACAGTTTTCTAACACCATGTTTACACTGGAGAAATTACTATGGTAAATGAAGTCTATAAATAAATCCATGCAACTGAATGAAATGTTCTTTGCCCAAAATAACCATTGCAAGTTAGTTTCAGAGTTTGTGAAGGAGACCACTGATGACTGCGTCGGTCCCAGACAGACCAAAGCTGTCTGGCTGTATCCCTGTGTGCAATGTTGGAACTTAATAGGAGTGAATCTGCAGGGCAAAACAGTTGAGGACCTGACATCTGCACTGTGCAGAGACTAAGGGTTTTGCTGCTGCCTTGCTCAGTCCTGTGCACTGGACCTCATTAGCGGTCCAAGTGCCCTAGTTGATGTGGTCCAGAACCACTCTCAGAGGCGACACAGAGAGCAGTGACTGGGAATGGTCAGGAGGTTCAGTTCAAAAGTACTTTCCTGATCCGAACTGAAACAGTAATATAGATATATCCTGCAAATAATTTGGGATACCCACTCTGACAGATGGCCTCTTTGAAATCCTTTCTGCCTCTGATACAGTCCTCTCTGTGCATCACCAGCAGTGGAGCTGCTTCAGATTGCTTGTGGAACACAGCGTGAAAAAATGTAAGCCAACAAGGCATTATCAGTGCAATACCTCAGCAACATTCCTGATCTCCACGAAATGCTGCAATTCCTCCAGTTTATCTGAACACCCTTAGATAAAGGTACGTTGCATGACAGCAACATGCTGAGTGTGGTTCCCTCAAGCAAGTTGATTAAAGAAATGGAGGTCCTACTTTCAGGAATGAATATTGCCTTGAAATTTGTCTCCACATCCTTGGCTGTGTCGGTAGTATTTCATGTATGCTATGTGCTGGTTGCATCCTGCCAATGGGTTGAGCAGAAATCTTATTTCTGTGGCGCAGTAGCAAGACACTTGCAGTGCTTTGTTTCAGATGAAAGAGGAGATTTACACCTCGAGCATCATCAAAGATGGTTTCAGCATGTTTTATTTCTTGTCACTAGGAGCATAACTATTTATGTTATTCAAATTAAAATAAGCACGAAATTAACCTCCAAAATGGCTTTGCCTGACTTCGTTTTAACCAAAGGAAGAAGTGTCAGATCAGACCAGCAGAATCCATTCACAATTTGTAAGTTTTCCTACCCTACCAATGTAAATGTAAAACTTCTGATACAAATTTCTTATTTATTTTACTAGTCTGACATTCATTTTAACTGAGATGAAAAACCTGCATATTTTAGTTTGTGGCTGAATGTCTCCTTGACTCAGAAAAAGTTATTTGGTCAGCAACCTGGATTTTTGTTAAAATAAGTAACAAGGTCCTCAAGGCTTGCTGATCTCACCTTAGAATGGGAAGCAGTATTCCCACTTTTAACATCAAAAAATGTTCTCTTTCCTAAAAATGGAAGATCAAGATTTTGATCAAAGATTGCTGGAAATTTGGATATAATGAATATTATGCAAATTCTGAAATATTGCTTCATGGAGATAATGAACTCTCCTGCATAGATATTAATGTATTGGTATATGTGCTTGGAATTCTCAACAACTGAGTCTTCCAGTATAAATAGAAGTCTCAAAAAACTTTCAGATACAGATTTTTTTTTCTCTTTATATTTACAGAAGTCTGAAATTTAAGCAGTGTGAATACGAGGTCTCTTCAGATTACATAACTTTGCTGGGTACTGGATCATCTGCGTGGCTTCAGCAAAGGATTTATTTTATAAATTTCCTTTTTTATGAATTTCCTTTGTAAACCATAAGGATTAAGTCTTATGACAGTGGAAGACATGAACTCATTTACCACATCAGCTTGCCTGAATGTCTGCTTATTAAGGGCAGAATTTATCCTCTTATAATGTAAGTATATAATAAGTACATGAGGAATAAAAACATTTAATTAGATGTAGGTAGAAACAAAAAGACTGATTTAGAGAAGTGTTTTGTTGTAGAAAGAGCTTCATCTCTGAAATACAATTCTGATGGCATTGTTGCAAATACAGTATTGTGAAAATGAAAAAAAAAATCTAAACCCCAAACAAATAAAAAACTAGCATATGCTGTGCTGAAGAGCTTCAGAAGTCAGTACTCCATCTTGGGCAATTCTTGCAAAATACAGGAAAATGTATTTGGAAGCATTTAATCTTTTGTCTTTTTGTGAACTAGAAAAAGATGAAGAGTGAATGAATCTTTTTAAACAGAGCAATAGCAATATTACTTCATGAGACAGCTTTTAAAGAAAAAATTACAATATAGGAGAAGAGCTACAGTTAAGAGAAGTTTAAGGTTATCATAAATGTGCTAAACTATTGGCCTGCTGCTCTTATACGTGGTGTTTTTCTTTTCCGGAGGCAGTTTTAAATAATATATTACCTGTTTGAAGAAGTTAATGAATAGCATGAAAAGGGGACACTTTTGTTCTTTCCTTTTTTTCTTCTATAATGATGTTTACTGTTTGGCACAATGATTTTTCAATTTTCAGAGATGTTCAACACCTTCTGCTGCTGATTAAATTCCTGTTTGGTTTCCCTGCCAAATCTGCTGGATTAAATTAACAAACTCTGTTTGCTTTAGTGGAAATGACCTGCATTGACCTTCAACTTGTACAAAATAATAATCTTTTCAGTGATTTATTGACTCAGTGCTCTTTATCTTCTCTTAAAGAAATGGGCAATAAAAATATCTGCCTTTACCTTGCCTGAATTTGCAGACATGCTCTGCTTATTTCATTATGCCAGAGACTTGGGCCCTTGATATATAATAGCTTTGCACTCTCTGCTATTATTAACACTTTGTTTTCTTCAGAAGATATGCTGGAGCTCGATTACTCTAAGGACAAAACTTCACATGATCCTCCAATCTATAATAGGTCCCAGTTGTGAAAATGGTCCATGTAAAAGGACCAATTCAAGAAGATTAAGACCTTTCTCTTTTTTCTAAAGTAAATTCAGTTTTTATTGAATTACTTCATTAATTCATTTGTTTTGTTGTTGCCAAGCAGGTAGTGAAGAAATTGTAGAGAAATTATGTTAGAAGCAAATATGAAAATGATATAATCTATAGTAAATGAAAGAATCTTGAGTATTTAGTTCTACTTCCACAGCTATTCAAGCTGACTTGATAACCACTAAGTGGAGAAACTACTTCTGAAGTCCAGAGAAATATAAGTACAAACTCTCCTTTCCTGTTCTCAGTACAGACGGTGTTACAGTCCTTGCATGGTGTATGTGGGCTCTGAATAGTACCTTGACCAATGACATTTGATGACCATTGCTAAGGCATGGTACTTGTGAACTGCTGTGGAAAATATGCTCTAAGAGCACAGGTAGTTTCAGCTAACATCTCTGGAATAAAGGAAAAGAAAAGTTGTTGAAAACAAAGAATCTGTCCAAGTCGAAACAGAAACCGTGCTAGATCTTTAGCTACAGTTTGGACATCTTTCCCCTTAGAGATTATTGCTTAATACTCATTGCCTATTGTAGTGTCTTAAATAGCACCATATTTCTGGAGATGAGTGGTTGATATAGGCAAGTGTGAAAGACTGCCCATCAGCAAAGGAATCTACATTCCTCTCCCGAGATGTTAAAAGTATTTTTCCAGCTCCTACCGTACCAGCATCATAGTTTATATTGAACCCAATGAACCTCGCATAGTATAACCCACACCTTCTCAGCTGCCCCAATACAGATCATTTTGTCATTCATGACAGTAGAATCCATGTCTTGTGCTGAAATATTTTACAGCCTTTGCAGACAGTGTGGGAAATGCGTGTGAAATATGTGCATGTGGGAAATCTTGTGAAATGATAGTACCATTAAAAGAGTACATTTCCAGTATATGAAGGGCTAGATACCTGGTGACTTCCGAAAACTTTTTTGCTAGCCATTATTTTTGTAGAATCATAGAATTGTCTAGGTTGGAAGGGACCTTTAAAATCATCTAGTCCAACCATCAACCTAACTCTGATAAAAAGAACCATCACTAAACCATGTCTCTAAGCACTATGTCAAACCATCTTCTAAATACCTCCAGGGATACCTCAGCCACTTCCCTGGGCAGCCCTTTCCAAGGATTAATAACCCTTTCTGTGTACAAATTTTTCCTTATATCCAATCTGAACCTCGCCTGGTGCAGCTTGAGGCCATTTCCTCTTGTCTTATCACCCGTGACTTGAGAGAAGAGACCAACCTCCCCCGATTACACCCTCCTTTCAGGGAGTTGGAGAGAGCAAGAAGGTCTCCCCTCAGCCTCCNCCAGGCAGCTCCAGCCACTCTGCCCCCAGCCTGTAGCGCTGCAGGGGGTTGGTGGGACCCAAGGGCAGGAACCGGCACTTGGCCTTGTTGAACCTCATCCCATTGGCCTCGGCCCATCCATCCAGCCCATCCAGATCCCTCTGCAAAGCCTTTCTACCCTCAGGTAGATCAACATTCCGGTGTAAGTTGGTGTCATCTGCAAACTTACTGAGGGTATACTCATTTACTTGGTCCAGATCATCGATAAAGATGTTAAAGAGAACCGTCCCCAATACTGAGCCCTGGGGGACACCGGTTTTTATGGTTTTGATAACATAGTTCATCCTTTTGGCTATGCTTGATTTTAATATGAGCATGCCAGTTGTGCTTTTGAAAGATGTGATATTTCATCCTGTGACAATGCCTGGTTTTGTTGTCTTCAAGTAGACCTGCTGCGTTATGGCTTGCGCTTCACATTTCCAGTACTGGGCCAAAATTGCTATGCACTGGTGATTACGTTTCTGTGGGCAATCCTACATAGATAGATGACAATTAGGTGTTTTACTGCTTGACTATGTTTCTTTTAGTGACGTGTTTCTGAACTTCTTTTCTAACACTCTTACTCAACAGCAACACTTACAGTTGCGATAGAACCTCAAGCTTTCACTTACAGGAAGTAAGTGATACTTGCTGTATTGCTCCATACTACTTGTGTGGAGGAGAAAAGCTGCCCTTAAAGTGAAAAGTGCCTTTGTGTGTGAGAAAACATACAAATGTTTTACAAATACAGCCTGCTATGAAATTATTTAATTATTAACTGGGAAGTGTGCGTCTGCAATATGGTGCATCCTTATGCGTGTCGAAGGCAGAGGTTCTTGACTCAACTTTTTCAAGCCCGTAAGCCAGAGTATGTATGCCAGAGTCTTGCTCTCCACGTGAGCTGGGAGCAACCAGTCGAGTAGCAGTGCAGTAACCTGATGCTTTAGCTGGGTGTTTCAGTGTTCTTTGCTGAGGACTTTCAGACTTTGTGATCCATTGCTCTGGTCCTTTGAGGTATAACTTGTAGATATTCAGAAAGCCACTCTCATGAATATTGATTCTCCATCACATATGCAGTGAGTCTTACCTATGACGCTCTGGAATAACAGCTTTGAAGCCAATAATCCAGGCCTTTCAGATACCTTTGGTGGGTCATAAATTGGCAATGGAAGGAATGGAGATTTTGCATAAGGAGTCAAAAGGACTATGGATCCAGGAAAACTGAGACTCTGTGGAAGCAGTAAGCTTTTTTTTTTCCTATTTTTTTTTCTATTTACTTTCATCTTTCTCTTCTGCCAGGTTTGCTAAGGTGGAGATAGTGAAGATATTTTTATTTTATAGCATTGGTTATCACTTCACTTTTAAAAATAGAGTTAATAGTGCTGTCTTCATTTGTAGATCTCAAAGCCCTTCAGGTGAATGCTGTTTTCCCCTTTAGACAGGTGGGAAAACTTAAAAAAAAAAAGATTCCCTTTATGCCTGGGTTTGGAGTGGATATCCTTTGTTGTCAGGAGGAAATTTTTAAAAATCTGCTTTGTTGAAACCACTGCAATATTAAACCATTTCTAAGCTATTTTGGTAAATCGGTTCTTTGGTTTATCCCAGTTCCACAGCTTCAGCAAATCCTCTTTATGTGAAACTTAATGAAAAAATGGTGACAATACATTTCAACCAAGAGACGAAATGAGCACTTACAGACATCTTCTTAAGTGGCCAATTGATTTGTTGGTGACACTGATGAAGGGCAGTATCCCCTAGTAAAGAGAAATGAGGTAACCACATAATACTCTGATATCAGTGTTTTTGTGTTATCGTTGTCTGTGCACACCGATAAGAACCAGAATGGCTGTCTAAACCATACTTTAATGCCTGTATTGATTGCTGATTCTCAGACCAGCCCTGTTATGAATTGTCCATTTATCACATGAGAGGGAATGAACATCCCCAGACTAAGTGCTATGACTGGTCTGTAACAAGGGTCTTTTCAGACAAAAAAACAACATGTAAGATGAAAGCAAAACCAAGAGCTATGTTTTTCTAGCCTTACGTATGTGAGAGAATCGGGATAATATAGAAAGATCATGGTGTTTATTGCATGTACATTGTTGTGACGCTACACTCAAACAATTCCCCCTGCAAAGCCATTTGGTTTTCCTACTTTGATACACCTGGGAGGATGACAGCTGTCAGTGCACTCTCCAGGACATATTCCTGTGTATTAGAGCAAAACCAAAAGTCACTACTGTGCTCATATAAAAATTCAGTGAGGCCTAAATGCTGCAGCTCTGGGTCTGAGCTTCAAGTCTCATTTAAAAATTGTTGTGTTTGCCTGTGTTCTGTAGCTCTCCCCACTCTGCTTTGCTTGTTTTCTCTAAGTTTTACATAAAATGATTAGGTTTGCCTTGAGACAACGTAAAGTATATGACCATATTTTACTGGTGATAACTTTTAGTTTCAAGAGGGTCTCACATTCCCTCAGTGCATTTGGCGGATGAAACAGGTTAGTTTTATTTGCTTTATACAAGAAAATAAACGGACAAAGATTTTCTAAATTGAATGCCTGAAACTTGGTGCCTTAAATATGTGTTGAGTTTTCTAGCAAAATGCTCTGTTTTCATCAGAGGCTTTGAAGTTCATGGTTCTTTTGTAAACCAGTCCTGCTTGACTTCTAAATTCATTCTTGACACCTTACTAAATAGACTGATTTTTGGGTGCCTTAATCTTGTAAATATTTCTAATAACTTTAGTGGGAACAGCTAGCTGTTTGGCACTGTCACTTTAAAATTCTTTCTTAGCATAATTTGACGTTTCCCTGTATGTCTCCCCTTAAGTATTTCCATATGTTGATCTCAACTATCAGACGGTGACAGGTTTACTATCCTTTTGCAGTCTCTGCACTCAAGAGATTTCATGTGATTATTTGGGATTATGTACCATGTATCAGCATATCCAACCGGCCAAGCAAAGATGTTATTCCATATGAAAGCTTCTGAAATTACTGTGGAGCTTCTTTAAAATGTAAAAAAATATTCAAATTGTGAAATAGATCTAGTTCTGTAAAAGTGTCTGGTCCTTGTGCCATTAACCAGCCAAAAAAACCCCAGCAACTTACCATATTTAGTAAAATTATGTCATATCTCATTGATATCCTGATTAGCCTATGGGGAAAAACAGATTCCTCCATGGAGAGTAATAGATCTTGGGGGAAGCATTTTGAGGTGTCTTAGTGAGGTGGGATGGATTGGGACAATGCATCTGTATGCTAATATGCTGACTGTGTGACCCTTGTGACCTTCATCTGGAAGGAATCCTGCTGCACATATAAATAAATGAGTAACAGAAAAAGGTTGTTAACCGTTGTTATTTTTTTGAGTGTGTTCTTCCTTATTTATTTTTTATTAGAGGCAGAAATCAATTCTTTCTTTATTTTAAAATATCATTGCTGTCTCTAAAAAAATAAATATCGTGACACAATGATGAAAGAGGCATCCTTCCACCTGAGAGAAAATCACACTTTCGGTGGAAAGGGGCTGTTCCGCATTGTATCAGTGAGTGATGAATTGCAGTTTCCTGTACAAGAGATTCATTGACTTCAACTTTGTGTCTCCCCATCAGCAGGCAGAAGATGGGCTATGTCTGTCAGAAGTATGTGATATAAGTGACAGAATGCCAAATACATGGTCTTGGGATTCCTGCTGTGAATCATGGAGACCTGAACAGTATTTTTTTCTACAAACTGTGACTGTAAGGACATATACACCTCTTGGAGGTAGGCATGCAGAACAGGTAGCTAAAGAAGGAGCCAGAACTTCTCAGTATCCCTATGTAGTCAGTGGAAAGAGAATTGTGGCCAAGGGGACATTCAGTGGTTTGAGGAATACTTGGCAAGAACCTGTCCCTCTCTAGTGATTGCCAAGGTGAACCAGCTGCCAAAACGCAGCACCTCAGCCAAGTGTCCACACATAGGTGAGGGACGTAATGGATCTGATGCTGCATAGCACAAAAGCTAATGAAGAGACAGATAACGTCTCAGTGAGTAACCGTGTAGCTCTTGGTTATGACATCTAGAAGGAAATTAATAAGCTCCCTTCAGACCGCTAGCATGGGACATTGCCATCCGTGCGCTGACTCCTTTGAGTTGGAGAGCCTGCTAAAGAGGGAGCTGAAGACCTGCTCTGCTCAATTCTGGCTTTGGCTGGTACACTCTCTACCCTGCCATGCGAAGGGGCAACTCTTGGAGGAGAAGTCACTCCACACAGCTGTTCTTTCTTGTCTCTCTGTCAGGACACACAAGCAGGGGTTGCCACCTGGACAGTACTGCTTATTATGTTGAGTGAATAACAAAGTAAGGGCGCTAGGCTCTAAAAATTAAAATTAATCATGAGGTTTAAAGCTGTTCTTGATTTGCCTCCTGGTTTTGAGTCTGTGGAGATCTGAAGATTTTTTTTTGTCCCTGGGTGGGCTGGATAGGAGTGATTTTTAAATGAATCCCACGATTCTCATGTCATTGCATGACCCTGGGAGAAGCTGCCTCCTGAGACTCTGAGTCAATAGGACTTCAGGCTTGCTCTCCCTACCAGAGAATGGTGATCAAACAATAAATCAGTCAAAATGTGCTTACCTAGTATGTGGAGAAATATCACTAAGGATAAAATTAACTTTTGCAGTTGCAAGTAGGTGGGAAAAGGCTCTTTTCTACTGTGTGTTTCGCTGCTAAGGTACAGAAAGGATTGATGTGGAACTGCGATGTCTAAAGATGCAACAGCATCTTTAAAAGCATTAATCACGGAATCACAGAATCATGGAATTGTCAGAGTTGGAAGGGACCTCTAGAGATCATCTGGTCCAACTCTCCTGCTAAAGCAGGATTGCCTAGAACACATTACTCAGGACTGCATCCAGGCGGGTCTTGAAAATCTCCAGAGAAGGGGACTCCATGACCTCCCTGGGCAGCCTGTTCCAGTGGTCCATCACCCTCACCGTAAAGAAGTTTTTTCTCATATTTGAATGGAACTTCCTATGTTCCAGCTTGAGCCCGTTGCCCCTTGTCCTATCGCTGGAAACCACTGAAAAGAGTCTGGCTCCAACATCCTTCAACTCACCCTTTAGAGTCTCCCCTCAGTCTTCACTTGTCCAGGCTAAAGAGTTCCAGGTCCCTCGTAAGGGAGGTGCTCCAATCCCTTAATCATCTCTGTTGCCCTATGCTGGACTCTCTCCAGTAGTTTCCTGTTCCTCTTGAACTGGGGAGCCCAGAACTGGATGCAGTATTCCAGTTGTGGCCTCACCAGTGCAGAGTAGAGGGGGAGAATGACCTCCCTTGACCTACTGGCCACACTCTTTCCTATGCAGCCCAGGATTCCATTGGCCCTCTTGGCAACAAGGGCCCATTGCTGGTGCATGGAAAGCGTGCTATCTACCAGGACTCCCAGATCCTTCTCCTCAGTAGTACTTCCCAGAAGATCCATCCCTAACCTGTATTTGTGCCTGGGGTTCTTCCTCCCCAAGTGAAGGACCCTACATTTGCCCCTGTTGAACCTCATTAGGTTCTTCTCTGCCCAGAATCAGATTCTTTCATCTGAAGTACTTGCGTTCCTTTGCATTGGTGACAACCTGTACCCCTACTTCCACAAGCATACTGTTTCAAACTCAGCTTTCCCTTTTCTTCTTTATAAACTGCTCACTTCACACCAGATCATAGGTTTGGAAAGCCTGTTGAATCCTGAAATTCAGCTTTGTTTCAAATAGAGCTTCATTAAACCAACTGCAAGAAAATTCTTACTTTTTTTACAACCATATGATAAACAACAACTGGATGGTAATCACACGAAAGAAATAAAATTGTCTGTATTTCATAGAAGGAAGTTGAATACAAATATGTACGTTTATGATGACTGTTTTTTCTACCAATGCTACATCTCCTGGCTTCTTAATATGTTAATTTTGCTTTGCTCTAGTCTCAGAGCATTAAACAATAAACCCCAGATGAACAGGCTATCTAAGAATACCCATATGTGTTTCTCAATGATACGGCAATGTTAATGTCTGATATTAGATCTTTTAGGACAGGAATGTGTAAGTACCGAAAAAGCTGCATGCTCAAAACCTCTTGAGTATTTGTAGGCTATGAAAATTGTTTAGAGCAGCCCTGAAATGGCTGTAAATAATACCAAGGTGCTGACAGATGAAACGAGGGACAGAGCACATGATTATGGAACAGCAAATGGGTCTAAAAACCATATTTATCTTTTCCTAACCCACATCCTGGTCTGAAAGCAGATTGGCCATTGAGTTACTAATTGTTTATAATTTTAATTCCTGAAGCAAAGGCATGTTTCAATGGTGCAGTGACTAATGCAGACGGCAAGCTAACTGGCACCTCAGATGAACACAGTGAATGCCAGGCAGCTAAGAGAATGTGAAAAAAAGGAACATACGAAGCTAGTATGAGACTAGACACAAATGCTACACACAAAAAAGAGCTTCAGACTATGATCAGCATCTGTGCAAGCAAATCAGACAGAAATAATGCTAACCTGCATCTCTGAGGAGCTTACAACTTGTTAGCAAAATGTCCTCTTTGTTGAAACTTGGCATACGCATTTTACACTGTTAACACATTTCCTCTTCGAAGAACCTAAGCCCAATTTGATCTCCTGTATGGTATAATTAATGGTTTATCTAGAAGTCAGAGCAAAAATAATCTATATCTTGATTGATATAAGACCTCATTTTGACAATGCAACAACACTAACACATGCTTTAAAGCAAAGGGAGAAACATATTCTTGAGTTAACACAGTAGTGATCAGAAATAACTGCATTTTTATAGTTCATCTTGCATGAAGGATGCTTTTGTGAGAAAATTGAAGATATAATGTTTCTTTGGAGGTGAAATGAAGGGGGAAAAAAAGGGATTCTAGTTTTTGATACTTTACTCTTAGTCATGAGGATAAACCGTTTCCTGTTTAACACTAGAACTCCTATTCCTCTATCTCTGGCGCTTTCATGGAGAAGACAATGCGACCTATACATGAGGCACATTGCATGGCCACCAGATGCTCCATGATCCTTGAGGTGATGGGAAAATAGACAAAACAGAACTATGGTATTTTCTGAACACTTTCTACAGGCAAGCTTTGAACAGAATGGATTATAGAAATATGACAAGATTAGAACATACAATTCTGGTTGCTTGCATGACAGTGATAATGTCTTAACTCTCATAGTCAAGGTAGACTTGAAGATTATTTTGAAACCAGATCCAGCTGCTGTCCATCTGTTGTGGTTTAACCCCAGCCGGCAACTAGAACCACGCAGCTGCTTACCCCTTCCCTTTCCCCCTACAAGAAGGGTGAAGGGGAAGAGGGAAAAAAAAGGGAGGGGAAAGGGAAAAAAAAACCCATGGGCTGAGATACAGACAATTTAATAGAAACAATAACAGAAAAGGAAAAATAATAATAATAATAATAACAACACAGGTCACTTTCACTGTCTGGTGAATTGGCACCTTCCCAAGCAGTGATGGCAGATTCCTGCCTCCCAGCTAACCTCCACTTATATACTGAACATGGTGGAATATTTCATTGGCCATTCCATCATTCCATCTATACTTCTATGGGAAGCTGAAAAAAGTCCTTGAATAGTGTAAATATCACTTAGCAACACTAAAACCAATAGGTATTATCAACATTCCTTTCACAGCAATCACTAGAAAGAAAATTAACTCTTTCTCAGCTGAAACCAGGACACCATCTCATAGTTAAACTCGCACTGTCTGTTCATCTTGATTAGATTTATCTTACTGCTACTTGTCTATGAGCTTGACACTTTCTGCAGTGTTTTGAATTCACTTTCTTTTGACGGTCTGAAGTGTAGCTGTTCTGTAAGCAGCGACCTCTCAGTGCTCTGCTTCTGCTTCACAATCCTTCTAAATCTCTCTTTCTCTTTTTGCCTAAAAAGTAGTCTACATATTAAATTGGACAGAAGCTCTGCTTTCAATATCAAAGATGTCAATGTCGATGGCCTTAAGTGGGTTGTGTTGTAGCAGGATGGGTTATGTGGCTCAGAACAGTTTGAGAACTTCACTTCAGCTTGACCTTAAGTATCAGCATGGGCAGCTCATGCGTCTCCTTTCAAGAGATTTCTTTTTGAGTCTTCCAGCACAACCCAAGCCTTTGTGCTTTTTCTATGGAAGATATGTGCTAGATGCATCTTCTGTCTGACTTGCACAGTCAGTCTTATGTATGTTGAATGCTGGGAGAAGAAGAACTGAAGTCAAAAGATTGGGCCAATGGGAAGGACAGGGAGTTGAGGTATTTTAACCTAACCACTGAAGTTTTGTTCAATGGAGATGCATTTCTCCTGCTAGTGTCTGAGCTTTCTCAGCTTCTATTATAGGAGGGTATTGATCACCTAGGAGAAATTAAGCTTGGTTTGCACCTTTGTGCTGGCTGCATTAAAGGTCTTTTGTCTAGTTTTGGGCACATGCTTTTATGTGACTGCTTGAGCTCGCCAGTCAGATAATCCTCATCTTTTGTTTTTGAACTACCTTGCCTGGAGTAAATTGCTACGGCAGTGAAAAATCTTATGAGTGGATAATTACCTTGTATCTAATTGACATCCCAGGTTTGTAGATATGTGCTATGTTACAGGTGAACCTTTCTCTTAAATATTTCTTAACTTTTCAGAATTTCCTACTTACAGCAAAGTGCTAGGGGCCAAATCCTCAGGTAGAGTAAATCGATGTCCTTCTATTATGCCAATGGAAACTGTGTTGATTTACTGCTACTGAATGTCTCACCCTAGATATTGATTGAATTTCTTGTGTTCTAGTGGGAACTGGGCCCAAATAGCTTCTGCATTTTGTTTGCTTTCTCTTCTCCTTCTGCATATAAAAAAAAATTGATTCTTGTAATAATAAATCCCATGGCAGTTTGTTTCCACTATATAATAAAATCCCTTAAGAGCGTTTATGGAAGTACACTCATTTATTTATGCAAAATTGCTGCCTTCTTCACTTTTGTCTCGTTTTTCATGGTGTTCAAATGAAATATTTTATTCATTGGTTGCAGTTGTGCCCACCGTGCATATTACTTCATCATGATGGAATGAGATTGATGTGCTGCTTTGTAATCACTTATCTATACCTGCCATCTTTGTTGATACTGGTTCATTTTTCTTTTTCTCTGCCAAGAGGCAAGTGCAGGAAATCAAATAAACTTGTATAATGTTGTTTCAAAATTAAGTTTATTACATGAAATTTGAAAAGTGCTAGCAAAATAATGTGAGACGGCTGGATCAAGTCCAGGCTGTTCTTGGAAGGCTCCACACTATTATCAGTTGGGGTTTTTTGTCAGTGTTCCCTGTAGCATTTGATGAGTAAATATTATCATTAGAACACATACAGCTTGAAGAAGAGCCTGCAAGTGCTCCCAGTTGCACTGGGAAATTAACATTGTAAAACTGCCTCTCTTGCTATTTTAGTGCAGCTCTGTTCTAATCTTTCTTTTTAGCCATTCAGAGACTGTTTCTTAATAGATCTTACCATACATTTATATAATATCTCACTTTTAAAGTATATGATCATACTGTGTCACATTTTCTCCATCTTACAGTCTACTAAAAGTATACTACTTGATTTTTTGTTACCTTTTTGGAGCAATAACATTTTTCATTTTGTACAGTGGTTAGCACTGGACCTAGTGCTGTGTCATGAATACATCCAGAATTAAGCTTGCTGCTGCACGGATTTATTTCTTCAATAGTCTTATTTCTTATTAAACTTCCTTAAG
This sequence comes from Arenaria interpres, assembly GCA_013399435.1. Classification (NCBI taxonomy): domain Eukaryota; kingdom Metazoa; phylum Chordata; class Aves; order Charadriiformes; family Scolopacidae; genus Arenaria; species Arenaria interpres. The sequence continues at coordinate 12,039 of VXAK01020072.1, read as the reverse complement.
AACACATACATATACGTATATGCGTAGACTTGAAAGAACCACTGGAAGTCACAGATTACTGTACAACAGCAGAGATCCATTATGGCTCTTCTTAGATGTAAAATTAGCATGGGAGTATCATGATTCAAAATATGACTATACTGGTGATTTTTAATCTTAGCAGAGTCATTTGCAAAATACTTAGCTTGAAAAGTTCTTTTAGTATGAGTCTTTGCGTGCTTAGAAGGGAACACATACTAAAGTTACTGCCTGAATCTGGTCTAAATAAATGTAAACATCAATGTGCCTTATTCCAACAGCTCTTAAGAAGGTTTTCAAACAAGAATTCAATTATTTCAATGCCTCCTGTCCTAATCCTGCCTAATTGCATAGGGAGAAGAGTCCTTGGATATTGTCTTACTGTCTACTTCCCAGTCAGCCCATGTGTAGAAATGGGGAGGATCAGTGACAAGAGGTAAGGATGCTACAAGATAGTCTGGAGGGTAATTCTGCAGTGGGATTATGTCACCTCTGATGAAAATTAGTGCTGATTTATTTGTGTACATATCTGCTGTTTCTCAGGCTTTGCAGTCTACTATAAATAATAGCCATAATGACTTCTCCAATATTGCAAAAACTGATGACTGTGCAGTGAGTCCATTAACTCCGCAAGAACAGAAAGTGACTCTTTCTCTTTTTGGTTTTTGGTTTTTGTTTTTGTTTTTGTTTTTTTTTTTAAATATTTTAATGATTCTAGAATGCCTGAAAAAAGGGAAGAAAGACAGAAGATAACAATAAATACCTGAACATATACACTTAGTGTGTATGTGTATGTGTATATATACATATATACACATATATACACTATATGTGTACATATAGTGTGTATGTACTCTAAGTGTATATGTACACTATATACATGGCCATTTATAACCTGGTTGTATCAGCAGAACAGGGACTTTCCACTTCAAAGCATGACAAGATGATGACATTTAGCTACTCACTAAAGCAGAAGAACATATGTCACGGTTTTGGTAAGATATGACTGAATTTTATACAAGCAATAGTGGCCATACGTTCTGTTTGGTTATTACGTACTACCTGTAAAGCACATTTGTCTCCTGCTGAACTATGTGAGTCGTCACATTTGGATTCTTTTTTTTTTAAATTAAATTTCTAGATTTTTCCAGCATTTACTTCAGGCAGGACAGAATCAATTTCCGTTGAGATTAATAGAAATATTCCCCCACACTTCTCTGGCTTTACATTCAGAAAATTTGAATCAAATGTGTAAGACTGCCAATCTTTTATTTCAAACACTTCTTTCCCAGCTTTCTGCCTGTTCTGGTTCAAAATGTAACCATGGTCACTATAGTCTGGCCACTAGGCCACTAGTCCCCAGATACAGTGGATCCCATTTAATAGGACATGGTACCATACTTCAGACTTGTGGTGGTTGAACATGGCTGCTGCTGGAGAGTTACTACAGTCTCAGTTCTTTGAAGAGACACATAATCAGTTTTCAGATATTTTAAGTAGTTCTTTGCACCAAATAGTTGGATTGTCCACAAAATGAATCTTTTGTTGACTCCTTGAGTCAGTGTTGTTAAACATCTTTGTTGGAGACATGGACAGTGGGATAGAGTGCACCCTTAGGAAGTTTGCCAATGACACCAAGCTGTGTGCAGCGGTCTACATGCTGGAGGGAAGGGATGCCATCCAGAGGGACCTGGACAGGCTGGAGAGGTGGGCTCGTGCAAACTACATGAAGCTCAACCAGACCAAGTGCAGGGTCCTGCACCTGGGGCATGGCAATCCCAGGCACAAATACAGGCTGGGCGGTAAATGGCTGGAGAGCAGCCCTGAGGGGAAGGCTTTGGGGGTGTTGGTGGATAAGAAGCTCAACGTGTGCCAGCAATGTGCACTGGCAGCCCAGAAAGCCAACCACATCCTGGGGTGCATGAACACAAGTGTGGCCAGCAGGTCGCAGGAGATGATTCTGCCCCTCTACTCTGCTCCAGACCCCACCTGGAGCATTGTGTCCAGCTTTGGAGTCCTCAACACAGAAAGGATGTAGACTGTTGGAGCAGGTCCAGCGGAGGGCCGCAAAGACGATCAGAGGGCTGGAGCACCTCTCCTATGAAGACAGGCTGAGAGAGCTGGGGTTGTTCAGCCTGGAGAAGAGAAGGCTCCAGGGAGACCTCATAGCAGCCTTCTAATATCTGAAGGGAGCCTACAGGAGAGATGGGGAAGGACTCTTTTTCAGGAAGTGTAGTCACAGGACAAGGGGTAATGGTTTTAAATTGGAAGAGGGGAGATTTAGATTAGATATTAGGAAGAAATTCTTTCCTGTGAGGGCGGTGAGGCACTGGAACAGGTTGCACAGAGAAGTCATGGATGCCCCATCCCTGGAGGTGTTCAAGGCCAGGCTGGATGGGGCTTTGAGCAACCTGGTCTGGTGGGAGGTGTCCCTGCCCATGGCAGGGGGGTTGGAAATCCATGATCTTTAAGGTCCTTTCCAACTCTAACCATTCTATGATTCTACGATTTTCACTGTGTCAGAAATAATTTCTGCTATCTCTTCTAATAAACCTACCTTTCATAATGCTCAGCATCTGTCATCTTAATTGGCATTTGTACTTAGAAGCAAGTAGAAAGAAGCAAGTACAGTTTTGCAAGATACTGGCAATCAGTGTAAAAGAAGTGAATGTCACAGTAGAATTAGTCACATTTGGGGAGCAATCACCTCAAATATAACTTAATTCTTTTAAATGAAACTTTGGGTTAAAATCATTCTCAAGACTTGTGCTAATAAATAAAACTTATAAATATATTTGTATGCTATGAAAAATTTGGGAATATTAGCATTCATATGCTCAGTAAAACACAGAGTATATTTAACACATGCAAAATGTAATTTGGATTCCAAGCTGAGAAAGAGTTCCATCATTCAGCATTTTTCAAGCGTATAGATTATTGGAACTCTACTAACAACCATGCCTAGCTACGGTCATTCCTAATCCCTGAAATCCATATTGTATTATTCATGCCCATGCTCACTGATTTCTTTTTCCTGGTGGTGTCTGAGAATTCTATCCAACGTGATTAAAAATATCAAAATTTGCCCTACTGAAAGTGTTAATTGTGCACTGAACTTGGGCTGGCATTTCTGGTTTTTGTGTGGCATCCACAGCCAGCAGCCCATATATAGAGCTACAAAACTGCACCCTAAGCTCTTAGTGCAAAGAAAAATTCCAGGAGGGAGTTATTTTCAAGGGCTTAATTTAGTAAGGTGGTAACAGTAGGTATGTATGGATAAGCATGAACTTTGCCAATACTGTGACAGGAGGCCTCAATCAAAGGACTGTAGGTTACATCAGAACATTTTATAATGTTGGACATCAGCAGTGCCAGGGATCCTGAAAAAGATGAAAGGGAGAAGATGCCATGGGCCATAAAAAATTACATTCCAACCAGTTGAAGGTAAGACTGATTAAGCCAAAACATTCTTTTTTCTTTTTTTTTTTTTTTTTTTAAATGTTGTCTAGTGATACAGATTACTATAGTGTGGTAGACACCCTAAAATGTTAAAAATCTGAAAGCGGTCACTGCGCAAATAATAGAAACATTACATGACGTACAATAAAGTGAAACTTATTAACAATGTGAGCTGCTTCAAAACTCATGCTTGTTTTCCTTTTCCAGATTTTTCTTTGTTTCTAGTGGATAGGTGGTGATGATTACATTGCAGTGTTCAATCCAGGACAGCATTCTATAAATTTAGGAACATGTTGTCAGACCACATGCCATTTGACCGTAGATTGTGTTATAAGAACGGGGTAGTATGTCACTACTGTCTTATTTCATGGACAAGATCCCACCGTAAGCTTAAATCTCAAACTTGATGCTGTGTTTCATTTCCAGTGGTCCATGAACATTCATTGCACGTTAAACAGGTTCTGAGTACTTGCTTGTCAACAGATCAAATAAATTATAATTGCTTTAGTTCTACCACTTTCAGTGCAAGTTTTAAAGCACAAAGAAAGAAAAGGTGTTATAATGAACGTAAAATTAACTTCAGTCAAGATGCCTTAGGCTGAGCCTGGCTGGGTAAAAGCATATTTTCTTGAATATGAGAGTACAGGTGGACTTTTGAATAAGATAATAATGAAAAGAAAGAATGTCAGCAATGAAAGTGTAAATGCATATTTAAGCTAAGTTATTTTTAAGCTTTTCTTGCTTGTATCACTGAAAAATATTGTTTTTGTATTATTTTTTTACAGTGAGATATATTTTGTTAAATAAGTTCTTTCCTTTACTGGAATTCTATGAATAGAATTACCTCAATTATCTTTTAAGTAAGTGAAAAAATGCTTTTCATTCTTCCTCATGTTTTTACTGATTCACTGAAAATACAGAAAAATAGAAAGACAAGCATTACTCTGGCATCTATGCTATGACATCTGCTATTCCATGTGTTTTATGTCATTGACAAATGCTAACGATTCTGTGTGCTAGTCTGGATAGAACCTTTTCAAAGGAATAACCTGTCACAAGCTAGTGAAGTCACTAGTGTTGACAATACTATTATTTTCTACAGACAATGTGAGATGCATACAATGGAAATTTCCTGGAGTGGAGAAATTATTAGTGGAACTTTTGCATCTATAAATGTAATGTATGCAGCCCTGCTGAAGTGGTAATAAGTGGATAACAGGGACATATTTGAGCACTTCAATACCAGTGAGGTGGGTGGCTTTCTTTTTTCCACTGCTGATGTAACATATATATTCACGGCAGTAAGCTAAGTTAGCGAGGCAAAAGAAAGTCCTTCAGAGCCTTTTAACTCTACTGAATAGAAGCTACCAGGCTAATCTTTTGCTTTGTGTTTTAAAGAAGGATAGAAGGGAAAATGAGCCAACACTAGGAGAATAAACATTTGGTTGTATCACAGGTGCCTCCAGTTTATTTAACCTTTGGAAGACGGATGCACGTGGCCTCAAAGCTGGAGCACAAGCTTTTGCTGACATAGGCCTGTCCATAGGTGGGCCATCATAGCCAACACTGTGCTGTCTTCCACTGCTGCTGCAGAGAGTGGAGCCCCGTGCCAGAGAAAGAGCATGAAGGAAGGAGACGACAAGTTGAAAAGAGGGAGGAGCAATGAGAAAAACAAACAGGAAGAGACTAAGTCTTTGTTCCTTACCAGGAGGTGAACAGAAGAGTGAAGAACCTGTTCTCATCACCAAGTCTTTAATACAGCTGGTTGCAGGAGTATAATTCCTGTTTGTGATACCTTCAGGCTTTCACATATATATTTGTCCTTTCACACACTTTTGGGTAATAACATTTTGCACAGGCACTAAAACTCTGCTTAAAAGTATATATTTTCTATCCTCATTTTCATTCCTTTCCTTCTGCCCTCTGTTTAAATGACTAGACGGTGTAGAAAAAACGTCTTTTAGAAAATGATGCAGATATCAGAAAGCTCTTGTCAGCCATTCAAGTGAGTGGCAAATACCTGTCATCAGAAAAAAAAGGTATCCAGCGTGTTGTGATCAGGTGTAATTTTTCTATTGTTTATCTGAAGTTTTTGTAAGGTTTCTACAAAAATGAAATCTTATATAATGGTCTGGATGGTATGAAGATAAACAGATATGTATTTCATGTCTCCAGTTGTAGCAACTCTAATTTTTTTATAGTAACATCGAGATCTTAGCAGAAAACTACAGGAAAGAGCGTTCTGAAGAAATAATTCAATGAAAAATTCTGAATATTGAAAGCAATTGGGAAAATGTGGTGAGTGTTAATAAAGAGAAGAAACAAAGATGTCAACATATTAATTGCAAATGCTTCTTCACAGTGCTATTTTAAGGAAAACATAACAAAAAAACACCACCACCCCCAAAACACAAAAGTTGAAAAGAAAGGTTCAAATGGCTGCTATTTGGAATGAATGAGCAAGGAGATTGACCCACATGAACACAGAGGTTTATGAAGGGAACGAGCCTGCTTGAATGGTAGGTTATGACTATTATTTCAGGAGTTAGATAATCAATGTATTCAATTTTAGTTTTCTAATAATTTCTAACATTTTAAACTAAGTGTCAGAAATATTAAATAACCGAGAATATTTCCTTCTGGCTATATTGTACACTGCAAACAGCTGCTGATGCTGAAATATGTCGTATTTTTAGGTCACGTGCTCTTCTGTTTGGCTGACTACTTTCTGGATTCTCTCTCATGCAATATTTCTCCCTCTGCAACAGAAAACCAGAGACATTGTGCACGCAGAGTAGTTCAGTGAATATGCTAAATCGCTGCATTGACATGCTGCTAGTTCCACTGTCTAGATCTTGCTTTTGGTCATTAAGAATGTCTTGAGTTTAAGAAATGCTTTTAAGGTCTAACAAAACACTTAAGACGCCCTACACACTGGGAACTGGTTGTGCTGTGTGATGGAGCCTGCTGGGAACCCAGGAGTGGCTCTCCATGCCAGCCTTTACTCTTTGTCACATAAACAAAAAGATCACAGTGGAAGATACTACAGCCTCTGCCTCCTGGGAAAGACATACAGACTTTCCACACAATAAGCCAGGCCCCAGGTTCAATCTGGAAGTGACATCTATGGAGATGAATGGATATTCACCTTCCATGAGCACCAAACCAGTCTCAAACCCGATGGCTAGAGCAGCCTCTGGAAGAGGGTAACAGGAGCTTCCCCAGGAACATAGTTGATAAGAATCAAAAGCATTGGACTATGATAAAATGCACACAATGTCTGGTTGCCTATTTCTGCATTAAATTTCTTCATTGTGCTTTTGGTGTGTGGTGAAGTCTGAATTTAGGAATTCCTTATATAAGGAATTATTCTGTATCCCACAGGGGCTTAAAAGAGGTTTATATGCCTTGCAGCTCTTGGCTGGGTAGTTCTGAGCAATGATAAAAGCAGAACTGTCTATATTTATGTAATTTTCAAACCAAACATGGAGCTCCAGGCGAGCTTCGGGAAGGCAACTGCTGAACAAGGCACTTCTTTCTAATAAATTTTGGGCTTAAAGATTAGTTGTCTTTGTACATCCTGTGTTAGGTGCATAATTCTCAATTTTTGGCAGGTTTTTGGTTGATCCAAGAAGCAAACATTTCTTGCAGGCAACAGGACATCTTCAAAATATTGCTATCATCATTTATTCAAAATAAATGAAGGAAAACTTTTTCTCTGAACAGAAGTATTACATGGCCAAAAGAAGCAGGCATTCTGTGATGGTGTTTCAGCTATTCTTAAAACGAAAATGTTTGTTCCAATATCAAGCCCCAATCTTCTATGTTTCAATTCAAGCTTTTTTTGTGTCACCTTTCATATATAAGCCCTCATATATATTGGCCTTATATACATACTCATATATATACATACATATAAAATAATGAATTTTGATGTACTAGAAACTGTTATAGCATATTCTCCCAGTTTTTTCTTAGACAAAACTGATCTGGTTTTCCTTAATCTTCCCTCATAGGTCATGTTCTCTACATGTTTTTTCAGCCAACCTGCAGGTGATTTCATCTAGATGTTAATTCTCTGGTTTGTACACTAGAAAATTAGAATTTATTCAAGGTATTAGAAGATATATACTAAAGCCCAAATATATCACTGTTGTAACCTTCCCCCTATCCAGCCAGGCCAGTAATCAAAGAAAGAAATTAGATTGACATAACATTATTTGTTACTAATAAATCCGTGTTTTCTGTTTTTTATGACCATCTTATTCTCTTGTGCCTTATAAATGGACTTTTAGTAAATTGTCCCAGAATTTTTCAAGGAAGAACAGTCCATGGGCTGGTCTGTACACTCCCAAGTAGAGATATTTTCCTCTTTTTGAAGTGTGACATTGTGATTGCCCTCTTTATATCTTCAGGGAATTCTGCTATCCTTCATCAACTCTCCAAGGTAAGTACTATGATTCAGAGATTACTGTGGTCACTTTGTTAAATATACTTAATTGAAATTCATCAGACTAAGCTAAATTAAAAATCTCTATCTTTTTTCACTGTCCTTTCCATATTCAGGAAGACATGCCTATTGCCTTTAAAAATGTAATTTAATTAAATATTGGATCATAGTTAACATTTATTTGAAGATTGAAAGAAGGCATTAGATACCTAAGCCTTCCTTGAGCCATTCTTTATTTCATCTCCTTCTTAATACTTCCTTTTACTTCTTTAATGTGTAGTATATTTGTAGAATCTTTTCTTGTTGCTCGTTACGTCCCTTGTTAATTATAACTCAAGGCCTTAGCCTTGCTGAGTTTAACCTACATATCTGAGCATATCTTTTATATGCTTAAGAATGTGCCCTTGTTCTCATTCTGTGTGCAGCTCCTTTTTCTATTTTCAGATCATTACATTGCTACTAATACAGTCAAAATGTCTTCTACCAGACTTCTTATCTTTGAGATAGTTTCTATTGTGTAGTTGTCATGTTTCCAGTAACCACCACTTTTTTAAAAAACTAAAATTGTCCATGCAAAAGACCCTGTCAATAAATTATTTCCATTGAAGTTTGCTTTCTCAAAGTGCTGTTCTTATTTTGTTAGTCTCATTTTTTTCTTTCCAACAACGTCTCTTCACCCCAAATTATTTTCCATCTTAGTCAGAATCAAATTTAAAATTAGTCCTAATAATCCCCTTCCAAAGAAAAGATTGTCTCCAACATGTGCAACAAACATTTTTGTGCATCATGGTGTAATTGTTCCAAAATATAGGAAGCGACCCCCTTCACCAGCAGGCTACTTCTCTTGGGTTTTCCTTAAATCTGTCTTGAAACAATATTATCCAACAGCCTCTCGTGGATTTAGCAGTGGAGACATCACCACAACGCTGTCTTTTCTTTCTGTTTATCTCAACCAGAGCCATTAAAATTGTCTTTCATGGGGTGTATTTTTTTCTGAAGTTCAGAAAGTGCTCTTGATAAATAATCCCTCTATCACTGCATCTCAGGTACTTCTCACCCCTCCCAGAGTGATTCTCTGTATACTTACTATATTCCACTACGATTTTGTGACACCAATCAAACCACTTAGCTAAGCCTTTGAGTTATTCCTGTTTATTCCTCATGTCCTGGCCATGTATCTAGAAGGTATTTCAGATATTCAGCTGGTTGTGATGTTATTCTTCCACTTGCCTCATAGTTTCTCATTTTTCCATCACACTTTCCAGACCAAGGTTGGTGTCCTATTGCTCCTTTAAGAGGGAAAAATGGCTAACAGTTCTTGTCTTTCACTCCTAGGATTTTAGAATCTAAGCATTTATATTGACTGAGTTGCTGTCTTATTTGTACTGTCGACTGCATTTCCATTCCCACTCCTGTACCTAGTGCCGCAAACAGATTGCCTTTTGCAGATTATCTGTGATTGCACCAGATAACAGTGGCATCGTCCCCAGATTAGTGCTAGAAAATTAGGGACTGTGCTGATGGATTTAAGTCTATTTGCTGCCTTGTAGCCTGATGAAACACGAAAGCATCTATCTGTTATATTTGATGTTACTCCTTTGGAGTAAAGTAAGGAGAGTTACCATCTGGCCCTAGTCCCAGGGCTGGAGTGATCACATCTAAAAGAAAAATTGACAGCCTACTCTAAGCCATGGGTTTGGGTTTTTTCCTTATTTAAAATCACAGGAGAAAATTCAGTCTTCTCCCCATGCCTGCTTTCGAGAAAGCTTTGGGGTGGATCTGTTTCTGGTATGAAAGAAAAAGCTAACATCAAGAAACGTATTTGCAGTGACCTGGGTGAAGATCACATTTCTGTCCTTTAAATGTAGAGACAGTCTGTGTGGGTAAGCCAGGGTACTGTCACTTTGATGTTAAAATGAAGGTCATTCAGTGACTGTCTAGAGAAATTGCATCTTCAGGTATTTCAGCAGCCTGAGTTACAGCATCTCTTGGGAAGCATGATACTGAAATACAGAGCCCTTCATCTCAAGGTTACAGACTCAGATCTGCCCCCAGGTGAAAGAGCAAAAAAAAATGCCCCTACCTGATGGCTTTTTGGTGATATATGTGAAGAGAGCCAATGGACTACAATCCAACAGAGAAGTGCTCACATTGCAGAACTACTGCCACAGTCACTGATGCCTCAGCAAAATGGCCAAGGACAAAATAGGCATGGAGACTCCACTTACTGCAAACTCCTTCTGGCAGCTGCCGAAAATCGGTGATGATGCACACACATGTGTCCTATCACTGTACTGAGCTTTCCAGGGGAGCAGTAATGGGGAGTGAAGGGCTTCAACCTGCAAATTCTCTAAAGACAAAAGAAGCCATATCAGGAGGCCTTGTGTGCCTGAGGTCTCGCCTGGGATTAGTAATTTTTATCATATCTGAAGCCAACTCACCCACTCTGAAGTGAAAGGTGAAAGCGTCTGACAGGCTAAAAGCAGTTTTGTAATCTGTTTTGGTAGAAATCTAATCCTGATGGGCTGTGCCACAATAACTTGTTTTCTTGTAGTGCCACCCAATGCGATAAGAAGAAAAATGGGATCCACATTGGACCGTCTTATCCAATGTGAAAAGAAGAAAACAGCCTATTATGGCTGAGGATCATGTGTCATATAGAGCAGCACTCCAGGAAGTCCTGCCTTTGAGGGAGGAATCAAGACTTACAGGGTATCTATGGATCATGCCCTGAATTCAGTGAACCTGTCAGTTGTACTCCCATAGTGTGCTTTGGTTTGCACTGTGGAGCAGTCTCAGAGCACATGAACTGGATTCCCTTTGTGTGGAACTTAACTGGAAGATGCACTCCAGGAGTTCACTGGTGACAAGTTGGCAGTCAGCCTGTCAGAGCAGAACATAGCTAGTTTGATGTAGAAAAAAATGCAATATGAGCAGGGAGGATGTCAGGTCCTCACCAGCTATTTCACTTTACAGGACCATTTCTGCTGGTCTGCATTGCTTGCTAATACAGATGTTTCTTAACTGGGCTAAGGGATTTTTGTATCCTATAAACATGGGATTTATATTTTGCACTTAGGTTCAAAAATTATATGCAGTATATGCTTAAAAATGATTTGGAAAAATAACATTTTTGCTTGCACTTAGTTCAATGGTTTTGATGCTTCTGTCAATCTGTCTCAAAGGAAAAGAAAGAATCCTAGTGGACTGAATACTTTGCACTTGTCAACAGTATATCAGGATAAAATGTCTCTTTAAATATAAAGACAGCCAGTCTAGTTCTTGAGGTGATATATGCAGTTCTTGAAATAACCTTGGAGGCTGAGAATGAAGAATGATTCTGAAGTCATAACCTCCCGATGAGCAAGACTGGCAAACTGGTAACAACAGATGAGGAGAAGGCTGAGGTACTCAACAAATTTTTTGCCTTGATCTTCACTGCCAACCTCTCTCCTCATACCTCCTGAGTTGAAGAACCACAATAAGGGACCTGGGGAACAAAGTCCCTCCCACTGTAAGTGAAGACAAGGTTCATGACCACCTGAGGAACCTCTACATACAGCAGTCTATGGGACCTGATGAGATGCATCCCACAGTCCCAAGGGAACTGTCTGATGTAGTTGCCAAGACACTCTCCATGAGATTTGAAAAGTCATGGCAGTCAGGAGAACTCCATGTTGACTGGAAAAAGGGAAACATTGCACCTGTTTTTAAAACGGGTAGAAAGGAGGACCCCGGGAACTACTGACCTGTCAGCCTCACCTCTGTGCCTGGGAAGATCATGGAACAGATCCTCCTGGAAGCTAAGGCACATGGAGGACAGGGAGGTGATTTGAGACAGCCAGCACGGCTTTACCAAGGANAGTCCTGCCTGACCAACCTAGTGGCCTTCTATGATGGAGTGACTACATCAGTGGACAAGGGAAGAGAATGGATATCATCTATCATCTGGAATTCTGCAAGGCCTATGACACAGTCCCCTATAACATCCTTCTAAGTTGGAGACATATGGATTTGATGGTGGGATGAGGAATTGGTTAGATGGTTGCACTCAGAGGGTAGTGGTCAATGGGTTGATGTCCAGATGGAGAGAGGTGACAAGTGGTGTCCCT
>VXAK01020066.1:12631-43295 GCA_013399435.1 Arenaria interpres | reverse complement strand
AGGAGGAGAGCAAAGGAGGAGAGACTAGCAACTGGTCGCCTGCCTAAACTCCAGGGATAGCTTCTTGCTTCTGGGGGACAGAATCCCTTATTCATATTAAGTAAGTAACTTCATATTAAGATAGTAACAACAGGAACCAGCAAAAGCAATAATTACAATACTATCTTCATTATTGACAACAGCAAGATGTATCAGATTTGAATTCTCAGGAAAATTTAGTATCTTAGAAGACCTATCCTGTCCTCTAGCTGCCACACTGTTCTCAAAACAATTGACTCCTTCCAGAAAACATATCCTTACTATGACATGTTAGCCTTAAGTATTGTTACTCCATCATAAATAACAGCTTATTACCCAAAATTCAAGATCTCTTGAAAAAGCTGCAATACCTACCATTGCTTCCTGGTTCCACAGTATTTTCTGTACTGATTTCTTTTGTTGGACTTTGAACTTGTGGTTCAGATTGGGTATTTGGATCAAGCAATTCAGTGCCCGTCTGACCATTCTGTAACCTCTGCTTCAGCAATGATACCTAAACAAAATGTTCTTTTTGTTAAAAACCCCAAGGATTCTAAGTAGATCATGTTTTCATCTTCAAAACTAGTGTTAAATAAAACTGCTATCAGCAACTAAAGAAAAGAAAAATTTATCTGACTTTTTTTTAGCATTTTTAAAAATCTGGATTATGTTTCCAATTAACAAAAATAGTATCATTATGAGTGAAGAAACAAAGACCAATTAAGCAAAACACATAGATTTTGCTGAAGAAATCTTAGCTCAAACATCTGCAAATATTATGTTCTTGATAACAAACACATTACAGAGGTATTTAAGTGCAGATCAAACAATCATATTTAACATGACAGATTTTACAAAGATATCCTCTACCACAAAGATGCACTTGATTCCTAGATAATACTAAATCTCAATAAGCTTTACAATATATAATAAAGCAATTATAATAAAACATGGATATGCATTATAGGGAATACATATTTAAAAAAAAAAAAAAAAGTAGGAAGAGCAGTTTTAAAGTATATTTGTTAGTTAAGATTTGTTACCTGAGTTTGCAGGACACTAATAAGTTGATCCTTTTCTTCTAAAGAAGCATCAAATTCCTCCTGTAGATGTTTCTTAGCTTGTTGATCCATCTGGAGCTCCTGAGAATCATAAATAAACGTGTCTCAAATGAAAATTGAAATGTGAATTTAAAAGGATTATCAAAACATTATGAAACAATATTAAAAATACCTTTTCACAGTTGTGACCCCAGAACACAACCATAAAATGGGTATTTCTTTTACTGTACAATGTTACATTGCATGCAACATAATAACAACATCCAATTATAATACCAGCATTAAAACACCAAGAGTCTAGGTTTGATGCAAAATTATCAAGGATTCTTTCTTCCTAAAAATAAGTTTGTGTAGGGATCACTTCAAACTATTTCCATGCAAATGTTTCTCCTTGTATTTAAGATTGCACTTTGGAAAACTAGACTCTGCATTTAGCCACCAGATTAAGTGAACATAAACAGCAGAAATGTAAATTTCTCTTATGCTCATTCAATATGCTAATATTTTAGTATGACAAATGTTATTTGTAAGAACATAAAGTTGATCTTTTCGTTCCTCAAATACGTCTCAAATGAGAAAGCCACAGAATGACAAAGAAGTTAACTATGTGACTTTATGTGCTACTCGCATTCATTTGGCTGAACACCTTTAGAAACTTGTAGATGTTGCCTAAATGCATTAGCAGGATCTATATAATCTTATAAAATACTGCCTTAGGAAGGCTTCCTTTAATTACTTCCTATGCTTTAAAGTTTATATATTTTAACTTTTTCAAATAATTATTGTTCTAATAGAAAATAAATGTATTTAAAGTTAATTTAATTCATATCTAAGTGCTTATTGAGAGGATCAGAACCATACATATTTCATGCATACATTGTAAATAATTTCCCAAACTTGTATTTCAATTTTTTTTATTTATATATTTACTTCATCCATATATATCTTCCCAGTGATTTACTCCAGGAAACTAATGCTTCTGTGACCATAATTCTGCAAAGACTGGTTGTATAAAAGCAAGCGTGACCCATAAACAAAGATTCTGTTAGCCAGGCACAGACAGGGGACAACAGAAACAGAAAGAAAGAATGAAAAAGCAAACAAGAGACACAACATGGGGCACTGGATGCTTCCTGCATTGCTTTCCCCCAACTCTGAATCTTGCTTTTATGTTCTCTTACCCTCCAACAGGGAACCCCGGCTGTCACAGCTGAGCCCGATGCCAGCTTTGAGAACCCCAGCTTTGCGAGAGGAGCACCCAGCCAGGCACAGGCAGGACAGAGCTGGAAGGCACCACTGGGAAAATCATTCCTCTCTCTTCCCAAGTAACTACATCCCCTGCAATGCCTTGGGTTCTCAACAGCTACTCCTCACACTTCTGCCTTGTGCTTCTCAGCTTTAGAAGCAATTCCTTCCAAGCAAAGTATAGCAGCTCAGTGCAAGAAAAAGTGCCAAAGAGATTTATTGAAACCAACACAAAAATAGTTCTCTTTGGATCCCAACCTCCCCTCTGACCCTTGTCTGAGAAGCAGAATGCTGAAGACTGCTGCTGAGGAATTACTTCTAACAGGAAAAAACTAAGATAACCAACAGCCACATTGATTTCCCGGGACTCTTTCACACTGTCAACTTGGCCTCAAAGGAGACTTACTTTATTCTTACATGGCACTCTTAGGAGAAGCTTGTCTGATTCAACGTATTTATGGGGAAAATGGTCTGTATGATGAATAAAAGTATTTTTAAAACTAATTTCTGATAACAAATTATTACATGAATGAATGATCTACTTTGTACCAGTTTAGCTTCCACAATGGAGATGTACCATTTTACTTGTAATTTTTCTTTTAAGTCTGCTTTACCTAATGCTTTAACACTTGGGCTTCCAAAAGACCAAAAAATTACTTTTTGAAGTTTTTCAATTAATAAAGAAGAATTTTAGTGTTAGATTTGAGGGAATATTTACACCTACAAGATTTATAAGAATGAAACTAAATTTTACACCAAATATATATAAAAATTCATATACGTATAAATATCAGAAAAAAATACATAACATATGTATATATTAATCAGAAAGACTGTGACAGAAGCGAAAAATGGGTATGCACAGGTCAAACCCTTTTGCATAATCAAAAGCTTTAACTCTGGTATATATATGCCTTCCAAACTACCAAGCACCAAAAAGCTGGAAAACTAAGCCCACTGGAGCATGAGGATATAGACTTAAGACAGAATGAACTTATTTTATTCGACCTTGTAGTGAACTGGAAAAAAAAAAAACCCAAAACATTGGGAAGGCACTTCTGTCAGCGATGCCATATGTTCTCCCCTCCTACAGGCCGACAGTCCAGCTCAGGACAGGGGGACAGCCCAGGTGCGGGCTCGGGCGAGCATGGCATGCCCAGCACTGTCCCACTGCTCTCAGCTTCTGGGGCAGAACCAACACAGATGTGACCCAAAATGCTGGCAGTCACCATTCACAGTCTGCTTACCTGGATTATCCCCCGCATAGCTGAAGAGTGCCCCCCAGTTTGGCAGTGACCTCCTGTGCAATGGCTGGCTGCCTGGCTGGTAGCACAGGTGGTGTGAGCCGTGGGTACACATGTGGCCAGATGCTCAGTCGTTGTCCCTCACCCTCAAGGGACCAACTCCGGCTCCCGTCTGCGGGCAAGATGCCCAGCTTCCTGGAGCTCATCTGCTTTCAGGCAAAGGTGTGACCTCCCCACGGTCTGATGGCTCTTGCAGCCTCCACACCAGTGCTGCTGCTCAGCACAGCACACACCAAACCCAGGAGCGCAGCCAGAGAGACGTCCCGTGGCTGTGAGCGAGCCTGTACCCGGCTCCCCCGGAGGGTAACATCATGGACAGAGAGGCCTTCACACACCCGTCCCCGAACCTGATGCTGGGTTTTGGGGAAGTAAAATGGCTTCAGCTTCACCTTCTGCTTCACCAGGGTTTGACACTATGGCTTTTGTGAACTTGCCCTTTTAATTTGCTCTGCCTGATAATTTGTACGTCTTTTAATTAAGCCCAATTATCAATACCAAATACATAAGAACTTCTTTTCATTTCACTATAACCTAAGCAGATGATAATCATAATACAACCTACCTGATTTTATTAATGAAATCAAACTTTACCGCAAATCCATAAAAAGAATGTAAATATTATAACTAAGGTCAATATGAGTATTTTTAAAAATTCGATCCTAAATTTTTTTATTGATAGTCACTAAAATCTTTATTAAAAAATGCCTATTACTTGTATTTGCCTAACATTAGTATTTCTCAATCCTAGAACAACAAATTACACAGATATACCTACTGCTCGACCTAACAATACTGCAAGAACCACCCATATTTCTCTGGATTTCAGAGTGCACAGAAAAGCAGTGCAGTCAGTATGACGAACGACAAATGGCCTTAGTGTAAGACAGTAAGTTGCTGAATGGGAAACAAGCCAGAGAAATAACAACATAAAAACAAATAAAAACAAGCAGTAAAAAAACCTCGCTGTATGATAACATATTTTGTAAAGTGAACAAAAAAAAAAAATAAATCAAAAGGCAGGCAGAGAAAGATCCTATGTATGTGTGGTGTAAAGTAAATATTCAATCAATAAAGGAAATTACCTCTCTCAGTTCTCCAATTCTGCGAAGTGCTTTATCCTGACTTTGACTCAGAATGCCCTTAAAAATAAAGGAAGAATAAACATTGGTTGCATTAAATGTAACTTTAAATATAAAGTGTAAATAAATTTCATAAAATTCTATTTCAGCAGAAGCATTCATGATTTGTATTTCTCTTTTAAGTCAAACTTGATGCGTAAGTATTATCATAAGCTGCCAGCTGAATGGCTGAATGTCACCTGAATTCTGCTGATGCAATAAAAAAGGCTGGAGGACAGTAGCTTCAGTTATTTTGACAAACCAATATTAACCTAGCTTTCTTAGAAATCCCAGCTAAAAGAGTCTTTTGTTATACACACACAAAATATACTGCGTAAACACACACAGGGTGCAATAAAAATTAAACCTGTACTTACACTGCACATTTTAAGATTCAGAAAAGCATTCAGGTAAGAGAGGATGAAAAGTAATGCTTACCTGTACCTTCTTCTTCTCCCGCTGGACAACTTGATAAGCAGACACCAGCTAAAATACAGAAGTCAGGTATAATGATGATAACGCAGCCACTAACAGCTATCAAAATAATGGGCTTAGTTGTAACACTAGGTGTATTTTCAAACTCTTCGCTTGAGAAAGCTCTCCTGACAGAATCAGACTTAAATTTTCTCAATGTTTCATTTTTCCATTTATAAAATACCTCCAATATGCTAAAAAAATAAAGCCTACATGGCAAAACAAAGAGGTTACTCTGCATTCATGCAGTTTTTCCTTCAATAAAAAGAACAGCCATGCCTCAATACAGGCAGTCAAAAAACCAACCACATTAGAAAGTTACATGCCAGACAACTACTCTGCAGGGATGTACATTTGTAAGAGTACGTGTCCCAGACAGCTCAACTAAAATTAATTTTACAATGAGTATGCATTAAAAAAATACACTTACAAGTCTAGCAAAAAAGGTCTGTGTAATACTGAATATTCTCATCCCATGTGTTTTGCATATACTCAGAGACTGAAAGCGGACAGTATTTCTCATTGTATGCTGACAAAAGGACCTAGTGAATAACTGCATGATTTAGTTTAATTAAAAATTTGAACACAATTGCCTAAGCTGTTCAAAGGTGAATTAGCCTAAGGGCACTGGAACCAGAATATTCCGATTTCAAATTGCTCAAAAATTAAAGGAAAACAAATCCAAAACACCAAAACCACAAGTTTCTAAGCCAAAAGAGAACTTCAAGTTCTTACTTAAAACAAATCAGGATTTTTCAGAATTGAAAATTACTTTTATTTCAGAGTCATAGTTATTCTGCACTTAAAAGAAAACCAAAACTACCATATATCTTGAGGTGCTAACTTTGTATCCTACTTTGAGAAAAAAAAAAAACATCATCTTAAATTCTCATTATATATTGAAAATACTTTCTTTGAAGCTCCAACAAACCAATTTTTTCCAACGGAATTAAAGAAACTCACCAAACCAGAAAAAAAACCAGACCTTTTTGATAAAAAAAATTGAAGACTTGCTGGATAGACTACACTAAAAAAACAACAACAAACAAACAAAAAAACCACACAACCAAACCCAACACACCAAACCAAAATAAACCTACAAACTGAAGAATTTTCAATTTTGACAACACTGTTTGCATAAACTTTTAAAAAAATGTATCTTACTATACTAACTGGAAGAGAATGAAAAAGAAATGGGACAAAATAATTTCTAAATTAATGGGAGACAACTTTTTTCAGGCATATGCTGAATACTGTAATTGCTTTATACATATTTTAGATTCCAGGGATTTTTACAGTAATAGCCAAAAGTCTGCACAGGAATTCTTGTATTTGAGGGCAGCAAACATTTAAAGAACTGTAAAACACGGTGCAAACGGGCAGTTTTAAAGGCAAAACATATGCATACTTAAAAATAGTAATAATCCAACACCACCACTTTTCCCAACTATTTGGAAAATGAGTAGCAGAACTACATATATCATTGGCTTTCACTGAAAGAGCAGAAGAAATAATTCTTGAACAAAATCCTTCCAGGGAATACCTGGAAATTATGGGGAGTAGAACTTATTTATTGAAAAAAAACCACTCGCTTATGGCACATAGATGGAATATACATTGTGCACTTCAAGAACAAGTTCCAGAACAGAAGTATATTTGCTGTCACGCGAGTACAAGCCATGCTCCTCTCTGTATCCAACCTCACCCCTTGGTACAGGCTTTCAGCAGAAACCATCCCAGCTCTACTTTGTGTGAGGGACTACTGATTAATCTCAATTGCTGACAGCATGAAATTATTTACAAATAACAGAAGAAAGCGATTTCTACATTTTACTACCAGAAAATCATTTGGTCTAAGCCAAAAATAACTAGACTTGCAACAATAGCTTAACTTCTGTGTTAGCTGTAAGTTGATCCATTTGCTCCAAACAGGAAAACAAAAAGATTATCGACTACTGCAGTTATCTGTTAGCCTCATCTTTTTCCCCCTCTCTCCGCCAAGGTAAGTCAGGAATAGCATTGCCTACCTCCGAGTATTTTCTCCGATAGTTGCCCAGACTGCGCTCCATTCTGTGCAGTCGCTGCAGCAGCTGCTCTTTGCTGAGGCTCTCCGTGCTCCCCAGAGGCTCTTCTGTTTCGCTTTCAACGTCAGATGGCGGATCAAAGGTGGGACCAGCCGTGTCCAACTCCAGACGATTCAATGAGTCTCTTGAAGAAGTTCGTACCAGGGACTCTTTAGAAGCAGAGCGGAACAGGGACTCTTTCACCGAGCTTGGAAACAAAGACTCCATGGAGGGAACTCGGAGCTGAAGCCTCTGGGCAAAAGACTGAGTGTCATTCCGCTGCAAAAACGCAAACAAGTCATTACTTCTGCATGGCTTTTAGGCAGACAGACACACTAAAGGCCAGGAAAGAGAGACAAATCCTGGGCAAAGGAATGACTGTTGCCTAAGACACGCATGACACTGAATAGCTACCATTCCCTGAGAGGAATCACCTCCTGGTGCAGAAAAATCAAGCAACTGCCATATGTGGTCAATATCAGACGTCAACTAAATCCAATAAACCACAGCTCTGATTTAAACTTCTAAAATAATGTATTTCTGTGTAACCCCTTTAAAAAGTGAATAGTACGTAACTAAAATAAATAGTTGCATTTACTGTTGTCCCAATTTATTTTATTTTTTAAATTAACTCACTTCTTGATGCATTAAACGAAAGACTGTCTTTACCTCAAAGACACAAAGATATTTTCCTATGATTAAGAGAACAAATTTATTGTAAAAGTCCCTGTACAATAGGTAGTTCTAGCATACTGTCCTTCTGTTTTTTATTTTATTTTAAATGGCTTTATGCTTTTTACATAAAATGCTATTATTGATTTATGCAGCTAAAGTAGTTATGCCGTTCTAAACCAAAAGGCTCTGTGCTATGGCACTGCTGGTGCTACAGGAGTGCTGCGAAAGCGTTACTCCCACAACGCCGGGACACGCGTGCTAGGAGCCACTGCTAATGCCACTCCAGCAAGCTGAAATTCTTCTAAGACATACTGAAGAATGACCTTCGCTTTTTATCCACTACTGCCGATTTTTTAAGCCTATCAATTCTTTTCCTTCAGCTGGAAGTTAGCTCCCTAGTCACGCAATACGCCCTTTGAGGTTAACCCTTCCTATCCCATCCTGTGCTGGCTGTGTCCCTGAGCTCCGTAGCGCAGGTCGCCTGCGGCACGCCTCTGGGTCCTGCCACCCTGTCCCTACAAGAATAGCCCTATGTGCCAGTGACAACACTTAAGACCAGCTAATGGGATTATACACAAACAAAACATCCCAGTATCCTGACAGACAAGTAGCTGTCCTCCCTACTCCAGCATGAAGAGGTAGATTGTGGGCATAAACCCACATAACAGAGAGACACCAGGGCAGCGAAGGAGGACACAAACCCCCCCGTATCCCCTCCATACCTGCGGGGAGGCTGGACCACTTCCACTGGTTTCTGTGGATCCGGGAAGCGGTTGTGTAGTTAAGTTCTACAAGAGGAAAAACAACTGTTAGGAGGAACAGACCACGGATTGTAATTCACTGACTCCTATGAACAGCATCTGTGCTTTTTTTCTTGCCTGTGTTTTTAGTACTTTTTTTTGAATGTTTATTAATACGTCTTCATGCAAACAAGCTAGTTTGTTAAATTCAAAACAGATTGCTGCAATACACACAACTACAAAGCAGCTATGTATGCGTGAATTAGTATAAGACATCTGCAAATGCTGACATCTCCAATTACATTATTCATAATTATTTTTTATGTAATACTTATGTACAAATCAAAGAAACACCAAAAAGACAAAATGATAGCAGGAAAAATATAAGTGATGGCGAGTGTTGTTTACAGCCAACACAAATAACAGTGGAATCACACCATCTTTCTCTGTTTAAGAACATTTTAGTGGTGGAAACTACCTGGAAAAAAAGTGATGGTAACAGGCTGTTTCAGACTCCAAACAAGCAAAGGAAGAAAATTACACTTTCAGAAAAAACATCTTGTGCAAAATTTCGCTTGTACATTCCTCTTCACTCCCAAACAAACTAAAGCAACAAACAGACCCTCCCCAAACCCCAGAACAAACAGAACAGAACAGTTTGGGTTGATTGGAAGGTTTTTTGCTTGTTTGTTGTTCTGTTCCTAGTCTGTCTATCCTGCTTTTCTGATCTCCTGTGTTCAGGGGTTCTCTAACCTGTACAAATCCAGACAGTTTGCTGCTGTTTAAACCAGGTCAAACTGAAGCAGCAAAATATGCTAGAAGCTGTATTGGATATGAATTTTTTTCCAAGAGAAGCAAAGCACTAAGACATATTGAACAAAGCACAAAGACATATTGAGGAATTCAGCTAAAAGCAGTGTAACTACTAATTTTTAATCAAGATGCATCCTGGCAGTTATATGCAAGCTGTAAATCCTAAGGTGCATATTCAACTAAAATATCAATCATAATCATCCATGTATCTGCTACATGATTACACGCACAGCTTCTACTCTGTGCAGAGACACAGATAAGCACACATAAACATAAATGCAGAAGAGGAATGATTCAGTGTAAAAGGGCTTCAGAAAGGCTTGATGTGGAACAAACTTAAGGCAGCATACAAAAATACCACAGAAGAAAGAAAAATCCAGGGAGTTACAGAAGCCAGAGAATGAGCAGTCACCCAGACTCAGACAAAGCAAAACGAGCAATAACCAGCCATACAAGAAGTCTGTTTGGATTTGGAAATAGTGCTTCAGCTCACTTGAACAAAACCCACATTCTGCTTCAGAGCACTATCCTGTTGAAGTGGATTTATTCCTAATGGATTAAGAGCTCTTACTGGTTTTTAAACTAAAGCACTCCTACATTTTATTCTTGGCCTCATTACCTGTTCTTTTTCATTTTCTAACTGGAAAGTTAATAATAAGGTCAATCCAAATAAAAATTTATCTTCTGCCTTATACTTTACAAAGCATCTACTGTGCTAGTACTGACGTGACAACAGGGAAGACATATACTTTACTAAGAATTACAAACTAACTACAAACACTTCTTTCAAAAATCATATATTCTGATACCCATAAAAAGAATTAAAGGAAACTATGGAGGGTTTGTACATCTAATTGATAAGAATGATTTAATAATATTTAAGACCTATTTTAAGAGATTAAGTAGATTTATTACATCTAATAAGGTGTTTATGAACATAAAAAACACGGATGTTCTTTTCTATCAAGATCCTTAGAAAGCTGCCATTTAAGGATCTATGAAGATCCTTAAAAAAAAGTCATTTCAAAACTGAAACAAATGTCACCACTTTTAAAATGTTCCTATTAATTTTGCTGAGATCTTTGTATTCAATCTGTGTGAACAAAAGCAGAACCTTTATTTGAGATTGGACTTTCTATTGGCATAAAGCATAAAAAGGATACACTGGTCATCTTTGATACAAGAACTGGACCACCAGGTATGGCGCTGCTGCAATCTGAAGTCATTGTGCTCTAGGGCAAAGGGCCATGTTTTGGTGTCCATAGTGAAAGGCAAGCACGAATGGAAGTTGCTATATATAAGTACGGATTCAAAAGGCTTTGAAGAGCTTAAAAGCCCTAGACTTTCATAAACCTTAAGAGATGTTTCAGTAAAACTAGAATCACAGAGCACAGGCAAGCACTTTGAAAGTCTTAAAACCAGCAGTTATGTCGGGCTTCTGGAGATGAACAGAAGTCTTTCCTCCACAAACCCACAGACATACACAACTATATATCTAGAGAGATCTATACTTACAATATCTAATTGTTATTAAGATGTATATAAAACAGAGCTCAGTTTTAGCTCACAGTAGGGTGTTCCAGTGACACTTGTGCCTCCTTACTTCTCTATTTCTGAAATACAAACCAATTAATCTTATTTATTTCTCAAAGGTATCAATAGATTTGTAAGCCTGAAGAGTGAAAACTTAAATGTCTGCACTTAAAAACATTTTACTGTTCCCCCTCCTTCTCAGGTATTCCAAAACTGAGTAAATTACGGATGAAGGAAGAAGAGCCTAGGCCACATTTCTTCCCTCATTTTCCTTTAATTTTTCTTTAAGAAACCTCCCTGTTCAAGAATATTTTAACTGTTTCTTCATGCAACAAAACCCATGCAGCTTAGTTAGTAAGAGTTTATACTAACTACATCTATAGATAAAAAATCCACATTTACAGTCAGTATTTCCCTATGATGCTTACTCTCTTGGATCACACATCACTTGTACACAATTAAAATACTAGTCTGTTTTAACAGAATTAATATGCATTTATGCAAATTCTGAGCAACAAACATACAAACTCTCTTGCATCTGTAGTTTACCTAGTTTTCCCAAATGTATACAATTGGTTTTTTTAATATATATTGTAAATAATCAGATTCCGTATTAGCTTTTATATCATTGTTCTCTCCTCCCGAATTCTTACTGTGAGAGTACAACTCTAGAACTTCCAAAAAGTTCAGAGAACATCAGTTTTACAAGTAACATTATTAATGCACATTGTTAACACATTAACAATAACTCTTACGTTATAATTACTTTCTGTGTATGCAATCTTGCATATAAATATCTGTCAGTGATTGCAGCCACTAAAGTATATACTAAAAGACAATCTGAAGACAACACTTGAACATTCACATAAATTTGTTTTTCGAAATGCAACTGTACTAGGGATATTCTGTAGTGTAGTGAAAAACAGCCCACAACTGTTAACTGCTCTAAGGGTAGAAAAGCTTAATTTGCAGTGAAACTTTTAAGTAGTGATCACTGGACCTTGAGTGTGGTCACAATACCTAGGACTGAAAAAAATTAAGTCTAGTAACTGTTTCAAAAGTACAGATTTCAGCACAGTCTCAATGTCCTCTTTGCTCCCATCAAAAAGTTCAATTTTGAGAACACCATTACCGAGCTAGCAGTGAATCTCTGCTCTATAAACAAGCATACCCCTCTACAACAAATGGAAACTTTCCCCAGACCACCTTTTTATCACTGTTTCAGCCCAGTCTTGCTTAGCTTGGGAGAGACCAGTCTAACCCAACACGGTGTGCTGTGCTATGTCCATCTGCTTATCCAACTGCTGTCCTGGTCCAGCTTTCCCTGACTTGTCATTTAAATAAAATCTAATTAATAAAAGACCATTTATCCTCACAATAATAGCTGCCAGGGTTCCAACTAAGTGTAGCTGAATTTCAGTGTCTATGTGAGGTAATTTATTTCCTGCTACCATTAGTAGTAAATGACATTGTGAGGCTTTCACTGCACACAGGAAAAAGCATGTAATTTTTAGTGAAAAACAACCTCAGTGTTTATTATATCCATTTATCTTGAAATACATACAGACATACATAAAAATTAAGAGGAAGCCTTTCAATGGCATTAGTGAATTCTAAGCAACAAACACATGAACTTGTGCAACAATTATTTAGAAGTTGTGTAAAGTATGGTTACCTGTAGAACAGAAAAACGTGTTATTTTCTTACATTACAATAAATTCCCATCATACAGTACACCAGCCAGGAGCTATCAAGTACTACTTCCATGAAATTTAGTGAGGGTTAGCAAGAGGGTAGTTAAGATAGATGCCTTTGTGAGAAGAAGCCACAAGCAACACTAGGTTCGCCTTCTAGTACAGTACTCTCCTCCCCTACTAAAGGCAGCACTAAGAGGGGTGGGAGGAACTCACCACACCGTCACTCTGTGCCTTAGGTTGCTTGGTGGGATCCAAAGCAAAGATAGTATATTCAGAGAGAAAAGCAGGTTCTGCTATCATCCCGGCTAGAAGCTGTCATTCAATGCAAAAAGTAGGAAAACGAAAATAAATCAAGTAATAAAGTCAAGAACGTTGCACAATTTTACTCAGTTTTTCCACACTACTAAAAACATCACGATTATGAGGCAACAGAAACTGATAAAGGCAGGACATCACCAGAAAACATGCATTAGATCATTTCAGAACAGCCAAAATACATTTTGGCTCATTTAGAAGTAAAGAAACACATACAAAAAAATTCCTAGTTTAGCCAAAGATAATGTTTCAGGCACTGATAATGTATTTTTTAAAAACTTCTGTGAATGACTTATCTTCAAATACCACTGAGTCTTCTTTGCTCTCCCTTGTGTGTGAAAAACTTGTTAGTCTAAAAATTCTGTCAGTATTTCAATTATAAACAATATAAACTGCATGCTTTTGACTATTTATCTTCTAGTGCTCTTACACACTAGAATTCTAATTACAAACTAGTTTATAATATTTTAAATATATTTTATTTAATATAATTTTCGTAATAGCAGACTATTTTGCAAAAGCACTACAATTTGAATTAACCATTTTACCAAGTGATAGAATCACAGAATGCTATGGGGTTGGAAGGGACCTCTGGAGATCATCTCCTCCAACTCCCTGCCAAAGCAGGTCCATCCAGAGCAGCTCCCACAGTAATGTGTCTAGGCAGGGTTTGGAATGCCTCCAGAGAAGGAGACTCCACCACCTCTCTGGGCAGCCTCTTCTAGGGCTCTGCCACCCTCAAAGTCAACAAGTTCCTCCTCGTGCTTCGATGGAACTTCCTGTGTTCAAGTTTGTGCCCATTTCCTCTTGTCCTGTCACTGGGCACCACTGGAAGAAGACTGGCCCCATCCTCCTGACACCCATCCTTTAAGTATTTATAGGTGTTGATCAGACCCACCGTCAGTCTTCTCTCCTCCAGGCTGGAAAGACTCAAGTCCCTCAAACCTTCCTCATAAGAGAGATGCTCCAGGCCCCTCATCATCTCTGTAGCCTTTTGCTGTACCCTCTCCAGCAGTTCCCTGTCCTTCTGGAACTGGGGAGCCCTGAACTGGACACAATACTCCAGATCGGAGCTCACCAGGGCAGAGCAGAGGGGCAGGATGACCTCTCTCGACCTGCTGGTCACACTCTTCTTGATGCGCCCCTGGATGCCATTGGCCTTCTTGGCCACCAGGGCACATTGCTGGCTCATGGGCATCCTGTTGTCCACCAGGACTCCTAGGTCTTTTTCCTCAGAGCTGCTCTCCAGCAGGTCAGCCCCCAACCTGCACTGGTGCAGGGGTTTTTTCCTCCACAGGTGCAGGACCCTTCACTTGCCCTTGTTGAATTTCATCAGGTTCCTCTCT
The DNA here is from genome assembly GCA_013399435.1 of Arenaria interpres. Classification (NCBI taxonomy): domain Eukaryota; kingdom Metazoa; phylum Chordata; class Aves; order Charadriiformes; family Scolopacidae; genus Arenaria; species Arenaria interpres. Next base: position 28,893 of record VXAK01020066.1, on the reverse strand, counting down.
GCCCAACTCTCCAGCCTGTCCAGGTCTCACTGAATGGGGCACAGCCTTCTGGTGTGTTAGTCACCCCTGCCACTGCTGTGTCATCAGCAAACTTGCTGAGGTTACATTCCATCCCTTCATCCAGGTGATTGATGAATATACTGAAGAGGACTGGACCCACTACTGACCCCTGGGAAGCACCACTTGTTACAGACCTCCAACTAGATTCTGTGCCACTAATCAAGACCCTCTGAGACCCTATTAAAGTCAATATCAGATTTAAATTCCTAGAGATGAAACACATGAAGAGAAAGAGACTGGAATTTGAATTCAAAATGGATATATACATGTAATGTAATGCAATTTAATGCTGTTAGGATGCTGTAACAGATTTTCAAACAACAAACCACCACAAAATTTTGAACTGTCTTTACAGACAGGGTATCTCCAGAGCACTAATTCTAGAATTTATGCCCAACTTTTACTTCTCCAACTGGAAAGTACAGTGACAATTAATTCTGACTTCTATAATTCAGCTGCCCTTATCATGGCATTCCCAAAGCTGACATGGGACAAGTGCTCCAATAGTTTACTTGATTCGCGAAGAACTAGCTAGGTACAAGAAAATTGAGTGAAATTCCTCACTTTTCAGGTACTACAAAAACAAGCTAACAGAAGAGATGGTCTCATTTCTCCTGTTTCCAATCTTCTTTCCCCCAGCCTGGACATGCTTGCCCAGAGCATGCACTGGGGTTGCAATCCCATGCTGAGTTTGGTCAGAGCTCACCAGTCCCTCTCTCTCAGCCTGTTAGAAGTATAATTCCTAAGAGTAAGGTACATTAAAGCTCCTGCTATATATTTATTCAAGTATGTAAAACCCAGGTAAGTTTCTTTCATCACCTGAGCTTTCAGGCAAAACAAAAATAAGGAAGCTGACAGATGTTAACAATTCCTGAGAATCTTAGCTAAGCAGTGATGTTTGTAGAGGCGCATAGCCTTGGCCGTACTATGCATTTTGTACACGTACCTCTTGAAAGGGTATATGCCAGAAAAAGAAATGGCAAATACTAGGTATAGACAAGTGTACAAACATACAGCTGCAGAACTAAAAGCAACCCTGATGGCCTGTGAATTAGAAGCATGCAAATTCTCAACCACAAACAAAATTATTAAATCTTTAAGATAAAAACGACTTTATATGTTATGAAGAAGACCAGTTAAGATGATGAAACACAGTTTGCAAAGCACTCATGAATGGATTATGGCACGTATTATTAACCAAAAGACTACAAACATTTTCAACATGTAATATATATTACCTTCAGTTTAAATAAGTCACTTTTAGAAACATAACCATCAAGAACTTCAGGAATCATAGATAGTTCAAATTATCTCTTCATGGTAACAGTATGCTAATGTTTGCTTCTCAAAATATTAAGTTGTGACATTTCACCATAGCATTATTTTGCTTAATCCTAATTCCATCAAATAGCAACTTGCATTAAAAAGAATTCCTACTGGATCTCTAACAAGTTATTATATTTCACCTAAAATATAAAAAAAAGGCTGACGGTATGTTCACGCCTACTGACTGTTAAGCATCCATGAATTGTTACATTTTCAATCATCCCTTGAAGTCTATGACCATTGTCAGTGCAGCCAAGTGCTAACAGGAGGCGTAGACAGTAAGTCTTTCACAAAACATGAATTACAAACCCCAAAACTTATGGGTAAGATGACAAAGAGCTCTGAACAACGGAAAGAGTTAATTTTTAAAATTCACTCAAACTATCTGGTAGGCAAGTGATAACGAGTCTATCTAACTCCTTTTTAGCAAGATCAGAAGATCTAAGCTATCCACAGCCTAAAATATGCCAACCCACATTATTAAATGTTACAGTTTTGAGAAAAAGAAAGAAAAAAGCTTATGAACAAAAATTGATGCAGTACTGCTGGAGTTTGCAGACATACAGCTCCAGGGTCTCCGTCACAACTAATAGTTTATACAAGCAGTAGAATACAATTAACGATACTGTTGAGTTTCACAGCTGTTAGCAGATGCAGAACCCTGATGCAAGAACATCACTGAATCATCTCGGCTTCACCCCACAGTTGCATGAGTAAAGGCAAGCACAAAAGGGAAGGAGCCAACCCTGCAAATAAAGTAGGGCAGAAAACAACAATACTGAGGCAGAACAGTAATCACTGTATCAAAAAGAAATTGCAAAATATTTCCTCCCCAGTAGCCAAGGCAAGAATTTAACACATAAAATGGCTGCCAAATACAGAATATACTCAGTCATGGTCCAAGAATGGTATTTCCTTAGCACATTTAGAACTGGATGCAGCTTCTCATTAGTGAGTTCATCCTCCCTTCTCAGATGTTGGGTACCCAACAATGAAAACATTTAAGCACTTGCTCACAGTATTTTTGTTACTCCAACAAGTCATTACCTGCTAAATTTTTACAGCTCAATTATAGGCAGAGCTGTCTAATGAGTCCTAAATTACACTAGAAAATGCTTTCCAATGTATACAAGTTTTATCTGCACTTTTTAATTTTTTTAATCAATTATTCAGTATGGCTTTAAAATGAGCCATCTAGTTAATTTGGTGATGGGAGGTGTTATTAACAGTCACTAAAAATGATTCACCTATGTCTGGAAAAAGGGCAAGAAACACCCTGCTAGTCTGTCAAAATTAAACAGATATCAGTATTTTCACGATGACTTCTTGCACTTCAGGATCTGGCCTAAAACCCACTCTGAATTATTTTAGTAGCTTCAGAGTCATTAAATATATTTGGTGCTATACCTTCTAATGTATCACTAGCACCACATTAGTGCTGTATTAGTTACATGACCACTAGAACTAGAAAAGCAGGGAAACCAACTGGGCTGAAGCATACTGGAAATGGACAGAATGTGCAAAGATGTAAATAATCCCACATCTAACCTTCTATAATCCTCTGAATGCCATCAAATCACACTTGAGGCTTGCTACAGAAACCCTACTAACATCTTCCAACATTGTTTCAAACATATTCCAGGGTAAATGAACCTCCTACCCCATAGCAACCTTAATCTCAGACACCAAATTAAGGCTATGATATTGCTCATCTTTAACTCCTTTTCTTTGCAAAAATCTTACTAACCAATGAACACTTCTATCTTGGAGAGAAAGTTCCAAGTGAGATAAATTAGGCGATGAAGCCAGATGCTAGATGATGCTATGTTTCCTTCAGTGTAACTGAAGAACAATACAGAAAGTTATTTCTTAAATAACCTTTATATTTCCAAAATTCTGAACAGTTTTTGTAACCCTCAAATTTGGTCTAAATTAAGCAGCCTTATTTGTTCTTTATGGACTTTCTGAACTCCAGCATGAGATGTCTTCATATTATTCTTACTATTCCTCCTCCTCCCTCTGAAGGATTACCATGCTCAAACCTTCCTTTGCTAAGATTCTGATGAATGGGGCGCAAAGGCCAAAGTACATGTGATCCTTAGATCAAAGGGCTTCCTTAACATGCTGCGAAACAAAAACCAAAATTTAACAGGGATTAGAGTTTGACCCAAGTCTTATTGCTCTGGAGATGGCTGTAGTTGGTCAATGTATGTTACACACATATAATAATGTTTGATTGCCAAAGGCAGTCTTTATTACTTTTCAGAAAAAAAACCAACCAGAGTCAGTGGTTCCAAATTTCAGATTAACTTGTTATCAAGCAAATTTGAAAATTCATACATTTTGTTAGCTAAGTGCATCATGGTATATGTAAATTTGTAGTATGTTAATGCTTAAAAGCTTCTATATTGGCCTGTGGACAGTTTTGCTATGTTGTATACAAGCACAGTAAGGCAGAAGGAAAGGGATCAGGCTATAAGCTTGTGTAAGGACAAGCTGGTACTTGCTCATCTAGTTGAAGGAGCTGGAGGGTGCCAGCTATCAGGCTTAGATGTTCAACTGACACTCCACACAGTAAAATAAATAAATCTATACAGTTATTTGCCCAAGCTGCGGAATGCCAGAAAAGAATTGTGAATACTTCAGTAATTTGCTGATTTATACAAATGTTTATTTATAGAAGGTTTGTGCAATTTGCAACATAACCTTTTATGCCTCATCCCTACTGTGATCAGGGAATAGGAAAAACTGAAAATCTGAAAATTCAAGGTTTCTCTCTGCAATTAAAAGACGACGTGGAATCTAAGAGTGCACAACTGCATTTTAAGAAAAAGGTAGTACAGAAATCAAATACAATTTTTTTTTTTTGGTTTGTTTTTCATTCTGATGAGCAATCTAAACGTGCTGGTGTATTCATCAGGAGTTGAAAAATCCAGGCTTTAGATACCAACTAGGTTATACAGCCTCCAAAATTTAGTTTTAAATGTACATGTCAGAAAGGATAAGCATACAGACATATCTGAATCACTACTACCCTTCCATGGCAACGTCCATTTAGAAGTACCTTAAATTAAGTATATGAATACAAGAAAGATGCAGCTTTAACAAAAGTACTGAAGGAATATTATTTCAGCTTTACTTGTCCAGCTTTATGAATAGCCCATGCTAGAAAAACTTTTCAATTCATTTGAAAACAGAGTCATTATAAAGATCTAAAGTGAGACTGAAAATATCTTGGCTAGTTTATCTTAGCTTTAAGAATAGCTATATGTATTGTGCTCTGCTGTCACTTCCTTAACACGCATGAGGATTAGAGTGACACTTGGATCTGCCTCACTGGTATGTCACCCACAGCATGCTATCAGCTGTTTGCTCTCACTTGATGGCTCTGAACTAGCTTTGTTATCTTCTGCAGGTGGGCCTGACTTGTAAATAAGTATATTATAGAACAGAATGAAAATTTTTAACTTCTAGGAGCTGTACTGGGTATGATTGATGTATTTCACTTCAAATTCCGTTCAAGAGTCAACACAGCAACACTTTGAAAACCAAACACTATTATTCCCCAGAAAAAACTGGAAGCACTAAGTAACCATGTTTTAATCATCCAGGGCTGTTTCAAATGATACCAAAACCAATTCAAAAAGTATTTGATACGCAAATTGTCTGAAGTTCTATGCAAGTGCCAATACATATGTTTACCTCGCACTGTAGTCATATTTTATAGAACAGAATACAGAACTAGACAGAGTTCTGCTTTTTCCTTACACACCAAAAAAAATTCATGAGCTTCTCTGTAGCACTGCCTCTGGAGATCCACAGCTCCACTAAAATAGAATCTGAAGAAGAAAATGGGAATGAAAAAGAGCATACAAGTTGGGTTTTTTTTTAAACTGAGAATGTTTTGGAATTTTGAAAAATAAACAAAAATTCTTATCATTGCAGAATATAAAGCGAGAACGTTTGCCTGTACATTTTATTGTTAATTCTCTGATCAGACTAATGCTGTCATCTACAATTGGAATTCACTCTGAAATTGTTTTTATTGTAAAAATAGTCTGAGTTTCAATCAAAGTTCTCCCGTTCAATAATTGCAACCTTGATATTACAGCACTAGAAGTCCAAACCCATTACCTATTTAAGACTTACAGGTATACTAAACAGCCCAGAGGCAGGACAGCGAACATACAAGAGATCTATGAAACACTGTAATTTTGCTTAGTTTTCAGTAACAAAAGGGTTAGTAATTATTCATGTAGTGCAAGAACATTTTAGCATACAATACTCTTCAAAAACCAAATATTTTCAGTGTATTAAATGTTGTCCAACTATAGTTCATTGTAATGCCATAACCACCCGTACATAAACCATTTGCCTTATCAAATGAGAACACTGAAAAAAATGCCCCCCAAAAGGCATAACACACCCATATAATCAGGGCATATATTTTCAGAGATAGCATGTAATATCTCTGCATCTTTTTTAAGCATAGTAATACTGCAGCTGAACTAAATTTTATGAAAATCTAGTCCAACAAACAAATTTCAAAGATTATTTGTTTTTAATCATTCTGTTAACGTTTATGAGAAATATTTGGAGAAAGGAGATTTCATATCTTGATCATTTAAATTTATCTTTATTTTAGTAAAATTTTTCATTTGAAGTAAAATCAGTTCTTAAAAAAAAAGAAGAGATTTTCAATTCCCCTAGCAGCTTCCCTACTTTCTGAATTTCTAATTACAGGACATGTTTCACAAGTAAAATTGTCATAGCCGCTCCCTAAGCCCAAGGATAACTGTAAATCTGAGGTCACTTCAGTACTCTGCTTCCATTCTTAATCTTATTTCTCCTTCTGCCTCTCTGATCATTCCTGTGTAACCACTGTATTTAGAGCATAATGTTCTTCCAACATAACTTGGCACGTCCTTTGCTTCTCCTATTTGTCTGGAAACGCAGCCTCAAAAGAGAGTCTGCTGAGGGGCAACATATGAAGCAGCACAAAACCAAATGTAGCTCTCCATAGAAATGATAAACACTACAGAAACTATTGATACATACAGGTGACATATCAGTAGCATCCATCAACACTTGGAAATGTACTTACTTTTTAAATGTGTTATTCGAATTGTGAAGAGAGCTAGTATTTTTTGCTGAATCAAACCGAAAAAGATGATGAGCCTTCAGGCTCACAAACCTTTTGCAGATCTGGACTAAAAAGCAGACATCCTAAAAATAAATACAAGTTAAGGAAAAGTATTCTGCCTTTCACTCAATGGGTGAGTTATACTATTTGAGGAGAAAAGCAGTTGGTACTTGTGTAATAAAAGGGATGACTAGTGTTACCACTTAACCTTTCCTTTTATTTCACACTGAAAAGAGAGAGGAAGATTTCCTTCTTTTGTGTAGGCAGCACCACATTCATGACAGGCAAAAAAAGAGCGAATTGGTCACACAGAGAAATATCATTGTGTCTCATGATTTCAGTATTTCATATTCCACTGGTCACTGATGATATCAACTCTCAGCACCAACTCATTCCTTCTAGGCCACAGAGGCAGTTCTCATGTAGGAATATGTCACTTCTATACTCTGCATTAAGAATAGAAATGCAGGTTGTTTTTCCTGGGAAAAAAAAACAACAACAAAAATCCAGCAATCTCTCTTAACTGAAACAATAACTTATCCTGGGTGACTCTGCTTGCTGACATTTTGGAGTATCAGTTAACACCTCTCTCCAGGGACAGAGAGAAGTCATTACATACATACTATATATATATATATATATATCAGTAGAGAAAATATATATTTATTAGAAAACTCAATACTGCATTTCCAAAATACAAACCAAAATCATGAGGTATTCTTGCTTTCATTTCTATTATGGTTGCAGGAAGCAAACTGCCAAGCTGTAATCACTAGTAGCGTTCATAATGGAATCTATGACAAATTTCAAGTATAACTGATCATTCCCTGAAGAAAACATGGTGTTAAAAATTAATGTGGATTGCCCTGCTGCAACAAAACATATCATTTTTGTAGCAAAACCCAGCAACTGAATTTTCTGGCTAATAACTCACTATTTCCTCTGACAAAGTTCACAGAATCACAGAAACTCCCTGTTTTACTCCACTGGCCTATTCTCATGCACGCTAAGTCAGGGGTTTTTTTTGTTCATTTGTTTTTTTCTTTTTTAATCAAGCCACTTCAAAATATACCACAGTATTCAGTATGAAAAAAGAGGGGTGCAGATTATCTCCTCTATTTGCTCTGTTATGCAAGTCACGGTTACCCATCATCCTGATAGTGATTTTAATGATATACCAGAATGGATTAATTTAGAGTCAGTTTGGTTTGTTGTTTGGGTTTTTTGTGTGTTTGTTTTTTCTGGGGTGGTGTTGATTAAATTTGATAATTTTTACTGGTACAGTTAGAAACATTCACCAGTTCAAGCACTCATCCATCTCAAGTTCCCTGTGCAGTTAACTGGATTCCCTCAAGTTTTCAACCAAGAGAGGCATAAAAACCAAGGTGGTCAGTCTCTCTGAATGTAACTTCTGTGCCACTGCCTCACTGAGTTAATTTCTGGGTTAAGATTTGTAAGACATGAGGAAGGTCTTAAAAGGTTTCCTAGTCTGGGGGTTAACCACTACAGCCTAAAAGTCTGTTTTACTAATATTAAACACTTCAGTGTTTAATCTACAAATTAGATTATTCATATCTGTAAATGCACAGAAAATAGTGAGATTACAAAATAATTAAAAAAAAAGTTATTACGGACACAAAGTTATATTTTTTTTAATTTCTTAAAGTTAAAATTGAAAAATACAGAAAAACTGTTCTCAACTGACCTCTTTGTCTGGTGTTAAAGTGCCTTCATCGTTCTGATCAGTGAACGAAGATGTCCTGCTTCTGTTGACAGTTGGTGAAGGGAATTTGGAAGGGACCTACACAGAGATCACACATATCAGCAAGTATTAAGTTCAGAACTAATTATTCCCTATCATAAATTACTTCAACAATTACTGACAATAACATCTCAGTAAAGCCTGGCCTCAATCTTCCTTTTAAGGAAAACAACCGGTTTCAGAACTTGTCTGTGACAAGTTCTACCTTACTGCAAAGTCTCCAGAGCAGAGTATGTCATGAGTCAGCCACGAGAGCATGCAATAAAATTAATTATTTTGTGTATTTCTGACCATGGTCCTCTTAGGATTTGAAACTCAAGACTCCTACCTAATACTTTAGCAACATAGTACAGTTACTTAAACTTTAAAAGTTTTGCAAAGTGACAGGGATTCAAGCATTTACATATGGAATACCATCTGATTCCTTTAAGGAATTAACAACAAAAAACCCAACAAACCTGACAAAAGAAGAAAAAAACACCCACCTATAAAATTGAATCTAAAGACAGAAAAAGGGCAGAAGAAATTGACAAATTTTAGGATGTCAATATCAACTTGTTGTTCCTGTCAGCACCGAACATCTGTTCAAAGAAATTTCCCAATTTCATGCTATATATTCAAATATAAAATATCAGTACAAATGCAATGAACATTAAAATATCAACAAGTTTTTATGTACAAAGAAACTAATTAGCAAAATCTCTCATCACGTATATTCAATATAAACAGAATGAGAAAAGTGTTGCCAAAAAAAAAAAGTAATAAGAATTCCCACTCTTTATTGCTGCACCATCACTGAGGTTGCACACATAAATCCTGCATTGCAAAACGCCTCTCTCACAACATGTTCTATAACATGATTGACAGAGCATCAGACCACTGAAAAGATACTACCAAAAAAGACAGGTTTTAAGAGAATTACACTCATTTTATACCCTAAATCTATGGGTATATTTTGTAAAATTTGGATACTAATGAATTAACTCCAGTAGCACACAAAACACAAGGTTATTCCAAAATCAAGCATAATTACAGGCCTAGGCAAGTGGACACAATGTTCCTACCTGAAAATACAACTCAAAAGCCAAACACCACACCTAGGACCAAATGACCATTCTCCATGACAGCTCTATGTCCAGCTGAAAAATTTCACACCAAAAGTATTCCCAGGGTTTGAAAAACGATCTACTCATGCCAATAGCCTGCTCTCCTTTTACTCCTACTCCCTAACCTAAAGTAGTAATTTAAAGAGGAAGTAATTTAAAGAAGATGGCATCTGGCCCTCACCATACAGAAAGGAAACGGTTTCCAAATGTTCATCGCCACTTTGCTACTGTTTAGAAGTATGAATGTATCTCTTCACTTTGCCATTAAGTGCTCTCAACTGGTTCTACAGTTGTCATTACTAAATTCAGACTTCTTGTCAATTTACAGCCATGTCAGTGGATGTGTTGATCTTGGGCAAGGAACAGAAAGATTGTGTAACTGAAGTTGACTAGAACTGCACTTCATGGCATCCCTGAAGTAGAAAAAGAGCTCTCTTTCATGGTATAGTTCTACAGCCCCCACCCTCCTTACCAACTGAAGCTCTGACAGGACAGATATCCCCTATTTCAACAGACCCCCAGTGAAGAACTGCAGGGTAGAAATAGCATGTCAGATGGAGCACCATGAGTTTCTACTACAGTTTGGAATCACTGTAGTAGGCAAGTGTTCCTGGAGACTTGAGGAGATCAGAGGGTGACTATGAACCATGAATGTGATACAGGCAAGTGCATTCTTGTGTGTCAGGCAAGATATTTCCATGGGAAAGGCAAGCATTGTACAAAGTCCTGGCAAGAACTCACCTGTACGACTGTGGACATTTCTCATTCCTCGAGTTCAAGAAAGAGAAATCCCATTTGGGATGAAGGCAGACAAAGAGTAAGCAGTTGAGTAGGGGCACAGAGGGCCTACAGAAGATGATGACACCTGGAAGGAGCAAGACAAAGGCTGAAAGGGCTGCCATCACTTTCAAGAAAGATATCAAGGATGAAAACCAAAGGATGAAAAGCCCTATTGAAGCGCAAGGAAAAATATGGTGAAATATGCCCCTTAGTGTACTGGTAAGGAATGGTGAGAAAATCATGCGTGCTCTGTAAGATTCACACAGAGAGAATCAAAGCCCTGTCTTTCACCTCTGGCATCACCACAACCAAGTGAACGTCTATGGTACAAATACCCTTATTTACATAGTCTGAAGGTACGTAACAATTTTGGCACCAGCATACAAAATGACAAGAATAGTACCTGCCTTACTCTTTCAATATTCAAAATAATAAATCCTGAAGGAAAAGAAGCCTTGCCAGGGTTTTAGATAAGACCCGAACATCTTCCCACAAAGTGAGGTTGGCAAATAACTCTCAGAAAGGGTATGGTCACAAACGAGCTCTGAAAGTTTTACCCCGTGGCTGAAGCACGTTTTGTGTCCCGTATAAACATGGCCGATGGGTGTGTTTAACAGAGGAGCTGTGCAGCTTGGTTTCAGTGGGACAAGGGGATGTGACAGCGATGGTGGCAATGGGCTCTTTTCCCAGTTTGGAAAAGTTGTCATTTGCCTGGCTGTGGTTTGAGCACGGATCCAAATGTTCTAGGTCCGAGAATGACCAACCTTTCCACCACAGCGGTGTAACCTGCGCTCACTTGTTTTTCAAAGCCTGTGTTATTTCCATGGTCTGCTGGCACTGTCCATGCTAACCTAGGGCTCTGCTTGCACTTGGGCTTTCCTCCGGGCTGCAGCTGCCAAAATCACCCCCCTTACGCCCCAGGAAAAGGGTTTGTGTCCATCCAGATCAAATCCCTGGTCCTCCTCACTGCGTGGCCTCATGGCCATTAGCTCTGACGCAGTGAGGGAATGGCTAATAGAGGTGGTCTCTGGGCTGTAGTGTTGGTTCCTGCCTTGGCCCAAGAGAAGAGTAAGACCACCAGATATGTCCTTGGGAGCCGACTGGCAGAGGACGCATCAGGCACGTCCAGCGGCTGTGCCCAGCGCATGGCCACCAAGGGCAGGGACCTCCCCGTGGGCACAGAGGGGCCAGCATCCCAAAGGCCATCCTCCAAAGGATGCTGGGTGGAGGGTCGGCAGGCGGGGCTGCAGATGGGGGACCCTGTCACCCCCATGTCACAGTGCCACCGCCTGGCAACACAGCAGTCACAATGCCCCAGGCAAGATAAAGGGGGCATCCTCCTGTGTCCTGCTGCCATAGCTGGCCTGGGGGCAGCCCAGAGACATCTGAGAGGAAGTCCTTGAGGAGCTGGTGGAATTACATGGTGGTGGCTTAGGGAGGAAGACTGGAAGCTGGATGAGGCTGCTGGATGTTCTGCGCTGCAAAGCCAGTTCCTGGTGGGGCCATGTTCAAAGTCCATCTGATGGATGGAAATCCTGCTTTATCCTTTGGGGACCAGACTCAAGGTCCTCAGGAGATGAGAAGAACCACCAACCCCTGGAGGTGCCTGGACACCTGGAGGCTATCAGGTTTTTTGGCTAGATAGCAGTGACAAGAGCAAGGGAATGCCTTCTGGAGGAGCACTGCACAGCTCGCTGTCTTCATCCCCTGCAAACCCAGGAGAGCAGCTGTAATGCTACGTGTCATACTTAGAAAAATACCCGACTGTACCACACACCTCTTCTTTTGTGCGTGGTCAGTCCTGAGCTTCATTCTTCACGTTCTCACTCTTCAGGAAACAGGGGCTGCTTGGCTTGTATTCCTGCTGCTGCTTTCTGTAGCTCTGTGACTTGCCTTTGCCAGACTGCAAGGGATTTTTTTTAAAGCTAAACTGAAGAACACAACAGCCTGCTCCTGGCTACACATGCCACTATGTTAATGCTTGTGAACATCATCTCTGAAACAGATTAAGAAAAATACAAACAATACCCTGTTTCCACTTGTATCCTTTGTGTTAGGTGTCCTTGAAAGTGTTTTTGGAGCTGAAACCCCTCTGGCATCTCAAACAAGTAACAGTTTTATCATTACTCATCTTATGGTGAGTGCAGGGAATAGAATAGCTTAGTTGGAAGGGACCTACAACGATCATCTAGTCCAACTGCCTGACCGCTTCAGGGATGACCAAAACTTAAAGTATATTATTAAGGGCATTGTCCAAAAGCCTTTTAAACACTGGAAGGCATGCAACAGCGACCACCTCTCCAGGAAGCCTGGGCCCTCCAGGGCTTGACCACCTTCTCGGTAAAGAAATGCTTCCTTATGTCAAGTCCGAACCTCCCCTGACAGACGCGGCTCTGAGTCACTGCCACACATCTGGCACTGGGTGCCAGGGAAAAGAGATGAGCGTCTCCCTCTGCTTCCCCTCCTCAGGAAACTGGAAAAGCAATGAGGTCACCCCTCAGCCTCCCTCTCTGCGAACTACACAAACCCTGAGTCCTCAGCTACTCCTCAGAGGACATGCCTTCCAGCATCTTCCCCAGCTTTAGAGCCCTCCTTGTGACACACTCGAGTACCCTAACATGCTCTTTTAATGGAATAAAGCCCCACCTTTTCTTAGGTGGGGCCCAGAACTGCACACAATATTCAAGGTGAGGCCACACAAACACTAAATACAGTGGGATAATCACCTCTTTGGATCAGCCCATTATGCTGTGTTTGATGCATCCCAGGATGTGGTTTGCCCTCTTGGCTGCCAGGGCACACTGCTGACTGCTGTTGAGTCTCCTGTCAACCAGGACCCCCAGACCCCTTTCTGCAGGGCTGCTCTCCAGGCACTCCTCTGCAATTTAGACTTGTGTCCAGCATTACTCTGTCCCAGCTGCAGATCGTGGCATTTCTTCTTGTTCAATTTCATGCCATTGATGATTGCTCCGATCTATCTAGATTCCTCTGCAAGGCCTCATCCCTCGACTCAACAGCACCTCCCAGTTTCGTATCATCAGCACACTTACTAACTGCGCATTCGACTCCTGCATCCAGATCATAGATAAAAGGATTGAACAGAACTGGCCCTGAATTGAGCCCTGAGGAACAGCGCTGGTGACCGGTCACCAGCCAGATGTAGCCCCATTCACTGCAACCCTTTGAGTCCTGCCATTCAGACAGATCTTCAACAAGTGCACCATGTACCTGTTCATCCCACAGCTGGACAACTTGTACAGAGGGATGCTATGAGGGACAGTAGAAAAAGCCTTACTAAAATCCAGAAAAACTACATCTACTGCCTTCCCTTCATCCACTAGGGGGGTGACCTTATCACAGATACTAAATCAGTTAAACAGGACTTTCCCTTTGTGAACCCATGTTGAATGTGCCTGATGATTGCATTGTTCTTTAAAATGTCTTTCAATAGCACCCAGTATGATCGTCTCCATCATTTTTCCAGGAACTGAGGTTAGACTAACAGGTCTGTAGTTTCCTGGGCCTTTCTTCATACCCTTCATGTAAATTGGAGTAATGTTGGCTAGCCTCCAATCAGTGGGGACCACTCCAGATTCCCAAGATGATTCAGAGGAGTCCTGCTTTAAATCCTGCTAGGTCCTTCATGCTCTGAGGTAAATCCCATCAGACATCATGGAGTTAGGAACATTCAACTGATCCCTTACAATTTCACTGTCCACAAATGGAAAATCACTGTTCCCACATGGGGAACAGTCATGGTCCTCTGACTCAGGAGACCAGGCAGTCCAAGGTCTATCAGTATCATTAAAGATGGAATAAAAAAAAGCATTGAATATCTCTGCTTTTCCCTCATTCCTATTTGTCAGGTGACCATATTCAACAAGTATCGGTCCAAGAGACACCTGGAATTGCAGCAGTTGGGGTTTTTTTCTCTCTATCAGCAGTTAGCAATTGATGTCATCTTCAGCCTGTGAAAGGCAAAGCAGAGGTATTCTCAAGGTGACAGATGACACCAGTTAGCTAACCAGTCTATGGAACAGGGAGGCCTACAAGGGCTTCCTCAGAAAGTGTTACACTTGAGAAATTTTACCTCCAGATTTAATCAGTCCTAGGCCAATAATTTTCATCACAGACACTACAAACCAGAAGGTATGAATAGAGCAGAGAGGCTGCGGTGAGTGAGGTCTCCCTACCAGAAGGTACAGGAAAAAAAAGAGCAAAAATGAGTGCAAACAAAAGTCTCATAAAACTAATAAATGTTAAGTGTTTAGAAAATCTTGTTTGAAAATGTCTCGATAGAAAGTAGCTGATAATGTGTATGATGACAGAATACCCCATAAGTGGAATACATTTGAAGGACCTGAATTACTAAAAGCAAGATGACAAAAGTCTATTCCCCACTCTTTGCAAGACTCCAGCACATTTCACAGGCCTCAAAACCTCCTCACAGAATCTGTTTTCAAACAAGATATGACTGAGCAGACCAACCCAATTTACTTTTAAGATCAAATTTAAGTCCAGTTTTCCTCTAGTGTTACTTGAGAGCAAGTGAAGAATAAGCAATACTGCAAGACAACTATTCTACACAAAACTAAAAATCTGTTCTCATTTTGTGCTTCTGCCTTTCCATTCATGCCATCCCCTGAGTTATACGATCTGCTCTGGTCACAGAGTAGCTTACTGTAAGCTCTTGTATTAGGTTTCATGACATTCGTCAATGTTAATTTTAACAGCCGAATAGAGACTGCAATATATTACGCTGTTGGGTGCGTATATGCACTCACCAAATTTATTCACAAGGAATATTTCTTTCAGCAAGTACCAACCCTTTAACACATGCACTGCATATCCTGAACTGAATGGGTTGCAGTGTTGCGTACAAGGCATGATAATTGAGGTGCTGCTTATTGACAACAGATCTGCAGCTCAGTCTCTTCACACCCTACTGAAAGTTCCGCACATAGGGCAACTCAGGACAGCGCTCCAACTGACACAAGTGTACTTAACTTCAAGATCTAGAGAAGACCCAGAGTTGGTACCTATGAAAGGGCTTAAAACAAAATTCAACAAGCGACATAAAGCTTTACAGCAGATCCATTTCCAAAAACACTGCCCCTATTCAACAAAACAGTGATTTAAGAAATCCTACATAGCTCAATGTCAGCAGTTTTGAAGCCATGGTCTAATACTGAGGCTACGCATATCTCCCAGGGGTTCAACTTACATCAAGCCCAGGCAAATGATCGCCCGTTTGAAAAATTAACCAAGTTATCTGCCTATAGCTTAACTTTCACGATACAGAGTTTATATCCATTTTAATCTTTTAGATCCCAAGACTCAAAGGATACTTAACCCAGCAAAATGCCAACGACACAAAGGTAGACATTATCTTTATCAGTACAGAGTTTGCCAATACAAAGTTAGCTTGTCAAAGTCTTTCTACCCAAATTTGAACCGGTAGAAAGTTTATTTTGCTTCGACACATGCATGAAATCATCACATTTTTTGGCCACTGTCAGTTTCAGATACACTCTGCACTTGTATTATACCTAACGTGCATTATTGTAATTTAAAAACAGCAGTTTCTAGAATCAAATCAATCATAATTTTCTGAAAGTACACGTAAGAAAAAATGGCCAATTAAATTATGACTGGGAAAAAAAAAGATGCCTTACGCTCAGCTTTATCCCATACTCTCAATTGTTACATAGTTTAAAAAAGCAAGAATAAGGTTGTGGTAAGCAGACTAGCCCTCTACCGGACGGACACAGAAGGGACGTAGAGGGGCTAAAAGAACATTAAGATGAGAGAAAAAAAGATAACTCGCGATCTCACTGCCCGATTGTTACCCTGCACACACGAAAACGTCATTACTTTAAACGCTAAAGAATAAACCCACTTCTGTTTCACTCTGATGTTTAAGTTAAGGGGCTGTTCTTACATTGCTCCGCAGGACAGCCTTTCTAGAGCGGACGAAGAGAAGACCCGTCCCAGCAGCCTGGGAGAGGCTTTGCCCGGGACAGGAGGCGCTCGGTAACAACACAGGGGGATTTACAGGTTCCAGCGGGGCCGCCCGGCCACGACC
>VXAK01020066.1:0-12433 GCA_013399435.1 Arenaria interpres | reverse complement strand
CGGCGCCTGCTCCTCGCTGATCTTCTGCTTCAGCTTCTTGAACATGGTGGCGAGCGGGCGGAGGGGGCCGGCAGCCAAGGGAGCGGAGTGCGACCCCCAGGGCGGGTGGGAAGCGCCTGCCGGGGATGAGGGGCTGAGCTCCGCCCGCCCCGACCCCCTGGGGCCGCCGCCGTCCCTCCTTCCCGGGTCCCCTCCAACGGCCGGGCAGTGAAGGCCGCGAGGACTGCGCCTGCGCCGCCAACGTGGAGCTGCGGCGGGTACGGGGCGCGGCGAGGCCCAAACTGCCCCGGGGAACGGCCGGCGCCACCCGCTGCGAGTCCACCCGGAAACCCTGGGAGTGCGCTTTGTTGTGTCAACCCGAGGGATATTGTTTACAAGTAGAGTAGCATTAAAGGTGGAAAGGCAGTGTTTCTCTTTGGAACGAGGGGGAAATGTTCTCTGCCACTTCACAGAATCACAGAACTGTCCAAGTTGGAAGGGACTTTTCAGGTGATGGAGCCCCACCATCACCCCAGCACGGACAAACCCACCACTGACACGTCTGCCCCGCTTTTAAATACCTC
Source organism: Arenaria interpres (assembly GCA_013399435.1). Taxonomy (NCBI): domain Eukaryota; kingdom Metazoa; phylum Chordata; class Aves; order Charadriiformes; family Scolopacidae; genus Arenaria; species Arenaria interpres. Next base: position 11,870 of record VXAK01020066.1, on the reverse strand, counting down.
CAGCGTCGGTGACTCAACCACCTCTCTGGGCAGCCTCTTCCCGTGCTTCATAACCCTTTCCGTGAAGAAATTTTTCCTGATATCCAACCTGAACCTTCCCTGGCACAACTGAGGCCGTTTCCTCTTCTCCTGTCGCTTGTTATCTGGGAGAAGGGACCGACCCCCACCTTGTTCCAGCCTCCTCTCAGGGAGCCGTAGAGAGCGATAAGGACCGTTGGCCTCAGCTAAAACCCATGGCTCTAGAGCCCTTGCTGGGGGGGGTTGTGTGTGCTGAGCGCTGTGAGCGAGCATGCGGAGCTGCCAGCAGTGCCCGGCATTCATTCCCCAACACCAGGGCTCTTTGGAGACTTCCTGCCTTGGCAGTGATGTTGTACAAAGGCTCCCACGTACACGATGCTATTTGCAAGAAACACGGAACCATGGGGTCTTCTCTACAGCACCACGCCGACCAGAAGGGTGGATGCTGTAATCGCAAGCGTCCAGAAATGTTTTCACTGAAATACACTGTCATCTTTAAGTCACTTGAGGAAAAAAAGTGGATAGGAAATGGATTGTTTCCTGTACATGGGCCAAAAAGATAACCAGGATACATCTGAAGCAAACACAGACGGTTTCCCCTATTTTTTTGCTGCATGTTTAAAAAAAAAAAAAAAGTAATTTTCAGCCGTCTGTCTAGTGACCCATTTTTGTGTGTGTGTTTCCATGGAGACTACTATGGATACATGGGATGGCAGCAGCGACTTGCACACTGTACTGATTTCAAAGTGAGAAGAACTGTTGATTTGGAAAACCGTCAAGATAGCTAGTCCCAACCTACAAGCCATAATAGTCAGTTAAGTATTTTGAAGGTTTTTGTGTTCTGCTTTCTATAGGTGAGCTTGAAACAGAGGTATAGAAATAAGTCTCCAGGACTAAAGGGGCAAAACCACCTGAATAGCAGTCCATGAGGAAATGAAATAAAATGGACAATTAAGTTTACTGCAGCCATAAAAAAGCAAAAAAGTATAGAGTACTATTGCCAGGTAGCCTCTGTTCCCTCTAAATACGACGTGCAGCAGCACAGCTGCATAATTCTGAGGTTAGCAAGCGAGAGGGCTGTTGCCTGATGAATGCTTTGGGAAACCCTCTTAACAACCTTCACTATCCTAATAAATCCATGATGGTCCCACCCCTGTGTGCTCCATCACAAACACTAGCTCACCTTCTCTTCTCCTCCTCAGCACCTACAGATTACACTCTAATTTTAAACCTAAATCACTGTGAGTTTGATGGATAGACGCATAATTGAAAGGGCACTAGCTCTTAGAGCTATCAAATAGAGAAGCAGAGCTTTGTTAATTCTTTCATTAAATGTATCCAATGAAAAAGAGAGGTCTGTATTATTTCCTTGGAAAATTTAAAGCTTGAGATAGCATGTTCTGTTTGTTTCCATAGGACTAAAGGCTATGCAGAAGAGAACAACTACAAGACTAGAAACCATGACAAGAGGTAAGTTATTTTTTCCTACACTAAAATCTTAGTTGCTACAGAAAATAGTAAGGTGATTAACTGGAACTTGGTTAATGGGTTGCAATAACACTAACCCAACAAGGTAATCATATAGCAGTTTGGTATTTTCCAGGGAATTTTTTTTTTGACTACAAGGTCTTTTCTTGTGTAAATTCTCCACAGCAGGTGCCTAACCTGGGTTTTAGGAAGAGTTGAGGTAATATATGTATGTATCATTTACTCATATATAGATTGGTGGCATTTAAAAAATCAAGGACAACATTAATTTCTGTACTTTTGAATTGATACAAAACAGTGATATATTGTGATACATGGCTACAAGTCTAGTGTTGCTCAGAAAATACAAATTGTTATTCTGCATAAAGTGGTAGTACACGAATTCTGAAGATACATATGCTAACTACACAAAATAGATTCATAGATTCATAGATTGGTCCAGGCCGGAATACTATTATAAGCCTTCTAAAAGGGCTTTAAATGTTGTAGCGCTTGGGTAAGTTTGATTAAAACATATTACAATACACAAACCATTTACTCTAAACCCCACAGAAGTCCTGGGGCAAATGTCTTGAACCATATTCTTCCACACCGATTGTAAAAATCCCTTACTTAACTGAATAGTACCTTATTTCTAGAGGGTCAGTCTGATCTTAGTAGACTTCTTTGTGAAGTTAGAAGTAGTAGTTGAAAGTAAAGATTTGCCCCTCCTTTTTTATCTTAAGTACACCAGTTAACTAGGCTGAACACAAGAAATAGGACATTAATGTCCTGTCTGTGACAGATAAATGTATATCTTCAAACAACAATGGTTATAGTAGACTATTAAGAATAAAGGTCTATTCCAAATTAAATCTATAGCAGTCATTAATGTACTTCCATGGGAAGGAGAATAGCATAAATGTAAGAGACTGTGTTTTCATAGCAGTCTAAACTTCTCTAATTCTCAGCGACGGTGGCGCACACATCCCTGTTGTCCCATTCCTTGCCTTGTGCTAGCGCCAGTGCTTTTCAAACCTTTCCCTTAGTCATTTCTGCATCTTGAGTATGCAGAAAACTACCCTGACAAAAGAGCAAATGATTTTCTGCTGACTTACTGTGCTGAGTCCCCCGAGTACAGGAGCTGCTGCAAGAGAGACAGAGGCAGGCAGAAGCTGGGCAGCTTTATATTGCTGGAATTAATTCAGATTGCTCAGCAATCACAGAGTCTTTGAGCAATTTGCTTAAATTTTAAACTGAAGTAATCCCAGTAAGTGCTACTTCAAGTTCAGCTAACAAGCAACTCTGTCACTTAGTATCAATTAATCTATCTCAACCAGTAACTATCTTACTTGCTAATGATGGCTGGAGTATTCATGCACATGGCCTCCAGCCAGTCCAATCTGTTTTTACAAACGCTGTCTTTAAGTTACTTCAGCTTTCTGGAAGTCACACAAAAAGCTATGGGCATAAATTATGAATATGGCTTTCAGTACTCCTTGCCACACCTACAGCTCCAATTACTTTGTGAAAAATGTATGAATTTTCTAGTAGCTAGTTCTTTCAATCCAGTCATCCATCACAAATATGAGAAGACATAAAAGAAAGCAACATAACATATGAATGTTTCTGATAACTTTTTAATGCTGGTTCATATTTTGTTTGGAAAGGAGGTTTGAATTTTTCTTTACATCATCATCATCAGGCTGTTAAAATAATATCCAATACAAAATATTCATATTATTCCTACTGGGTAATAGTTGACATTGAGGGATTTAATGTAAAAACACATGAACATGAACTGGTAGTAAACAAATCTAAGCAGAAGGGAGCGCTAATTATGTAAGTGGAGTTACTGTCCAGAGCTTCTGTTCTTTACAGACAGTTTATGGAATGTTGAACTTGGTAATAATTGTAGTTTTCACTTCTACTCATAATATTCAAAACACTAATGTTGATGTTAAAGCAGTCAGAGAGTGTACCATACATAGATGCACAGGTTATCAGTTTCAGTTAGGAAGTATTTTGATCTTCAGCACAAAGGTTACAAACGACAGCATCTGATAGCACTGTGAAACCCGTGATAAGGTGGTGTGCCTACAGCATGAGGCAAAACAGTTGTGCAAAGTAAATCCTTTATAGTGCTGTAATTAGAACCCTAAAAGCTTTAATATGAATAAAATGGATAATGAGAGCATTTGTCTATCCTGATTTGAGTGCCATTTTTACTTCTATACCTAAATGTTGTGACTTAAAACCACCACCAGATGCCAGTGTCCTAGAAGATTATGACCACTTCTCTAGAGTCATTGTCAGTATTATAAATGCAAAACTATACCAACAGGATGATTGTTTAAAAACATTCAGGTCAGGGAATTGACAAAAACTAAAGTTTCTACATCAACTGTATAATTGTTCCACATACAACGTACGGGCTGCTCTAAGTAACTTGTTGGTATTAAATATTAAATTTCTTTACTGTGTGGTTGGCTTCGTGGCTGCTAGGCAAACAGTCTATTTGCTCTTTATTTGTGTAGTTGTCTTTTCACCTGTGGTGCCCAGATATTGGTCTGATCTCAGTGAAAGTAAAACTGAGCAAAAAAGCTCATCAATAGCCATTTGAATAAAGATAGTGAGTGACTTGAGGGAAAAGTCAGCTTTTGGAGTGTGTTCAAAATGCACAAGGCTATGCAAAGAGTAAGGGCAGTGTCTGAGAAAGCTGAAAGGTAGCCTAAAGGCTGCACTTGTTTTAACTGACACAAGGAAGTAACTCACTTCAGAGTGAGCAACACTGACAGGCGTTGCTGCTCTGCACCTTGGGAGGGAAAGGAAGTTCTCTGCTGTACTGGGAAAGTTGTTCAGAGATCGCATTTCATGCCACACACCTACCTTTCCAAAAGTACAAAGTGCAAGTTCAGGCACTGAAGGCTACTAAGAACCACTCCAGCAAACTGGCTCACTAGTTAGGACTTCAGGAGGAGGATAATTATTTGGATTTATTCAGCTGAAAGACCATGAGCTGTCTTTTTGAGAATGGGAATATAAAACACGGAGAGATTTAAAAGCAAGTGACAGGATTTGGTCCTGCAAGAGTCTTACTTCCCTAAAACAAAAATCTTCATTCTATCATTACCTTGCTAAGTGGCATATCCTTTCTGCTTTGCATAGAGCATCAAAACCTTTCTCTTAACTTCCATTTCACTTTAATTGTACTTTGAAAGTTCTGGCTGCCACAAAAAGGAAGCCAATGATGCTATAAAACATCATATTCTTTATAACAACAGGGATGCTAGTCACGAGTTTGATTTTAAATTAGCTGGCAGCAGACTTTTACATGAGTACTTTCATTCTTATTTCTGGAATCACAATATATAAAAAAGCACTCCAACCAAAACCAAACACAAAATCAGCAACAAATCTATATGGGCAAGAACCTTATATCTAAAAAGAGAAAACAACTTGCTCCTGAAGGCAGAGCTTCTTCCTGGCAGAGGAGTGGGCTCGTTTCAAGGCCACCAAGGTTCTGTTCCCAGCCCTCCCAGTGCCCTGCTCATTCACGCCAGGCAAGCTATTTTGACTCAGTGCTTCTATTGGTATTTTAATTGAACAGTGGTGCTACCCAATTTCCTGCAAACACATGGTCAGCTTTCTTCTTTGCTTGCCCAACTGCTGATAGGAAGGTCAAAGGAATGACTTCTTATTTAGATGCTTTTCAAGAATACCAATATACACATTCGTAAGACACAGCTGTCGCCCTGCTGGGATTTTTCTGATTCTATGATAATGTTTTCCCCTTAAGAACTGTCATTAAGAAATGGCAAATGATTTTGCTTAATCATTTCTATTCAGCAGAGCTAGGAATACATGCAAAGATCTTAGAGACACTGAAGGTATTCAGTTGAGAAGAGCTAAAAAAGCTAATTTAATTTCTGCCATCCCCTTAGCTAAAGTGTGGATCAATCTAAAAGCACATCACTGGAGATGCTACACCCAGCAGAACCCCCTGCAGAGGAAAGCTGCCGAGTCATAGCATGACAGATTCATAGAGAGGTATACTGAATAACATTTACAACTACCAAGGTAAGCAGCTATTTCAAGGAGAACCAGGAAGTATTTTCCCCGTTACAATACTGTATAATTTGATTGTCATTAAGGTTAACATTCCCTTTCCTTCTGCAGTATCAAATTTATTAAACTGATGGATGCAGAATACAGAAAACAGTGATTTAGGGACAATTATACTACTTCCCTGCATCACAGTTTCTAGAATCTACAAAACAGAACAAATACATATTTTTTGTTTGTCATTATGCAAAGCCATTACATACAAAAGCACAAAGACAATAGTTGTATGTGCCTGCATTCATGACACATGAAGGTTATGAATGTAACAGATATCTAAGAATACTCAACCAATTTCAGACTAGTAATTTGTCAGCATTTAATGTAATGTCGTGATACTGCTGTACAGTTGCTTGAGTATTATCATACTCTAAATTCCCTACCGTTTTCAAATTTCTTATTTTTCAAATGTTTTAGAGGAAAGTGTTTCTCATCCTCCTTAACTTGCTTTTCTAGCTCCCAGGATTTACTACAGGCTTTGCCACCCACTGAGTAGAGTGGAATATCCGGTGTAAGAGACTGCGGTCTTTAGGGCTGAAATTCCTTTCATGTCTGACCTACTTCTCAATGACAGGCCCAGAGGGCACTTTTACATTAAGAAGAGTAACTTACCTTTCAGTTGAAAGTAGTGACTACTTCATCACCTCTTTAGAAACAAATGCATGGTAGGTCTGATGGTATGCCCATAAAATAAAAACTTTTAAAATAAAATTTAACACTTTGAAAATTGTATAGGCAAATAAAGGAAGTTCTGGAAATCTCAAAATACTGCACAGCAATCTAGTGGTGGATATGGGATTGAAATACGGGTCATTTGATACTGTTTTAACCCTGTGGTCTAGAAGACATCCTTACTTAATTGCATACACACATAATGAAAAGAGATGCTCCCCTTATTGTATTCACATGCTATTTCATCATCTCTAGGAGCTCACCTGTTTGTAAGGATGACATGCTGGCATCCTCCCTTGCTTGCAAAGAATTACTGCCAAGGCAGAATCTTGACATGTGAAGCACTTCTTTGACTTGAGAAAGCTACTGTATAAAAGGAAGCTCAGAATGCTCCAACTATGTGATTTTGTATCTTCTGTTATCATTTTGTATCAACTGTTAACATGCACTATTTCCAATTAACTCAAATTCAAATAATCAAATTGTTCTCTTTCAGACTTTCCTCACCTTATTACGTCACTTTGATTCCACACTCCTCTCTCACACACATTAAGTTTTTTGCTGCTTATTCTGAAAAGGCCAGAGACATTGGTTTTGGCTTAACAAATACCAGGTACATCTCACAGCATAGTTGTGTTTAATTATTAATATAAAATATACCTTCTTGATTTCCTAATATAAATTATTCCTTATTAAATTTTTAATACAAAATATTCCTTCTTGATGAGTGTATCTACTAAAGTAGATCACTTACCTTCTAAGCAGCAAAATACTGGTTATCCAATTACCCAAAATAGACTGGGATGCCTGTAATTGAAGTATTATGATGTTATATTTACAGAGGAAAAAAATGCTTCAAAAACAAACTATCATGACAAAACAGTGACAAGTCTTCACACAAGTACTTCCTCTGGTAATTTGCTTCAATTCATCAGAAACTTTCCTGTGGGTCTGAAAGGGGAGCGGGTGTTAACCTAAGGGTTACAGTTATGCAGTTCAATTTATAGTAAATGCAGTATTCAAACTATTCAAGCTAGTACTCAAACTATTATATCAAGAAAAACTAAGCTGTCCTCAACTTGTCCTCCATCACCTGAAACTTCATTTGGAATAACACCTGTGGGAGATAAGACAAAAGAGATGCTGAGTTGATGGGGACTGCCTCAGTAGTAAACTGATTTAAATGGATTTCAGACAATTTGATTATTATTTCCAAACCTGCCAGGTGCTTCTTATGAAATCAGTAGCTGTACCGTGTGCTTCTCATTCTGATTTAGCAGCAATTTGCATGCAACTGAAGAAACTCTACAGTTATGACGCAAGTCATGGTTTACTATAGAATTTACAGTTCGATTTTTACTCTGTGAATCTTTTATATTAAACATGTGTGATAATACTTACTCACAGAAGTGCTGCAACTGAATTATTGACCAGAGATGAAGGCCAGACCCTGTGCTCAGGCAGGGGGGACTGCTGTGGATACTTGGGTCAGAATACACAGAAACAGAACTCATGGAAACAGTGAGATGTAATTCTATCTCCTACTGGTAATGACTACAATGGAGACATGTTATTTAGTCTTTGATTTCCAAGTGTAAAGTGTCATGCATTGTTGTTCTATTATTCCACCTTATTCAGTTAATCCCCATAACTATCCAAACTAGCAAGAAATGTTATTCTACATCACATAGCTCCCTAGACTTCTGTTCAACTCATTCTTCAATATAAACTGCCACAATCCAAAGCACCAAGATAAAGGACACTCAGAAAAGAGAAAAAGCACATTATGGTCAGAAAAAGTGTTGCAAACAGTTAAAATTTCATAATTATACTATAAATATGCACACAAATACTTAGAAGTAAGGCATAACTTCCTTTTGGCTCTGTTCGGATAGCGTAAGAAAGATAACTCCTCACTTGTTGTCATAACGCATTAACCGTTGTCATGCTGTTATATAATTCTTGTTGAAAGCACACTGTTTCATGCAGTATTTTCTCCTCTTCCTCCACGTACAAAAAAAAAATGCTTTCTTTAAGTTAATCTGATTAAGCACAACGTGAAGGTTCATACATTCATGAATTATATTATTCAAAATATTTTTCTAGATATTTAATTCTTTATAGTCTAGTGGTCCAAACTTTTGCTGGTCCATTAGGGACAATACTGAGCAAGTAACATGCTGCAGGTAAGATCAAATTTTGTTCATGCCAAATTCCGTTACAACCTTTTAATTTCTTACAGCTATGAACAATGTCAGAAAGTCTCATTGGGTAATATACTGACCACAAGCCATGTGGGGCTTGGGGGCTTCTGGTATAGCCCACTTAGCACGTGCTCAAGCAGAAGCTGCACGGGAAGGTTAGGTATAGGGAGGTAACAGTGGACTATCATGAAATAACAAACCACGGTGAATGAAGCTGCTTTAGCTTCTATAGTGCACAGTGCATGCTGACAAAACATCCTCTAGTTGCCATTGCCTTACAGCCAGCAAACCAGACATGAAGTTATCGAGCAGTTTGGAAGTAACTCCTCCTACCTAAGCAGCCTGAAATACTTCAGAATCATGGTGGCACTTTTCTGGAGTTCAAAGGAGAACTGCTTCAGGAGAGTACGTAGTCTCCAAACCAAAACTGGAAAAGCAGACATCACACAGGTAAACACAGTGGTTGCTTAACACAAGCCTCAGAGCAAAGAGAGCAGACAGGTGGTAGACTGCAACCGCAGTCCAGAGCAGACAGACAGGTACATGAACAGTCTTCAAATCACTCTTTCTCCAAAAGTGAATAAAATTTCTGAATTTTAAGTTCAAAGATTTGCAGTTTTTGAATGCAGTTTTGTCTTTTTTTAGCACTGATTTACAAACAAATAAACCCAGTTGCATCATTCATGCAGAGATGCCCTGAGAAGACAAAAGCAGAAAAGATCAAATCAAAAGCTTTGTTATATGGTGCAAAGGAAATAATGAAGGGGAAGAGAGTTCCCTCATGCTTATTTAGAATCATAGAATCATCACAGAATGGTTCAGGTTGGAAGGGACCTTAAAGATAATCAAGTTCCACCCCCTGCCCTGGGCAGGGACACCTCCCACCAGACCAGGTTGCTCCAAGCCCCCTCCAACCTGGCCTTGAACCCCTCCACGGATGGGGCAGCCACAGCTTCTCTGGCATTTGAGAAGACTACCACTGCAGACAAGAAATTTAACTCCTATGAAATAAACCTCCTTAATGACAACTAGTATTTTTACTTCTAGTTACTGAAACTAATTTCATTTTTGCTGTAGTGGAAGAAATTTCTTGTTTCATTCATTTAGTCTAACTCTAAGACTGCTCAAAGGCAAAGGCTGCTCAAAGATATAAATACCAAAAGCATAGAAAACAGAGGGTTGCCTCCAATGTTTCCAGAGATTAATTTTAGGAATGGAGGAAGGAGAATGCAAATACTGAATACACTTAAAAGGCTTACTGACTGAAATGACACACTTCTTTTAAGAATGAGAAACATCAAGTACATTAGTTAACACAGAAAACATTTCTAGTTTTTAAGTCAAAAACAAGATTTGTTTGCTTTTTAACATCATCTTGACTGATGTATTTTAAATACTTCAATCTATTTTTTGTTTGTTGACATATTTGGAAATAAGGGAAAGCGTAAATATTGAGAATATAAATTATTAACATAATTTGAAACATGGGACAACAAATCAGACCTCACAGTGCAAATACAGAAGAGACGAGGGATCACAAAGTGGCACCACCGCAGAGACAGCAGCACAGGATTGAGAAATGAGAGCAGTGGTACTGCCTAATGGTAAGGATACGAGTGTCAGGTCTTCAGTACACCACTGCAATAATCCTCACATCTTTGGGATCCTGACTCTCCGAGCTCTTTTATTACAGCAACCTGCAGCAAGGACCTGCTCCCACCACCAGCTAGAGGCTGCAAAGAGCAGCAGCTTTCAGCAGCTGACGGGGATAACAGCTCACACTTCTGCACCGACTTCTCTCTTCTATCCCCTTACTACACCCCCACCAACTTCTCTTCTCTGTGCAAAACCAGAGTTCTCAGTCCTGGGTTTCGGCCAGCTGCCTGGCATAGGGAGGAGAGCAGCTGCTTCCCCAGTGGCCAGCCACCGATGGCATTGTCCCCTCACCCTCACCGCTGGGGCACCTGGCAGTGTCCTCCACCAGCTGCTGACCTTGCCCAGAGTGAGCAGGGTGCGGGAGAGCGGCTGGGTGAGCCACTGCCCTCCTCTCCAGCCTCCACCTTGGACTCTACACTGCTGGTTGTCACTAGCAAGGGAATGATTTCAAATTAAAAGCCTCTGGATTTTTTACAAAATCTCTGAGCAAAACTCTCACACCTTAACCTAGCATGGTGAAGGGCAGATGTAAAACAGTTTAGTACAATTTTGCCCTTTAATCTTACATTAAGGTGCCTAAAAACAGAGCCAGCAAGTAAAATAATTGCATCTAAGAAAAGCTTAAATGAGTTTCAGTTCAGTGTCTTCCTCACAACTTTTTTCCTGATCTTAATAATTTCTGGGGTACCTTTTTACAAAACATCTCTTAGTAGCCTTTCTGGATGCTACTCCTTTAAATCTGACAAATATGGAGAAGTGCAACCCTCAAATAGCTAATTTGAATGAAGAGTTTTTACTGCTTTTCCTCATCCAGCATTAATGTTTCTTTTTTTATTTTTTTCTGTTTGGGTTTTTTTTGTTTTTTTGTTTTTTTGTTTTTTTTTTGAGGAAAAGGTATGCATGTTTTAACAGTAACAACATATAGAAAGGAAGTCACTTTTTTCCTGTTCTAGGGCATACTCCAGGCATTACTTCTACATTCATCAATGACAAATTGTAAGGAACACGATCATTATTACATAGTTTCAAGCAACTAAATTTTAGTTGTATCAACCCATATCTCTATCTTTAGCTAGCAGTTAGCATCCTACTGGTTATGTTGGGTACCATCTTTTACAAGCAACCCAGCCAAGTGTCCTCACCATAACACACAAAAGTAGATAAACCTAGGAATTGGTAAGAACTGTGGTACTTTCTTCAGGAAATAGGCAAAGCCTGAAAAGTCAGCACACATCTTACTTCTGCTGCTCCAGTGTATTTAAATTTCTGCTCAAAGGTTTTGAAGTAAAGCATACACAGAGAGTAAGGAGAATACTGCGACATCTTTGGTGAAGGAGTGACCTAACAGCATGAAACGGTTATTTAAATAATTGCTTGTCACTAGACACTACAACCTATTTGAGATTCCATTTAGTTTAGTTTTAATATTTAATTTATTAGTACCTGATGTTCTAGTTTATGCACACTGCATGTATGTGTATTTTATATATATAAACAAACATTAAAATTTCTTTTGGTGACTTGAAGGATTCTTACATTGTGGATTAACCTGTGCTATGTCTTTAATAAACCCTTAGAGTATTCTGTTTTGGCTGCAAGTAATTACAAACTAAGATCTGTAACATAATAGCAAAACTAAGGTGTTGCATAAAAGCTTAAGGTGTGGTAGCACAGCTTTGCTCTAAAAAATTGCTGTAAAAACAGTATGAAAAGAAATCATAGAATCATAGA
>VXAK01020065.1:5569-36537 GCA_013399435.1 Arenaria interpres | reverse complement strand
GTTAAATTCTGCTCCTTTGAGAGAGTAGAATTCTTTTCAGTGGAATAATTAAAAGAGACAGTAGCAATACACAGCTTTATAGAGATTTATCATTTATACATTTTAAAGAACCTTATACAGTGGCAAATCTTTTCTTCCTCCTTTTTTTCAGATCGGAAAACAGAAACAGAATGAACTAGTGACCTGCTCAAATTCAGCTAGAAAACTGACAAAATTTGGAACTGAACCCTTACCCGTGACTCTTTGTTAAGACTCAATCCATTACAAGACAAGGAACCAGGAAGATCTACTTCTCTGCTGAAACTGTGCACCTGTAAAAGAGTGCTTGAAGTCTCGATAAGGAAAGATTAGTGGCAACAGTGGTCTGTGAATGCTACTCTGGTCCTGATTCAAGCTTTTCCAGTGGGAGGAAGACTGGGATGCTGTGGATATAACTTGAGGAAATCTAGTGGGAAGCTTGAACAAATAATTTCTGATCTATGAATGAATATATGGAAGCTCAGAATCTTTTCGTCTGCTTGACTGAGAAATTTGTCGCTATTGAGTTGCAAATAAAGGCACTTTTTTCCCATGTTAGCTAATAAAGAGAACAGGTAAGAACATTTTCTAGCCACCAGCTCAGAGGATCTGGTGCCAACAATTGATCACACAGTTTAACCTGCTTAGACAGATGCCCAAGGATAGCTGTGTTACCTGTAATGAGCTCATCAATGTATATAGGTCAAAGATACATATTTTGAAAGCTCTCCAAATAGATAAAATACTTAGTCAATTAATGTAACAAACCTGATAATCTTTATTTAAGAATAAATATGTCCATATTGTGCTTATTCAAATTAATTCAAAATGTCCGTAAACTTATACACTGATCATCTTTAATTGACGTGAAAGCATTTCACTCTTATGCCATTCTTACATATATCAAAGATATTTCTCTTTAAAGCTAGGTTATTTTAACTCCAGCTCTTTGTCTGGAGAGAGTTCATCCATTGTTAGACCTGCTTTCATAAACCATAACAGTGACAAGAAATGGTTTGTTGGCCTGCTTTTTGACAAGATTCCTACTGAGCTATTAAAAAAAAAAAAGAAAAAAAAAAGTACTGCACTAAAACCTATCAGGGGTTAACTCTAAAAAACATTCCTGTATGTTTTATTCTGCAAGTTTGCTTCTTATACATTGTCAAATAAATGCAATTAGGTAAAAAATCTAATGCTCAAAACCACATTCAGTTAAGAATCAGTGACTCACAAAAGGTACTTTGTTAGTTAATACTTCAGAAGTTGAAATTTAATTAACATAACATGGTACAAAATGTTCATCCATGCCTGAATTTTGCAAAATAGCAGCTGATGAACAGAATATTGGGAAAATAATCAAAGAAAGGAAGAAGCAGGGTGGCCCAGAGGGTAAACGATTAACTTTCATCTCTTCTTTCATTCTGTGTTCAATCATCCACTGAGGAAACAGTCTAAATCACAAATCCACAATTTATCAGCATGGGTATGATCCCCACCTCTGCTCTCAAAGTTTATGGCTAATCTATCATAGAGTTTTAATAGCCTCCAGTAGGAGAAAGAATTCTGGCAGGTCAGGATTGTGGTCACTATACAATAAGAACGATCCATGGTCTATGGACAGAAATATTGTCACCTTTACACCTCCCTAGTATGTACAGCTTTGAACAATTTTCAGGTGAGTACATTCTCAACCTCAGTTCACATATAATCTATGTACTGAAAAGCTTTCAATACTATTCTCCACCTTATTCACCTCTTCTTCAGGGAAAAAGTTCTGTAATCTGACTCAAAAAGATCTAAAAAATTTTGGCGTTCTCCATGACACTTCAAATAATAAATCTGCTTTCCCTTTCCACATAATTAAAACAGGCACTTATTAGAAACTTCGTCTTAGAGAGTATTCATTCTCTCTTGTCTTCCATCTGCATGGCACCGAAGTCCCCTCTTCACATTACTGACAGGTGAACATCGTTGAAGAAATCACATCTGAACAGAAACAATATGTTCATTTTGATATATATAAATTTTAAAGTTTTCAGCTACCTTATTTACTAACAGATGCGTACCATATCAGGACCTATAAGCTATGTTATTTTCTTCATAGAGCACAGGTGAGCTGTAGCCCTGTAAATATGGTTTTGCCATTGCTGGGGGAAGTGGCAAGTCCCTGACGTGGCTGGGATGCCCTTGGCCTAAGCAGGACTGAGCTGAGTTGCCCAGCCTGTCTGAGCTCCATCTCTGAGTATCACTGGGGAAGGGGCTGACAACCCCAGGCAGTCCCTGTCAGACTTGAACCTTGAAAAGGGTGAGCAGAGAAAAGGGGCAGATACTAGAAATGCTTACTCAGATAACGATTTTAATGTTTCATTAATAAGGCTTTTCTGGTTTGCTTGCATGATTTGGACTATTAGAGCATTACAGCATTAATTGCACTAATATACTCTTAGCTCAATGAATATGAGATGATCCCTTTCACCCATAACAAGACTTTAGCTGTAACAAAGGAAACACATAGAGATCCTGCAGAAACGCTGAAATATAGAATTACCTGCTAAGGCTAGCTGCTAGGTCTTTCCTCAAACCAGAAGATCACCTTAGTACAAAGAGTAATGATTAGCAAGATGGAAAGTTTGGAAGCAGACAATCTATATGGTTTCTTTCTCTCTTGGGATCGCTTCTTCTCAAGGTTTGTTTCAAAACAAAAAGAAATTAGTCAGGAATGGCATTATGGCAGTACCAGTAAAACCCACCCAGTGCAACATCTTGAATCAATTGATATTTAGCTCTGTAGCATTAGTAGTGTATTTCTGAAGTGAATATCCTAGCCATTCCTACCTTACAGTCATAGCATCACAGAGTCACTCAGGTGAGAAGGGACTTTGGGAGGTGTTTAGACAAACCTGCTGCCCAAACCAGCAGGGCCAACTCTGGGGTGAGACCAGGCTGCTGAGGTCTTTCTCCGATCAGCTCTTACCTTACTGCAGTTTATAGATGCCTTTGTTACACTGGGTGGTCCAAACTAGACACAGCATCTAAATATGAACTAATGAACAACAAATAGAAGACATACTCACATCCCAGAATCTACTGTCTGTGTCTCTGTATATAACAGCCCAGGCTACTACTCACCATCGGTGTTGGCAGGGCAGGCTGCTAGCTCATGCTCAGTTTGCTTCCAGCCCAGAAACTAGCACTCCTTTTACACAGCTCAGGTAGAAAAATGAAGGCCTGGGGCTGAACTCCTAGGTCCACTGTTGTGGGTGGAGGTTCCAGGTGAGGCTGGTCAGGCTTAGTACTACTTAGGACCCTTCTGTTTTGTACTATTTGGTAAAGTAGAGTTAGCGTCTTTCTCTTTGTTTACCTGCTCACAGAATCTTATAGTCCACTTTTGAGGACTTGACATGTGACCATTCCTCTTAAACATCCTGTTACAGAGGGAACTGTGACGGAGCTAATAACAGGTACGTTTGCAGATAAAATATTACATACTAATGCATTTCTTGAATTGTTCAATATTATCAAGTGTGTGCTTGCAAAGGCTTCTGTTATTGCTAACTTGGTCCAGGAAATATTTATGATTTCATAAGCAAACAGTGTGGACAAAGGTTTCATTAAGTGCCATCATTTAGTGCATTTGTTTGGATAGTCTACAGGTAAATTGAGTAAAATGCTGAAAGACAGAGGACAATTACATTTGTATTAAGAAAGGCAAAATTAAAATACGTGTTAAGAAGCAGATCTTTCCTTCTGAGAGTAATGTGGGAATTCAGAAGCCAAAATATACTATTCTTCTGATTGTGACAATAAATCTATTTAAAATGGAGTTATCTCTTACCAGACTCAGTAAGAGATACACTTACTTACTTGTAGAGATATAATTTCCCAAACACTTGATACCTATCCCTGAATATCTCATTCTTCTGCTTAGTCCAAAAACCAGGTTCAACACGAGGAATGGCAGTAAAAATTTCTCATCCCATGGCACATTTCTGAAAAGAGACAGAAGAGGTCTAGCTTTTTGACCATTCAATAATTGGCAAGTGCACTGACATTGTCTGCTAGTGTGCTAATTAGTCTCAGCTGAAGCCATGGTTATATCGATGTGGACACTTGGCTTCTGGCAATTGGATTGAGGTCACCAAACTTACTTCATTTAGTTCTTGAACTTGGAAGGTCTATGTGTACAAGTGTTATTTTTAACTTGTTACTCTGCTAAAACTAAGTCAGCACAGTATTAAGGTGATTTAGTGCCACTGCCTATGTGCTAACCATTCTCTTAACCTGTGCATATTAACCCTTGAAATCTAGAGGAGTGCCCTGTCACTGCCTCACTCTGGAAGCAGCACTTTAAAAAAGGTATTATTTCTGAGAATAACATCTTGATGTCAGCAAAATACTAGAGTTACATGCTATGTAATTTCTAAAAGTACAGTTTTCAAATAAAGGTCCTTCAGGAAATCAATGAAAGGACATAGTAAAAGCTTTGATGTTATTTTGATAGGCAAGTCACTACAGTGACCACAGTTTTCAGTTGGGAAATTGGTCATATTGTAATTTTCTCCTGATCTAATTTCCCTAACCACTGCTGACTACAGGTAAGTTTAACGTTCTACATATGGAATTGTAGAATCATAGAACAGTTTGTGTTGGAAGGGACCTTTAAAGGTCATCTAGTCCAATCCCCCTGCAATGAGCAGGAACATCTTCACCTAGATCAGGTGGCTCAGAGGCCTCATCCCACCTAAACTTGAACGTTTCCAGGAATGGGTCACCTACCACCTCTCTGGGCAACTTATTCAACTGTTTTATCACCCTCAGCATAAAAAATTTCTTTCTTATATCTAGTCTAAATCTACCCCCTTTTAGTTTAAAACCATTACCCCTTGTCCTACCATAACAAGCCGTAGGCCTGCTAAAATGTTTGTCCCCATCTTTTTTATGAGTCCCCTTTAAGTAGTGAAAGGCCTCAATAAGGTCTCTCCAGAGCCTTCTCTTCTCCAGGCTGTACAACCCCAACTCTCTCAGTCTTTCCATATAGGAAAGTAGCTCCACTCCTCTGATCATTTTTGTGGCCTTCCTCTGGNAGTAGCTCCACTCCTCTGATCATTTTTGTGGCCTTCCTCTGGATCCACTTGAACAGGTCCATGTCGTTCCCGTGTTAAGGACTCTAGAGCTGGACACAGTACTCCAGGTGGGGTTTCACCAGAGTGGAGTAGAGGGGCAGAATCACCTCCCTTGATCTGTTGGCTGCACTTCTTTAGATGTAGCCCAGGGTACAGTTGGCTTTCTGGGCTGTGAGCACACATTGTCAGCTCATGTCCAGTTTTTACCCACCAGCACCCCCAAGTCCTTCTTGTCAGGGGTGTTCTCAATACTTTCATTCCTCAGTCTGTATTGATACTGGGATTTTCTCCAACCCAGGTGCAGGACTGTGAACTTGACTTGTTGAACCTCATGAGGTTCACACGAGCCCATTTCTCAAGCTTGTCCAGGTCCCCCTGGATGGCATCTCATTCCTCAGGTGTGGCAGTGAGCTTGGAGTCATCTCCAAACTTGCTGAGGATGCACTCAATCCAACTATGTCATTGATGAAGATATTGAACAGTACTGGTCACAATATGGACCCCTGAGGGACACAACTTGTCACCGATCTCCATCTGGACATTGAGGTATTGACCACTACCCTCTGGATATGACCATCTAAACAATTTCTCATCCACTGCACAGTCCACCCATCAGATCCATAGCTCTTCAATTTAGAGAGAAGGATATTGTGGAAGATTGTGTCAAAGACCTTGCAGAAGTCGAGATAGGAAACACCTGTAGCTCTTCCCTTGTCCACTGATGTAGTCACTCCACCGTAGAAGGCGACTAGGTTGGTTGGGCAGGACTTGCCCCTGATGAATATATGTGTACTAAGGTCTGTTTCGTATTATGTATCACTTAATATATCCTACTTCATTATTTATTTCGCATCCTTGCTTTGCATCCTGTTTAATGGAATCCTGTTTCTTTTTTTGGTTCTCTGTATACCCTCTTGTCCTTCTCTGTTTTCTCTCCTTTATTACTCTTTTTTCCAGTTACTCTTTATCTGATGCTTTTGTCTAAATGCAAGTTGTTCGTTTCCATCTTTGTTGGAACATGAATAAGGGGTTATCCTCATACTTGTGCTAGATCGGGGAAACCCTGTTTCCATATTTATGTGGACAGCTAGTCTTTTTTCTGTTGTTTTCAGCTGCAGTTATGACTTGCTCTGCATTTGATTCACTGTGTGGTGGTAGACTGGCTAGGACGGACTGGAAGTCTGACACTCTTAGGACTTCCTGGAGCATTTTTGCAACTCTGAGAAAACCAGAATTCACAAAATTAAGTTAAAATTCAGGTGTGAGGAGAATGTGATATTTGTGTCTGTAAGCCTGAACTTTATAAATCCTGCTAGTAAGTTAAATTCTTAAATAGTTATGGTCATATCAGCGAACCTGGAATAACAAAAAATGTCACTCAAACTGCCTGTAAAATTGATTGTCCCAGCTTTTACCCACTGGAAGCCAAAAATGTTCATCTGCCAGTCAGGAAACAGCATGGTGTCTATTGGTGAAAGTTCAGCATGCCTAATTTGTGTTTACAGAATTAGTTTTGTGGGAAAGCTACTGGCAAGCGCTACCCATAAGGCACTGCTTTTCTTCAGTAGGCTGACCTTGTGCTGGCCCTGCATTCTAGAGCCTATGAGGAGAGATGCCAGAGTGTGAAGCACACTGCTTTGTGCAGATCAAATTAAAAATGCTGCTAAAACAGAGTTAGGTATACCACTTTTTTTAAAGGCTGTAGAAATAAGAGCACATAAATAGTGTGAGCTTTAGTGTACTGTACAGCACAGCAGCTCCTCCTGTACTCAGGATAATTCTGTAATGATGTTCTGTAATGATACCATTGCATTATTACTCTGTGTCATTACAGAATACTAAAAAAAGTAAATTCATTTGCATGAAAGATTCTTCCAATTTTTTTTCTTGTGCAAATTTGACTATGAAATTCCCATCTTTCACTGAGATTAGTCTATCTTAGTCCATCTATTAGTCTATCTCAGTCAATCTATTAGTCTATCTCTTTAGTCTTGCTGATGCTATGATGAGGAATAGTGTACAATTGTTCTTCAGTAGTCACAAACATAATACAATTTGTTATGAAGCAAGTTTTTAAAGAATGTTAAACATACATGCTTCCAAAACAGATGGTAGCAATTATTATAATCTTTACAACTTCTCTGCCTTGGCAAGAACCAAAAGAAATGACATATGTCAGAATCCTCTTAAGGAAGAGAGTAGCTTCTCCTCATAAAACAAACAACAACCTACAATACATCATTTGTGGCCCTAACAAGTCCAGCCTACACATATCCAAAATAATTTCCATAGTATTATACAAATAACTTATTCTGCTGATTTAATGTTGTATTTCTATCAGTCTTATATTCCAGCATCACCAGAGTTACAATATCAGCCATTAACTTTACAATATCATAAAAAGGACAACCTAACTTCACTGACAACTGAACTTGATGATGAAATAATTAATAACCAGTAGTCAACCCCCCCTACTATATATTTCACAAGTATTTAAAATCCAATCAATTTTCTTACAAGAATAAATGGTTTTGTTACCCCATTACTAAAAAATAACATCTACTCTTATGCCAATGCAAGACTGAATATGCTTATTTCCAAGGGCTTATTTGGCTCCTACACCAAGTACTTTAACACATCAGTTATATGAAAATAACAAAAATTTAATCAGGGAAATAAAAATCTCAGTAGGCTTCCTTTACTTATATTTAAAAATGTATTTTTAAAAGTTTTAGTAAACAGCAAACACCATAACATAATCAATAACTATTACCACTAAAGGTAGGATTGAACCCTATTCCAGTACTTGCTAACTTTATGAATAATGCTGTTGTGGTCTGGAGGATTATCCATATGCATGAGTTATGTACAAAAACATCAACAAGATTAAGGTCATAACTTATTGAATGAGCCTTTTCCTCAGTTATTTTTGGACCACGAGCACATTATGCTAAAGCTTGAGTTGTGTCTGCTATATTTGCTGATGGCCATTGAGTGAAATTTTGCTAAACCCATAAAACAGGCTTAGGTTAGCCTTGTACATTTAGCTGGGAGAAAGTCTGCAATAGCTCTTAGTTTATCTGAAAAGACTGTCTATCCTTAATATATGGATTAAACATGCTTTATTGTGCAATTTGCAATATTGTGTTTGAAATTTCTGCAGGATCACTCAACCTGCTGAGCATAATTTCAGAACCTAGCAGTACCATTAAAAATAAATGTTCTATTGACTATTCTACCAAATTGTCATTACAACAAATGACAAGGATCATCCCCCAGGACTATCCTAAAATATCTGAGCTCTGTCCCACTGTATGTTGATTCTGTCCTGAGTTTGAAGAATATGCAAAAAAAAAACCCCACCTCCCAGACTTCCTGCATTTAAGACTGTGAAATAAGTTCTCAGGCAATGAAAAGAAAATATGCCCCTATGCTTTGCTTTATCAAGTCATATTACTTCTCCTCTTAGCAACAATAATAAAGCAATGCAATCGTGATAACCTAGAGAGAGCTCTTGTGTTAAATGTCTGAGTATTTCTCATAGTGTGATTTCTTGACCTTCTTCCAGGTCTCTCTTATATGGTGTGTCACTAATTATTTGCATCTTTTCCAGCCTGTCGCTTCCACAGACTATCAAGTTAGTGAAGTGTTTATGTTTGTTCACTATATGAGCCACTGATATATGGGATTGGTAGCTAGAAATATAGAAATGCCTGGAGTTCAAATCCATTCTTGTGTTTGACCTTCATAATGTGAACAAGCAGATATAGTTAAAGTTGATGAACTATACTGAATAAATTATATTTAGACAAGTTACTAGATCTAGAAAATGCTTCATTTTCCTTGGATTTTATGACTATGGTTCTGCGCTCTTTATGCTTACAATTCTCAGCAGTTTTGAGAATTAAGTGTATGTACAGCCATATTTTTGAATTATACAGCTCATTTAACATCTCATGTAGCAATACATGAGGACCTAAGAGGCAGGAAAGATTTTTCTGCAGAAGTGGTCTTCTCCACATCCCAGTGATATCCCACTGAAATCTTCATTTCACTTTTCCCTCCTCTCTTTATGTTACTGCCACAGGAATGCAGCTATGCTGGGAGACAGACTCCGTAACATTCCCTTACTCTGGCCCATATTGCTAGGATGAATTGTGCCAAATTTGCAAAAGATATCTGTGGCTTGGATTCTCAGAGGGACTTCAGAGAGATTTGCTCTGAGACATTTCTTCTTAGAGGGATACTGCCCAAAAGGACAACATATCAAGGTATTTGCACTTCAGGGAACTGACAGTTTAGGGGATAAGTTAAGATAACATTGCAAATCCTTTCTTAATATGAATGAGGGAAGCCAGGCCCCCAATACTGCATTTTCTGTGGGTGTTTGAGCTCCAAATTTGAATTCTTGGCAATACCAGCTTTTCACAACACTATGAAGTCCTGAATTTTGGTGATTATATTTCATCATCTGAATTTCCTTTTTTTCGGGCACATGTGGTAGAACCTCAGTGTTGAAATGCCTGGACAGCCCATTTCCTTCAGCATGCCAAACCTTGTGGAATAAGCAAAAGGAGCTCAATCACCCAGCCACCAGCTTGGATGAGTGAGAGGCTCTGCTGTGCCCTGTGGTGGGTTAGTTGGAACCAGTGGGAACCGGCTGTGTCTGCCCTGGGGCAGCTTCAGCTGCTCCCCACACAGGCCACCCAGCAGCCCCCCAGCTACCAAAGCCTGAGTACCTGCACCTAGTACAATGCTTTTTTCTGCAATCTATTTGTACTTTAATCAACGTGTTAAATTTGCATCCTTAAGCACATGTTCTTGTACTGAACTTAAAGCTGGGCATAAAGTTCTGGAATAACAGCAACATGATGTGTTGTGGAGTGGTTAATCAGCGAACAACCTATGAATAGTTTGTTCATTATTGTTCGCAATATTTGTATGAATTGACACATACAGGAGAAATAATTCTCAATATAGGTACACTTGTTTGTTACCATAAAGTTCTCAACATATTAAATTTTAAAATATGAACATTTTAAAATTTTGTATGAGTTTTAAAAATTACACAAATATATGTAATATTTCATAAGTTTTAAAGCATACTGTTGTTATTTTGACTTGTACCTGAAGTCTAGCTTTATCTCATGAAAGGGGACTTGTTTTGTATGGAGAGAGTTAGAGAAACAATAACGGTCAAATATAAACCACAAATATACTTAATTATCAGCGATTTGTTTTGTTTAACCTGGTACAACTGCCCAGATCACCCAAGAGAGGTATGGAATTGGGACTGGTGTGGGGTGATTGGCAGTATTCACCCATGGCACTGCACATGGGGGGAGTGAAGTGGCTTCCAGTGATCTGAGCATGAAATCCACAGTGGAGGACACTGCCATGCAGCTCACACCATGCCATCCATCTTCCCTTACTGTTCAGCCCTCTGCCACGTGGAGAATTACAGTTCTGAGCTGGTCATCCTTCAGCAGTACTTTCATACTTAGTTGTTCCTTTTATGGCTTCTTCACACCTTCTTCCAGATTCCTGCCTGTGGCAGCCTTCACTCTCCAAGAGCTTACTTCATTGGTCTGTTTTTTCCATAACTGATAGCTCAAGAAAAAGACAGCTGAATTGTAGTAGACACTCTCAAATCCTGAAAATATCCACACCTAAACTGATATTTCTCACCTCCAGCCTTATCCATGCCATTTTCTCTTGTTCCACGCACTCTGATCTCTACAGACATTTTTGTAAATGGTTACTTCCGCTAGGATGATTTGTATAAGTGATGACTTATCCTTAATTGTTACGATGTCATGACGCTTTTTTTCAGATCACTGAGGTAAGTGTCTTCCTACCTTGCAAATTTCACATGTTGTTGAATATGAATAGTTTTTTTAATATACATAGGTAAAAAGGAAGCATTTAATTACTAATACAAAATGTCACAACACCTCTGTCATTATATTTTTGAAGCTTCTTATCTGATATACTGTCTTGGTTCATTGTCATCATTTCATCCAGAAGTGGATCTGTGATGCAAAATCACAACCAGCTCTTCAGTTATGCAGTAAAGTTACCCATTATTCTAGCATTTTATTGTATCACTGAAAAAGTTGATTGTGATTTTACAGTTCTGGATTGGCTGTTTCCCTTGTAAACTCTTTTTGGTTTTCAGAAGTCATATTAATCATCTTATCCTTGCCTGAGATAAATAAAGGCATATTTAATCTTCATGTATAAATAATGTGCTCTTCTAAACGTACCAAACAAAAGGCAATGAATTGTAGGGCCACTTTCAGTCTGTCCTTTTGATTTCCTTGTGATGCTAGTAGACAGAAGGAGACTTGAGTCTCATTCCCTAGGAATTACCATTGTAATGGAATTAATAGAGCTGATAAAATGAATAATTCATGGTGCAGTATCTCTTGACAAAGCTTCTCAAAAGAGTCCAGTGTAGACCAGCTAACTTCTTGCTGTTTGGAACTGGCAATCATCACTCCATTTTTTTTCTTTTTTTTTCTTTTCCCCCTCCAGTTAACTGCTGTTATTAATCATATAATAACGAATACTAACTGTCATTCTATGTCCTCCCCTCTTAAAAAAATAACAGAGGGACTGTGGAGTCAAAACAAACAATCAAAAGAAATTATCTAAGAAAAACTTGACATAAGAAAAAACACTTTATGTTTCTAACTGAACAGAAGGTTTTAACTTTCCAGTGAGCTGAAATATACATGTGTGTATTTCCTGTACTCAGCACCTACGTGTTATATTCTAGGAACTTCTCATTTAAGGACAATTAGTAGTAATACCTACATGCTTTTTAATCATTGCAACTGTATCTACCCCTGGCACTTTAAACATAATCTCCTTATCCATGACTCAGATATGTTTCAACCACAAGATTAGTTACCAGTGCACTTGGGCTCCTTAGGGCTGTGATCTCCACGTGTTTCTGGGTAGATGATAAACCCTGTTTGTTTCTCATAAAATTTGCAGCTTCATAGAACAAAGAAAACTGACTATGGAGAGTGAGGCAAATGCAAGTCATTGCTTGTTTCTTAAGGTTAAACTGCATCTCCCTACCTCAGTTCAACAATGTCTATTACTTAATATTATCTACCAACATAGCATTCTCCTTCTGGAGAACTGTTGAATCAGCCAGAGAAATCACAAACTAAGGCAAGGCTGTGCTTTAAGAAGTGGTTACACAGGAGTTTGCCTATCAAACTATCATGAGCAGGATGGAGCACACCCCAGAATTACAATCTACAGTTAAAAAACCCCACCTATCTATATTATGATAATTGTATTGCTGACTTCCCATAGTAGCCTACTGGTCACCAATCAAGGGGAAGGTTGATTGCCAGATACCATTATAGATGAAACGACACTAAATGAGATCATCTTGGTTTTAAGTTGGTTTAATTTTAAAATCTTTTGAAGACAATAGGACTTCAGAGATACTGAATAAAATCTTTAAATTATGCACCATTTTAGATGAAATGCATTAGATACATTATTCTGAGCTGCTTGCATTTAGGTAATGTCTGAATGGGAAGACCACACAATTCTGGGCCACTTCATCTGATTAAGAAAATTTACATTATATAGAGACCTAATGAGAAACATGAAGGTGGAGTTTTATCACCCTTAAGCCATCTGGTCGATCTACATGTGTTCTTAACATTTACTGTTCTGTTAGTTTATGGAAAAGAAGATTAAAAAGGTCATTTAGTAGAGTCATCAGTAATTGAAAAGATTTCTAATAAAACAGGATACTTGAATTAACCAGACCAAAGAAGTACAAAGTTCAGTGGCTGAAATTCAAACCCCTATAAATTAAGACTGGAAAAAAGACACACCTTAATAACAATGAAGATAAGAAACAACTGGAAGAATTTGTATTGATATGGTGGTCACTTCTGGTCTTTAAACTAGGATTGTATGCTCTTCTATGATAAATGGCTTAGCTGATGATTTTTCATTAGTCACTGGAAAAGCTGAAGTTGTGACAGATTTAGTCTATATAGGACTTACACAATTTTATTAGAACTATGCAAATTTAAGTATTTTGAAATATTAGTTGTAAGAAATAAAGTTATTTATAAAAAAGAATTGGCAGAAGTGGTGCAAACTATTCTATCAAAATCAAAATTATATTTACTAAAAATAATCCTAATATGCAGCTTTTACATCTGCTTTTGTGCTCGACAGAGAGCTGGTATCTATATCTGCTTCATTACCATCCTGCTGTACACCTCCATGTAGTCACAGCTGGGACCGTGTTCCTGAAAGCCTGATAATCAGGAAGTTGTTCCCTCTGCCCACTCTCACAGACAAATTTGATCTAATTCAGCTATGCTTTTGCTAACAGTCACATGGATTCTTAGGCATGATGGAGGTGAGTCAGTTAATTAAAATTAATTTAGCGAAGGTACAATCAGGCCAGTACTTCTGCTGGTTTGTGTGTTATTTCTGTATCTCTCCTGACACACAGTGACCAAAAAAGAGGATATGAGATGGCATGGATTTCTTTTTATTGTTTTTCTCCTAGTGGTTAGTTAACCATTAAAAAGTGTAGAACTGCTAATATAAACTGTGCAAAAAAAAAAAAAAAAAAAAAAGAAAAGAATGTATATGTTTTAACTGATGCATCATACCACTAGTAATACTGAACATTTTCTAACCCTGTGTATGTTTGAGGCACATTACCCTTTACATAAAATTTTATAACTGTTTAGAAACAGTATACAGTAAATTTGCAGCAAAATAAAGTTTGTCAAACCTCAAAGGTTTACATTGCTGATTTGTAAGAAGGATGCTTCTAGATGAAGACTTGATGTTGACATTATTGCTCCGTTGATAACAGTGGTAACACTGGCAGAATTAAGGCATAAATCTTAAAATTGGCATTAAGGTCTCAGCCCTGAACATGTTAAGAAAAATGCTCAGTGACATTTGGTTGTCAAATCTTTATTGTTTTCAAGTGCATAAAAGCTCATGATTAGTATGGAAAAGTTTATCACAAAACCCGCTAATTTTTAAAGCCAAATCAGCACTATGATGCAAACAAATTGCTATTCTGTGGAAGTACCACAGTAGAATTTAATTTTCAAATTGCTTTCCATTTTCTTTATATATTTTTGTATTTCAATTACAAACTTATTTGAAGTGCTTATTAAGTAGTGAGCTCTTTGGAGCTGGGTCAGTGGTCAAATGTGCTGTATCTATCATTAACTTTTACAATGTTCATCATATCATTAACTTTTACAATGCTCATCATTAAGTGACATCATCTAGTTGTCATTTTCAGACAATAAAACAGTATTGTTATTTGATGAACTTTGTTCTGTAAAACACTGTGTTGGGAAAGAAAAGGAGTGTACAGCTTCTGATGTAAATAACTATTAAAATGATATTGCATGTGCAGACAAAATGCCCATAAAATCTTATGTTTATGCAATATTTAACATGGCAGGATGACTTACAGCTCTGTCATTTAACCTGTTTTTAAATTTAGAGTCTATCTTATACTTGTAGTGGATTTATTTGGTATCAGTTTGAAAGTTTTCCTTTCAAAGTAATATTCAACCTAAATCTCTCTTAATACTTTCACAGCCAAAACTTCTTGTCCTATCTTCTACAGACTTGGATGAAAGATTATTCTTTTCCTCTTTTCATCAATTTTTGAAGTATTTGAATATTATTTGACTCATCATCCTCTTCTGAAGAGTAAGAAATCCAAATTTTCTTGACATTGCTAAGTAGGTTTCTGTAATTTGCATGACTATTCTGAGCAACGAACTGTATTCACATCCCTTGTGATGTTTTCCAAAGAACTTGTGCCTGACAAATGAGATTTCTTTCCAGTGTTTTGGTATCTGTTTTTTAAACCAGTCCTTGCAGCTTGGTGTTCCTCTTGTAGGAACAGCATAGCTAGTCTCTCTCAAATAACTTTGGGACCAGGATAATTATATGACTTTTAAAACAAAGGGTAAATCTAGTTTATTCTCTCGGAGTAAGTGTTTGATTAAGCACTTTGTAAACTGAGGCACAAAAAGCAACAAAATGTATTGTCAGTAGTGTCCTAAGTTTATCTTTGTCACCATGTGTTACTGGAGAATATCAACAGCCATTGTCGCCCCCCCTGTCTTATAGACATTCTCCCTAGAGAGCAAAGCCTGAGACACTGCCTCTGCTCCACTTGTAGACGCTCATTTATACTCTTGAGATACCTTGTGAGTATAGCAGCAACTTTTTTGCAGGCTTATTCCATCATTCTTATGAAAAAAACTCCATGTTTTCATCAAAATATATTGTATATCAGGTTTCTTTGCAAGGAAAACATTAAAAGAAATACTGTTTTTTAGGACAGACCTATAGAATACTCATTGTAAAAGTTACATGAGACTAAAAAAGTACGAAAAAGTCATTTCAAAGCCAAGATTTGCTTTTTGGTCTTCAGAATTCTGGTTCATTTAACACTTACAAATATCAACAGGAAGTGAGAGTTTTTCTCCTGTCCTTAGGGGCTGGCTGAGTCTCTCCACTTTAGTTGTGCACATTGCCATCCAATCTCTCTCAGTCAGATAAAAAATGACATCTGTCTTCTTAGCATTACAAACACATGTTGGTGTCTTGCATTCACAGGAACTAAACAAAGCACAGAGAAGTAATAAATAGTGAGGTTGGGAATGACATTATCTCCCCACCACAGTTGTAGGAACATGCAGTCATACGTACCAGATTGCAAGCACTCTGCCTTAATTTTGTTCATAATTGTTCTTGTGCAGTGTTGACCCAAACCCTGACTTTCTGTAAGTGTAGAAATGCTATTTACTTCTATTATAATGCATAGGATTAGAATCCCCTGCATAGTGCCCTATAGTGCTGGATGTCTCCAGAGATCTAGTTGCCTTGTTCCTTGGCTGTTCATTCAGCAAAGACCACCTTTCACTGCCCTTTCTCCTCATGACATAGCTGTATTGTCATCTCTCCTCAAATGACTTAAGTGAATCTCCTTGTAGGGGATTATCCATCACCTTGCATGGCAGATCCAGAGTAAAAGCTGCAGGGCTCAGTACCAAGTGAAGGAGAGTAGACGAGGTAGCAGTGACAGCTAGATTTGGATGCGCAAGAAATTACACAAAAGAGTACAGAAAGCATCAGCACCTTGTGAAACTCTGCAGGAGCCCACCACTTCCCTGTACCACTGCAGGAGATGTTGTCAGTCAAGCCATCTGCAAATCTTATCCCTTCTAGATCTTGAACATTGACAACGCTGGATTTTCTTAGCGTAATCTATGTGAGAGGGCAGGACCTGAAATGATGATAGTCACACCTGGCAGGGTGTCCTACCTTGGACCCAAGAAATTCCGTGGGCATGGGAGAATTAGCCTTCTTTTTTTTGTCTGAAATCAGCATGCCGATCAAATCAGGCAGGTTTAAATTTAAGCTTTAAATTCTTATTTATGTTGCCGAGTGCCCTATCCAAGATTAAAGGTCTCTTTGGTCTTGGTATATAAACACCCATCATCTGTTTTGGCACTGACAAATCAGCCTTTAATTTATTTTTTTTTTCCCTGCAAATTTATTGTTTGTGCTTTGCCCTGGAGATCATAGAAGTACAAGATATTTCCCTTGAGGAATCACTGAAATATTTAAGAAGCTTTACTTCCTCCCTCCAGAAACCTATGCTACTGTAAGAACATTTTCCATTATACTATTGCTTCAGGGTTTTAGACCTTTTTTTATAGGAAGATATTTTATGGCAATTACTTGTTCTCTGTTTCTAAGTTAAATGCAACTTGAAAGACATGCATTTTTTAAAGCTTTTTTACCTTTTGTTGATATGCAGGACATACGCAAGTGCTACAAAAATAATGACTGTGTTCATAATTTGTGCTAATAATTGACTATGATCACAGGCTTTTGCTGAAGAACAACTGACTTTCCTTCCAGAGACAATCAGACGAAAAACTACCTGGACATATATTGGTTTATGAGATCAAGATACAGTTAGACAACCATTTCTATATGTCTAAGATTCAAGTTTTCCTTATCTCTTCCTTTTCTGCAGTTGTTAGACTTCCTCACCAAAACTTGCAGTAGTATATACCTAAGAGAGTTCTGGTAGGTTTACCCTGGCTGGGCACTAAATGCCCACCAAAGCCATTCTATAACTCCCCTCCTCAGCTGGTCAGGGGAGAGAAAACATACAAAAGGCTTGTAGGTCAAGATAAGGACAGGGAGATCACTCAGCAATTATTGTCATGGGAAAAATAGACTTGACGTGGTGAAAGTTATCTTAATTTATTACCAATCAAATCAGAGTAGGGTAATGAGAAATAAAACCCCTCCCTTTGTCCTGGGCTCAACTTCACTCCTGATTTTCTCTACTTCCTCCTCCCGCCAGTGGGACAGGAACTCAGGGACAGGTCAGTTCATCACATGTCTCTGCTGCTCTTTCCTCCTCAGGGGAAAGAACTCCCCACATACTTTCCCTGCTCCAGCAGGACTATCTCCCCCTGGAGACAGTCCTCCATGAAATTCTCCAACATGAGTTCTTTACTTTCTGCTCCAGTGGGTACCTTCCATGGGGTCACAAGTCCTGCCAGCAAACTTGTTCCAGCATGAGCTTCTCTGTGGGTCCACACATCCTGCCAGGAGCCTACTCCAGTGTAGGCTTCCCACGAGGTTACAGCCTCCTTTAGGTCCATCCACCTGCTCTGGTGTGGAGTCCTCTAGAAGCTGCAGGTGGATATCTGCTCCACCATTAACCTCCATGGGCTGCAGGTGGACATCCTGCTTCACCATGGTCTTCAGCACAGGCTGCAGGGAAATCTCTGCTCCAGCACCTGGAACACCTCTTCCCCCTCTTGCTTCACTGACCTTGATGTCTCCATAGTTGTTTCTCTCACGTATTCTCACTCCTCTCTCCAGCTGCTCTTGGTGTTTTGCAGCTTTTCCCTTCTTTCTTAAATATGTTATCACAGAGGCATTATCACTGTTGTCAACTGGCTTGCTGACTGATGACTCAAGTAACCTTTGTATCTGATTCTGAATTTCAGACTGAGCTCCCAGTCTCAAGAGCATGTGAAATCATCCCCAAATTTTCATTGCCAGCCTGCAAGCACAGGTGATAGTAAATATAATGATTTTATTCTAAATGATTACTTTAAAATCAGGTCTTCTCAAATGTGTGCCCAAGTTGATATATGACACAATTCTTTACAAGTCTGATAAGTAACTAACAATCCCATAATAAATTTTACATTTTGAATCCTGGTCTTTTCTCAGGGAGTCTTGCTGTCTTGTAACTCTTCTGAGGTATCTTCTTAAAAATACCAACAAAAAGATCTGTTTGATTTAACACTGTACTTTTCTTCAGTCTTATTCTAGCCCTGCAATCCTTATTCAGACACACTCTAATGGCCTCTGAAGCACACTATTTTTTCCATGAAGGAAGAGTTCTTTCCATGGACCCTATATGACTAAAATTAGATTGGACTAAATTTCCTGTCCAGATAAACCTGGGCTGGTCTAACGAAATACCTAAACATCTTTCAATCCAGTAATAATTCAAGTTTAATTAGCATCCTGGCCACCACGATTGATTGAAAATGTTCATGGGATAACAGTGTTCTCTCTTAGGGTCCAAGCTATATAACCACATTATTTATTTTATAAGGTGACATTTTCTTCTCTTCTTTGACAAATCATATGATATAGCAGGGCATCTTATAATACTGCTGGCATCATAGAAAAATAACTCATGAACAACAGACATTCAAATTGCCCAAACTCTGTTGTGGTGTAATATCAAGCAATTTAATTTTGAACTAATCCAGAACACAATTATAACCAACATTTCTGAGATGGTATTTCTGCCCTATTTTCTCCTATTTTTATTTAACTTAAATCATTGATATAAAAATAATAATAATAAAAAAGCAAACCCAAACCAATCAGGCTTTTAAATCCTTGGCTTGTCTCTGCTGTCTTGCTCTAGGCACTAACTGAAAAAATTAAAGCACAACATATCCTGAGGTATCTGGCTTTGTAGTGATTTCTCTGCATTAGCAGTTGGAGTTTACAGAGAACATTGAAATTTCTTCAGGAACCCAGTCTGCAAAAACAAAGGTAGAAAAAAAAAAGAGGAATGTTACCAGTAAAGTGCCTACTAAAGGGAGTGTGGCTTCTCTAAAATATTGTCAAAATTACTTTGCCATATTTGAAGTCCAAACAAAACATTATGTCTATGATTTGGTTGGTTGGTTTGTTTATTTGTTTCTTGGTTGGTTTTGGTTTTGTTTTCTATGTTCCTATTAGTCTGTGTCAGCAACCCAACAACTAAACCTGATTTCCATATATGAACGTAACCATCTTGAACAAACAAGGTCTCTTGAAGACTGTTATGTTTTAGAAGAGCAAAAGATGAGGATGGTTTTAAAGAGATTTTAAAGGAAAAGAACAGCCACTTACTATTTTTCATTTGAATAAAGATGTCGGGATGGATCCCTCTGTGTTGACCTCCCTCCTCAAGTAAAATCCCTCTGAAATTTATTCCAGAAACTACAGTTTTTGCAGGAGCAGCTGTCTCATAATGTTAGTCAGGTCTCAGGTGACTATGGTGTACCTTTTAAAGTATCCATTTCATCCTGGACAAACAGTCCCTTGAGTAAGTGAACTGATGAATTTAAAAGAAAAAATGAGTTTGGTTGAAGTTGTTTTGTTAGCCGGGTTTTTTACTTTCTGGATCATCTGTTGCTCTCCGTGTGACTTAGAATTCTCTTAACTGATTGGTGTTTAGGTATATCTGTTGCCCAGCAAATGTCTCAGATGCTAAGGTACCCCCTGAGTACAGTAATGGTTTGTATGTTCAAGCATTCCCAATTGCAGAAGTACACTTGTTCTGAAATATGAGGTAAATTAATGCTAACTCCACCTGCACATTCTAAAAAATATTACACATCTATACAAAACATTCAAGTTAACCAAAAGATAGAAGTAAAGATGAGTGACATACAAGATTATTTTTCTGGTCAATATTTCAGAAGAATATATCTCTAAGGAATAAGACTGATGTTTTTCTCAATTTTAATGTCTTTTACATTCTTTTGCTAAACAAAAGACTACACTCATGGAGGGAAAGGCCAATAATATGAGCTTAAGGGTTAGTCTTACCAGTAAAGAATCTTCAGTTCTTTGCTTCTGGAAGTCCCAGAGAAATATGTACAACATTGAAATCTTATTAGGAGATTTAATTTTGAGTTTCTTCAGCATTGATCAGCCCACAGAAATCAATCTACTATTTGAGAGATATTTTTCGCATCCAAGTTAAAAGAACACAACATACCTTTCCCAGTAAATGAAAGAAATGGAGAACTGTAACTTATTCACTGTATGGTAATTGATTTATGAGGTTCTAATTTAATGTAAACACAAAATACAAAAAGGTGAGAAACCTCCATAGTTTCTAACTGTTATTCATTCAGTTAAACTAATTGACCATCAATTTGTTGGTAGTTGAGCTTTGAAGTGCGACAAAGCACAGTTATTTTAATGAACAGTGGTGTGTGAGACGAATCATAGCCTTGCCAACAAGATAATAGTGAATATCCCAGTCATGGTTGAGAGATTATATGACAAACGTGCTGGGTGTAGTTTGCAAAAGCTGCTAAAGGTTTGTCAATTTGATATTTCTATGTGAAAACTGTAAAATGAAGAGACTCTACAAGTGCTCATTAATCATGCATAACAAATACAGATGCAATACAATATTCATGTACTCTTGAGTTTTTGCGAACATGGGGCAAGCCTTTGATTGACTTCTGTTTGTCTTCAATTATTGTAACAGCCAATTCTTTCTCTGATATATGTTTATACTAATAGATTTTTTCTAAATATTTAGAAACAGGATAGAAATAGCTAAATGAAAAATGAGACCACTGTTCATGAAAAAAATCAAGAATACTGTATTTGGAGATCTATTTTTTTTAATATTTGTCTAAGAATCTTGGTAATTTCCTTTCAGGAATGCTCAATATTAAAATAAAACTATTGTTTTCTCATTGTCACAAATGTTATTTGAAGCTAGTTAAAATTTAGAAATAATGATCAGAGACACTCAATCGACTCATTTTTGTTAAGATATTTTTCTGGCTTTCTGCTCAGTTTGGTCACTGAAGTACTGCCTTCAGACTTTAAATTAGCAACCCTTCTCTTTAAAATCATACTTCTGAAAGTATTCCTGTTCATATTCATTCTGTAATCCATTGTAAAAGAATACAGGTTTAGACTAGCTTTTGAAAGTAGAAATAACAAGAGCTTGCCTCCTGTCTGTGCCAGGAAAAAACTGCATATTTAGGTTATCGATTGACAGTCACAAAAAACAAATTTCTACCCAACTGCTCTATATGCAGCTCTGTTTTATTCTTAGAAAACTAAATTATGGTAGATATTGAGAATGCTAACCTTTAAATAAAATATTAGGTACAAGCAGCATATTGGAACACATTTGGTTACAAGTGGATTTTTATGACTGCTTAGAATTGATATATTTCTATTTCTTAGACTGTCACACCCACCCCCTTAAAATCATTATTCTGAAGCGTTCAATTTTACGTTAGCCATGACCTACTTTCTATTAAAATGAGTGCTTTGGGTATAGATATCTGGTGCCTATTTCATAAATCTTATTCTCATAGAATAATAGACTTTATCTAGATACTTTCTGTGAAGCTTTTCCTCTTTGCTTCACTCTGCTTAGGTGATTAAAAGATTTTATTAAATTTTAGGGAGTCAAGTGATTGGGGAAGGAAGGACTTGTTAAGCAATTCATACTGTCCTTCAGTGAGAGAATTAATCTCTAATATTCTTCACTGTTTTTCTTGGTTGGATCACTAAATATCTGCTATACTGCAGTGGAAGAAACATAACATAATCAGCAGTGTGCTACACATAGTATGAATGTGAAAGTAAATAAGAAAACCTTAGCTATTGCTACCGTCTGGATGGCAAACACATTGAGGAACTTGCAGTCGCTCTAGTTAGTAAGGAAATCCTGAAATCTTGACTTTTGAAACAGTGGCTATATGTCATATCCACGTATGCTTTGATATGCAGAGTTTATCGGTAATGAGTTTAAAATTATGGAGAAGGATATAATCCCTAACGTTTCTATATACGTCTGGCATGTTTTTTTTGCCAACTCCCGCTCAAAATAATAGTGTGTTCGTTGTCCCAAAGACCCTCTCTAATCTAGGCACAAGTTTGCAGTTAACCAAGTTGAGAATAGGATCCGATAGACTTAGGTAAGTGAAATTTCCATATAGAAAGCTCAGCAGGTTTAAGAAAATTCATACAGTCATTCTTTCAATTGAGGTTATGTTGTTGTTTTAATTTCTGAGTTTTGAGGTTTTCCTTTCTTCTTCCTTTGCTGAAATGAGACTCCTGACGGTCTGGCTTCTCTCCTTCTTGGAGAGTCTTCTGGCTGTCTTTGTTCACACTCCGACGCCAATTTCATTGAGCGCTTCTGCTGAAAGTGCATTTCTACTTCTCGAGTATGTCTTAGATCAGCTACAGATTCTTGTCTCCTGCCTGATGTCTTCATACACTGTCTCCTCTCACACTCTGTTCTTGGACGCTTTTACTGGTCTTGGAGCACAGCCACAAATCAAATCCAAGCAAGCAGGGTAGTGGCCATGAATAATAGAGGAAGGTGCAGTATGACCTAAAGCACATTGAACAATATCTTTGGATCAGAAGTTCCTTCTGGATTATGACTGCTTTACCAGTAGAGTGATTTTCTGAATAAGCAGAAACTGCCTTCAGCAAGACCCAATACTGCATAAATAACAATTGTAATTTGATCTGGATTTTTACCAGGTGAATGTTGTTAGTTCATTAGTATTTTCTAGTCCTCATAGCTTCAACTGATGATTTAGAAACATTAGGGGGATGTCATGGAGGAACAATAAGGGTAAATAATAAAAGACAACATAGAATTGGCCTAATTCTAACTAGTTTGTGTTTTTCAGTGAATAAGGACTGTTGGTTGCAGAATAGTTTAGAGAGGTTTTATTTTTTTAATTCACTGTAAAAAAAAAGTATTATCAGTGGTGTGACTTCTGTAAGGAGATTTAGCAAACATACAGAGAGCAGCACATTTGATTTTTTCACCAAAACTGCAAAGACACAAATCTCTAGATCCACATTTTCCAGAGGGTTTTTGGCTGAGACAGTTATGTAATTTCAAACTGATGAATCTGATGAGAGAATTTCTGAATCGCAAGAAAGCTTTATTTCTGTACTATTTTAAATTCACAGATGAGCTGCCAGAATAAAAGAAGAAATTTACTCTTCAAAAGAGTATCTGTTTGATGTATTTGGTATTGAAAAGGATGAAAACTTTTAAAAATACTGCTTGATATTATAGCATATTAATTGGTAGACAAATTTTCTGTTTTCTTTATTAATGATAGCTATGATTTCTTTAAAAAATTGTTTATTTTAAATTTGAAATGAGGAGTGAATCTGTGAAGCTATTGATCTTGAAACCCTAACTTATCTTGCAGTATCTGCATTAGTGAGATCCTAGGCAAAGATCACAAGAAAATGTGTTCCTTTAAACAGTGGCACAAAAGGTTATAAAAAAATTACAAGCAACTATGACGCTTGGGATAGGATAGGAGGGCTGGCCAACACTCCAGAGGGCTGTGCCACCATCCAGTGGGACTTGAACAGGCTGGAGAGCTGGGCAGAGAAGAACCTAATAAGATTCAACAAGAGCAAATGTAAGGTCCTGTACCTGGGGAGGAAAAACCCCAGGCACCAATATAGATTAGGGGTGGATCTTCTGGGAAGTACTACTGAGGAAAAGCATCTGGGAGTCCTGGGGGGTGGCAGACTCTCCATGAGCCAGCAATGTGCCTTTGTTGCCAGGAGGGCCAATGGAATCCTGGGCTGCGTAGGGAGAAGTGGGTCCAGCAGTTCAAGGTAGGTCATTCTCCCCCTCTACTCTGCACTGATGAGGCCACAACTGGAAGACTGCGTCCAATTCTGGGCTCCCCAGTTCAAGAGGGACAAGGAACTACTGGAGAGAGTCCAACGTAGGGCAACTAAGATGATTAAGGGATTAGAGCACCTCCCTTATGAGGAAAGGCTCAAAGAGCTGGGGCTCTTTAGCCCCGAGAAGAGAAGGCTGAGGGGAGACCTTATTTATAAGTATCTAAAGGGAGAGTTGAAGGACGATGGAGCCGGATTCATTTCAGTGGTTTGCAGCGATAGGACGAGGGGTAATGGGCACAAGCTGGAACATAGGAAGTTCCACTCAAAGATGGGGAAGAACTTGTTTACAGTGAGTGTGACGGAGCACTGGAACAGGCTGCTGAGAGAGGTTGTGGAGTCCCCTTCTCTGGAGATTTTCAAGACCCGCCTTGATGCAGTCCTGAGTAATGTGCTCTAGGCAATCCTGCTTTAGCAGGGGAGTTGGGCTAGATGATCTCTAGAGTTCTCTTCCAACTCTTGTCAAATCCTTGATTCCGTGATTTTTGACAGTCCTGTGTTGCTTCTTTTCACTGTGCTCTAATATTAGGTAGTATATCATTCTTTACTCATAATTTTTATGTCTATTCTCACTGGATTTTGTTTCCTGATGACTTAAGGCCCACTTTTATGCATCTTCAAGTGAAGACAACTAAAACACACAATAGAAATATTTCTTTTACTTTTCTCTGATCTCACAGTATGCCTATAGTGTTTTTTATTTCTTTCCTCCCCTCCTCTTTTTCAGAGATCTATTACTTCAGCAGCTGTTTAAGAAAACTACTCATAAGTTAAATGGGCAAGTTTTCCTTACTCACACCATGACAATAGTGAGGTTGCGTAGACTTAGCTCAGAGCGCACATGAATAAGTTTCCTTTTCCCATGTTTCGGGTAGGTAGAGGTCAGAGGAGCACAGAAGAGCGAGATTCAAAGCATACACCACTAGATGCGTCTGAGATTCCTAACAAGCTCAAGTGAAATGAATTTTAGCAGACCCATTATGGTTCATTCTCACATTCTTTTTCCAGAGGTTACCTTGAAAAAGAAACAACAAAATGTGAATGCTGGGTTACATGAAGATAACATTGTTTGCATTACACTAATACTAAAGATTTCAGCAAATTTCTACAGCCCTCTTAGCATGAACTGTGGATTTAAGGAGTACATTCTGTAGTAAAATATTTCTTCCTGGGAGTTTAAGTAAGCCTACATTTCATGATAGAAATAGACATACATATCTATGTAGGAAAAAGAAGTTTTACATAAGGAGGTGTTTCAGCAGAAGAGAGGATGCTTCAACAAAGAGCTTCAGGACTAAGTGAAATGAAAAGTCTGCTAAGAAAGAATAAGTAATTCACTAAAAAACAGTTTTTGTACAACAACAAAGCAGTCAAATCCTAGAGTGCCTAAATGCAGAAGCTAAGTAGCTATTGATTTAAGCATAGAGAAAGGTCAAGATCACACAGAGGAAGAAGGTATTTTGGTGAAGGTGTGGCTTCGTGAACCAGGGAAGCAAAGAAGCAGGAGAAAAAGCTCTCCCTCCTCGTTCAATAGACAGTAATTGGTTACAAGGGTAAGGACATATGGGTATTGTTTGAACTCCTTTACACTGATGAAGCTTTCAGCAACTACTGTAGGACTTTTGTGAGGGCAGAACTGGGCCTTGAATCATCTGTAATTTTAATCCTTATCAACTCTATAGAAAATAAAATAAATTGGAACGATTGGACAAATTAAAGAGAATGAAACTTTGGCGAACTGACATAATCTTCTAAAAGTAAATTTGCTTGAGAGTTCAAGAAAACTCTATTCCCACAATACCTGTTCTGTCTTCCACATTTGCATTTGTTCTGTCATTACAGAAATTAAAAATAGCTTTACCTTGTCAGAAGCATGGCATCTTGAATTTACAAAAAAAGAAAATCCAGCAACATTTTATGTTAAAGTAGTTATTTTACACACTTGGAGTCATGTCTGAGCTAAAAAATATGTAGAAATGAAATAAATGAGTGTGGAAATGAAATAGATGAATGTGGAAATGAAATCATAGAATCATAGAATTGTCTAGGTTGGAAGAGACCCTTGGGATCATCGAGTCCAACCAACTACCCTACTCTACAAAGTCATCCCCTACACCATGTCCCTTAACACTGCATCTAAACGGCCCTTAAACACAGCCAGGGATGGTGACTCCCCCACCTCCCTGGGCAGCCTGTTCCAATGCCCTATCACTCTTTCAGTGAAAAATTCTTTCCTGATGTTCAATCTAAACCTACCCTGTTGGAGCTTGAAGCCATTCCCTCTCGTTCTGTCACTAATTACCTGTGAGAAGAGACCAGCACCAACCTCTCTACAGTGTCCTTTCAAGTAGTTGTAGAGAGTGATAAGGTCTCCCCTCAGCCTCCTCTTCCTCATACTAAACAGTCCCAACTCCCTCAGCCGCTCCTCATACGATTTGTTTTCCAGCCCCCTCACCAGCTTCGTTGCCCTCCTCTGCACTCGCTCCAGCACCTCGATATCTCTCTTGTATTGAGGTGCCCAGAACTGGACACAATACTCGAGGTGTGGCCTCACCAGTGCTGAGTACAGGGGCACAATCACCTCCCTACTTCTGCTGGTCACACTATTTCTAATACAAGCCAGAATGCCATTGGCTTTCTTGGCCACCTGGGCACACTGCCGGCTCATATTCAGCCGTTTGTCAACTAGAACCCCCAGGTCTCTTTCTTCCAGGCAGCTTTCCAGCCACACTTCCCCAAGCCTGTAGCGCTGCATGGGGTTATTTTGGCCCAAGTGCAGGACCTTGCACTTGCCCTTGTTGAAACTCATTCCATTGACGTTGGCCCAGTGATCCAATCTATCTAGATTCTCCTGAAAAGCTTCCCTATCCTCCTGGGAGTCAACACTCCTGCTTAACTTGGTGTCATCTGCAAACTTGCTGATGTTACACCTTATGTCCTTATCGAGATCATCAATAAAGACGTTAAACAGAAATGGTCCCAACACTGAGCCTTGAGGCACACCACTTGTGACCGGCCGCCAGCTGGACGTAAATCCATTGAGCACAACTCTTTGGGACCTTCCGGTCAGCCAGTGCTTGATCCAGCAGATCGTGTGCTCATCTACTCCGTGTGAAGCCAGCTTTTAATTTAATTTATAAATTTTTAATTTATTTCTAAATGAAATAGATTGACTATGTAAATATTTAGTTAGCTGTATTTATTAGCTATATTACAGTGTAAGAACTATCAATGGTCTTCTCTGAGTAGTATTGACACTAAATCACTTAGAACATAACAAACAAAGTGGCAGTGCAATTTTCTAACATGCTTAAGTCTGCACAATACGTGATACAAATTATGCAGGACTCCACATATACCCGAATGCAAGGATCTTTTGAAATAACATTACAGAGAGCTCATTCTGCAGAACACGTATTTTGCTTTTACTTATTGAAAGAAATTTTCAAGAACTCCCTTAGTAGGGCAAGACTTTGGCCCTTACAGACAATTTTATTGAAAAGGACTGGCAAGTGGAGACTTGGGAACATATTCTTCTTTCCTTAAATCAGTCAGATGCAAGAGCAAACCATCTCAGTTTTTCTTTCAGCTTGATAACTCCCTTTAAATGGCATATGTAATTGATATTTTCATTGTTTGTTTAATGTTAAGTCAAATTGAAAGTAAACAGACTAGTGTATAATATCAGCTTTACTTAAGAACAGCCCCAAGTGTTCTTGTAGCTGTAGCAAGAACTCAGCCGGAATAAATGACTGGATTTATGTCTTGCAAACATGTCTTTATTCCATCCCCAAAGACAGAATCAAAATACCTATTATTTTAATGATCACCAAGACATATTGCACTTGATCTGAGATCTAATCTTTAACAAATCACTATAATTGTTTTGATCAGTTCTTACTCCTATCTGAATTAGTTAGCACTGTCAGTAACAACCTTCATTTGTTATATTTTTCATTTGATTGCAACTGTCTAAGATTTCCTTTCAATCTTAACCTCTATCTTTTTCTTTGACATTTGCTTTTATTTTCTTTTTTGTTAATGGTACTTTTTTCTTCAACCCCATCATTCAAAGTAGCTCATCTTCCCTCACTATTTTGCTCATGTTGCAGTAACATTGCTTTGCTCTCCTCTGTCATTTCCAGTTATTTCATTGTGCCTGGTTAACTTGGCTGGACTTTTCCCTCTAATGCTACCAGGCAATGTCACTGCACAGCCGACTCACTATTCAGTGTTGAAGTACCCTCAGCGTGAAAAAAATCCTAGGTTTAATTGGTATTTCCTGCATTGCAAGTTGTGCCCATTGCCTTTCTTCCTTTCAATACGTATCTCTGAGAAAAGTCTGGCATTATCTTTTCCACATCCTCCTGCTGGGTAGCTGAAAAGATAATTTGATCAAAATTAACCAATGCCAGTAGCAACCAATATTTTCAAAGAACTGCTTGTAAGCAATTTGCAGAAGTGCTTTGGGGAATATTTTAAGCAATAAAATATATATAGAAGTAATTTTACCATTTCTTGAATGTATTTTTCCCCTAATGTTTGGGGAAATATATTTGAATGTTTTGTTTAAATTATTTCTTTTATGCTTTTTGTAAGCGTTTCTGTAGGATTGCTGCTTTTATAGCAGGAAGAGATCATATGTCAACAGCTTGCAGCTGCTGAATGCTAGTACTCATCCTAAGCATAATTTTAGAATTTTAACATTGAAACAAAAACAAAGTTTAAGAAGTGAAATTTGAGTGACAAGTAATCCTTAAAATGTGTGTATCACAACTTAAACAGCTTTCAATACTAAACTTTGAAATACTTGTTTCACACTGTTTGTGGTTGTCCTCCTCCTGCTATCGTGCATAGATTCCCAGTTTCATCAAAGTGAACGCTGGATTAGAGCCTCCAGAAATGTTGTTCCCTAGGTCAGTTGTGAGATGACTGGCGCTGTGAAGTGTAAAGCTTACCTATGAGGAATGTGTTTCTACTTGAAAGAAAGGAAAATATTTTTTCTTGAACAGCCAACATCATGCTACTTTAGTCAATTCATTCAGGGATATGTCTGAAGCTTGCGTGTTGTGCTCTCTTTTCCCCCAAGTAAGCATAGAAATGAGCCTTGAAACTTCCTTAATGGACATTCACAGCTTTAGATTAGATTTGTTTGTGGTGTAATTTGTTCACCTTTAGAAATTGAGCTGGGCTGAGTTTTGCCATAGTAAAGATATAAAAAATATTAAAATGTGTTTTCAGTTAAGAGGAACATAATTTAAAGAAATGATGAACAGAATTTCCTTTATCGTTCACCATATAGAGAAATTTGTGTATGTATAAATTGAATATAACATCTAGTAGATTAAACTAGGTTTGTTTGTTTAATTTTCCTCAAGTAAAAAGTTATTATCAGATAGAGATAAACATAATTGTAAGAAGAAAGTTGATCTTATTTAGGTCCACAACCTCGTAATTCGCATTTTCTTGACATTTTCTATACTCTGGTTGCTAATTTCAGTAGTTCTAATTTGTATAGGAACTAATTTTCTTTTTTTTCGCACATACAGATGTTAGCATCAGACTGTATTAATATTACTTAGTCATTTAAAAGTTGATAGGCTTTAGCATGTCATATTATGCAACTTTCTAGATTACTGAGAGACAGGCTTTAGTCTTTTCCAGTGTATTTTTTATTTAAATATCTGTTCCTCTTGCTTTATGTCTTTTAAATCCTTATATGATCCTTATCATAGGAATATTTATGAATGAATATATATATCTTCTCTCCTATTTTGTAATTTTTCCTGCTAACTTTGTGATTTTTAAGACTGTTTCTAAAATGCTTCCAATTTGACTTATTCCCCACCAAAGAACGAAGATAGGCTGAGCAGTAGAAGCCATCTCAGGCATGTAAAATCTCACATGAACAATCTTACAAAATAAGTGATTTTGTTTAAAATGCAATAGATAAAATAGATTTGTTTACCAAGTAGAAAATTGGCTAGATGACAATTGCCCCTGCTTTACTGCATCAACTAGGGGGAAGAGAATCTGGTTGGGGACAGTTGGGAACAAGAACTGTGACAGTGAAAAGTTTGCTACAGTACAAGATAGCATTTCCCTCCATTGGGAAATGAATGCAGTGCACTTTTTGAGGCCATTGTGGTCTGGCTAGGTAAACTATGGCACAGACTATTTAATTTTGTTTCAGTATTTAATTGTCATGGTCCAAAATTTACACAATATATAATCCTGCAGGTGATGGTATTTTCCCAGGGTGCAAGAAGTTTCATTGATGAAAGAGATGACAAGCTATCTCTCCTTTAAGGTATATCACAGAACAGTTGATGTTGGAAGGGACCTCTGGAGGCAATCCAGTCCAACCCCATGGCTCAAGCAGGGCCACCTATAGCCCAGGAAAATGTCCAGACAGTTTTGCAATATCTCTAAGGAGGAAGACTCCACAATCTCTCTGGGCAACATATTCAAGTACTCTCCCACCCTCTTAGTAAAAGAAGAGTTTCCTGATGTTCAGAAGGAACTTCCTGTGTTTCAGTCGGCCCATTGCCTCTTCTCTTGCCACTGAGTCACTGAAAAATGCCTGACTTCATCCTCTTTGCACTCTCCCTTCAATGATTGATATAAGTCGATAGGATCCAACTTGAACCTTCTTTTCTCTTCTCATTTTTTCCTGCTGCAACTTATCAGATACCTAAAAAATTTGTTACATTACCTGTAGTAATTTTATGATCTGTCTTTTTTTTTTTTTTT
>VXAK01020064.1:0-34423 GCA_013399435.1 Arenaria interpres | reverse complement strand
AGATGACAGAAAGCCACAGTTAAACTGAGGAAATAAAATAATAAGTTGAGGTCCTACATAAAGAGATAAATGAATATGTTGGTGATTATATATCACAAAGAGAGAAAATAACACTGCAGCTTCTAAAATGTAGAAGGACACAAAAAGAAACTTAGCAGAAGAGTAAGCTTCGGTAATAAATACTTATAAATGTTTATTGAATATAAACTGAGTTTATTCCACAAAAAAAAAA
Organism: Arenaria interpres; assembly: GCA_013399435.1. Lineage (NCBI taxonomy): Eukaryota > Metazoa > Chordata > Aves > Charadriiformes > Scolopacidae > Arenaria > Arenaria interpres. The sequence continues at coordinate 34,191 of VXAK01020064.1, read as the reverse complement.
AATATCTAAAGGGGCACAGTTATACGTGGTAGATACTAACTAAAGTAGACACATTGAAACTGATGGAGGTTAAAAAAGCAACAGATGTAAATTAGGAAAAAAAAACACCACACCAAACAACGAAAAATGTTGACTACAAATATGTTGTCCTTGTCTAGGCCTATGTCCTCCAGCCACACACACATGTTCTAGCTAGTTTTTAAAAGTGGGTTATAAACACATTGCTTCTAAAGTTTTTTTCCCCACAAATTGGGAGCTACTACACTAATCTCTTACAACATCAGACTGTAAATGTAATATGTATTTAGTGTCATAATCTTTGCTTATCTCTCCTTGACTGATAGTGAATGCTTAAGGTATTTTTATACCAACAAGTCACTGATTGAGTTAAATTAGTTAAACAAGTTGGCTAATTTTATGCATGTATATCTAAATCATCAATGTCTATACCAATGTTACTTTCACATCCTACACTACAGTGTAAAAGTGATGAGTGCATCTAATTACTAACAATACCAGATTTAGTAGCATGTTTGGAATTACAGCTGAAAGTCTTCTCTGTGACAGAGAAATATCCACAACCCTTGGCTTTCCATCTCACATGCACACAAATACATCCACACCTCAGTGACAAAGACCTCACTGTCACACAGCTATTCTTGTGCATTAAGTGTTGTTTTACCATAACGCAAGAGCAAGAGAGTACTCTATCCCAATGAATATAGAATATCACAAAAGTTATTTGTGTTATTTATTTATGCTTTTCAAAAGTGATGAATGACTTAGCTCTGGTCAGAGAATGTGGAGAGTTTTCCTTGAAAGAAGCTCAGATGCAAGGCCAAGTTACTTTTATTTTTCATTTAGTATATAAGCTCTAGTCAGTGACAAATTTCCCATCTTTTCATTCTCATACTGATTTGATTGCTCAGCAAGCTTCTACATAATTTCTTAAAGTGCTCAGTTTCCAACTTTGGATTGCTCAAGTTTCCTTTATTATCACCTGAAAATTCACCAGCTACCCTATGCTTTTTCTATTACATTTGCAAGAGTCATATTTTACATAAAATCATAATTAGTATAAGTAAAGGAAGACTTTAATGAAACCAGACCCTGAAGTACAGAAGTAAAATACAAATAAAATTGTCATCACAAAGAAATAAAATATTTATACTATTTGATTGAGAAAAAAAAAAAGCTGTGCAAAAAGTTAATGGTTTCTTGTTCCTTTCAATCGATCAAATACATACTTACAAAATATTTTCAATTGTCATATTTGTCTAATCAATGAAGCTATTCTATTTTTTCCTCCAAAGATGTGTAATGAGCATTACAATATTAACGTTTGAGCAAACTGAAATTGACTTTGCAAAAAGAGTTTTACAAGGTAACTTATCAAATGCCTTATTAAAAAAATCCAATATCAGATCCATTTTTCACTCTTCATCTGTTTTTAGCCTTATAATCAAAGGAAACCCCAAATATTTTCCTCCAAAACCAGATATAAAAATAGGCTTCCCTATAGTTTACGACTGCCTAAATTGTAGATATTTGTTTAGAGTTAAATGGAATTTATATGCGTTGCTAATAATTGTTAGAGTTTGCCTTTATCTTTTTCTTGGCAGTCAAAAACTATTTTTTTTTTTTAGTTGTGTGAATATCTATTTTAACAAAATCTTAAGTACTCTGAACAGAAACAACCCTACACCAACATGCTTATTTTTTGTTGCACTTAAACATACCACTGTTCTATGACTGCGAAATTGTGCTTGAATTAACTTTTTAAAAAGTATTTTAAAGGACAGTTTTAGTGCCTGTTTTATATGTTTCATCTTGCTATACTTGTTTTGTTAGTTTGAAAGCCTGCCTCTCCCATGGAGGATAAGAGGCCAATATGGGATCAACAGGAAAAGCAGCAAGGACCTATGAATCTGAAGGTTCTGCAGAGAAATAGTTAAAAGGATTGGACTGATGGAAATCCCTCCTCCAGGACAGAAAGAGCGCAGTCCTACAGACCAAACTACGCAGAGAAGACAAAGTCAGATGGCCACAGAGCTGAATAAAAACAAGTCTGGAAGTGAAGGGCCATTTTTTAGGACAGGGTCTACAAGACCTTTTTAGTCCTATTCTTCTCTTACAAAATCAAATCAATTTTAATGTAAAAAAAATTTGCAATTGTCTATTTTATAAATACAGCCAGTCATTTGAGTTTCACCTCTTTTTTGAGAGGCTCAGAATCAGGAAGAACTGCAGAGCTTTGCTCTAATGCTCTGGCTGCCTCAGGGCTAACCTGAAGAGCAATACGGTTAGATGTTCACGAGCAAGCAGAGAAATAAATTTTTTGGCATTAAATAAAAAATTGTAGGCAACAAATTTTGTAGGACATTTTGTAGGAAGATGTGAGAGGAATCTGGGGAGTTATGTATATGGAAAGTAAATGTAAATATGGGATAGACAAAGGCTTGAAGAAAGTAGCAGCACTCAATATTCTTGTACCATAAGTTCCTAGAAGAAAAAAGGAAACTACAACTCCTGTGTGGAAATAAGTTCAGTTCTACACACAAAACCCCAGGCAGCAGCACACACAAACTCACATCAAGACTGCATAATCACTTGTTTTCAAGGAAGATGAATTCAGACTACAACTGAAACAAATAAATGAATCCTAGGTTGGGGAAAAGACGGGCTACAGGGTTAAAGGAGAGGATCTTGGATTGTTTACCTTAGTCAAAAAACAGACCAATAGGGAAAATAACTCATGCTTGTAAAAAAAGCCTCGTGTGAGAAATAAAGCAAACAAAATTCTCTTCCCGTGTAAAAGGAAAGATAATACTGGCATAAACAAAAGAAGTATACCTTTTGTTATAAATTCAAGCCAAAAGAAACCTCAACCCAACAATCCTCAAGTGTAGTACTGAAGATATATTTAGGTTGAGAAGGCATCCCAACCTCACCTATTTAAAATGCTATGTGGTCACCCTAATTATTCCTATGAAAGGAATAATTAAATGGCTTTCACTAGTCTATGAAAGGAACAGCTTCTTTTATTCCTGTGTTCCTATTTCTGTTGTCCTGTGCTGGTTTTCAGTCAATTCAAAGTTCACTTTTAAGAACTTTGTAACATTTCTTTGAAAAAAAATGAATTATAATCCTTAATACCACTTTTGTTTCATAGAATGAAAACCTTAAATTAATAAACATTTCAGCTTTAGAGATGTGTGCTGAAAAACACTAGTATAAGAAGCATCATATCGTACTATACAGGAAGGAGAAAGTCCCATATTTTATGCCACATGAGAAAGAAATTCTGCAGTGCTTAACTACATTCTATAACCAACTTAAAGTCAGCTATTTTTTCACATTTCTTTGCTTTTACTTCGTCTATTTCTACCATTGAAAATCAGCATAAGAATAGTAACATTTAACAACCAGATGGATTGGATTCAAGCAGATCACAATTATCTGTCAAAGGAACAGCTGGGGAACTACTCACCACTACCGTACCCTGTCAGACCTCTGTGAGGAGAGGCTGAAAGAGTTGGGTCTGAGATCAGAAGTTCAGGGGACATTTAACTGCTGCCTCTATCTGTCTAACACAGATCTAGAAGGAAGAGAGACCTGGTTTCTTCCAGAAGCGCTCCGTGAAAGGAGAGGCAAGAAGCAGAAATTGCAGCAGGGGAAACTCCAACTACTCTCAAGAAGACACTCTTCACAGAAAGAGCCGTCAAACATTTGGACAGGTTGTCTAGAGAATTTGGACGCTCCCATCCATGAAGATATATAAACTTGGCTGGAAAAAGGTCTCAACAATGTGATCTAGCTTTGAGTAGGAGGTTGAACAAGGCAACCTCCCAAAGTCTCTTTGTGATTCTGAAAATGATACGTATTTCTAGAGCTCTTATTTGAACTGGAAGAAATGCCTGCATGTCTATGGAAATTATAGCATAAATACTTTAAGCATATACCTTTCTGATTATATCTAAACACCACATCATAAACATATTAACAATTTATAGCTTATTAAGTAAAGTGAAGAGTATTACAGAAAGACTAAGACAATCTTACCTATAAATTTCAAACAAGTGGATAAAACAAAATAGGTCTGTGGGCTAATTTTGCAGACACTTAGAAAGTCAGATGTGTTGCAGGTATAAAAACCAAAATGCTGGATCCTCAGTGTAATGTTACCTCTTCATAGTAGAGTTTTTGAAGGGCTACAGTTTTTGAATTAAAATCCTGCCAATCAACTTTTTTTTTTCCTTCGCATTCATTAAAAAAAAAAAACAAGAAAAAAATTGCACACAGTCAAAATCTTGCTAAGAACAATATTGTGTAAAATTCATAAATTATGCTGTAAATATTGAAAATGTTATCAAGATACCTGCAGTTTGTCACTATGGGAGTACCTAGGTGAAGGTCACTTCTCCCAAACATAGCTGCTGCTATGCATGCCAACAGCAAAGTGAAGTGAAAGAATTTTTTTTATAATAAACAGGACCTTCTTGACATAACTGTCTGGGAATGTAATAATTTATTCTCATTAGAAACATGCATATTTCAGTTGGTGTCAATATTTGCATTGACTATAAATAAAGTATTCCTTCTTCATGCAATTAAAATGAGAAGTAAATATTAGTAAAAATAGACATTTGTCTAGTAGCAGCATTGCTCAGATTTGTCCCTTCAGAAACAAACGAACAACAAACTATACGTGTAGCCCTGTGGTCCTATAAATACAGTATTGCTATCACTAGTCCTAGGTCATATGCTTCCTATTGAGTTTACAAGGCCTCAGAACCAAGGTTTATCAGGTTTGCCTGCTTCAAGATTGTCTTGACTTGCCTTGAGTCTTCTTTTCATTTGGTCAAGCTATAACAATAATTTTTTAACAACCAGATGGGTATTCTTAACCTTGTTTACATGTACTTATCTTTGTATGGTGCACACGTAGTTTTTATATATATGGTAGCAACAAGTAGTTATTCTGTGTAGAGTGGGGTATTTATGGCTTTAGTAGAATAACATAGTGTAGAACAATAGACATCTGGCATAATAACAGAGTCCTCAAGAAGTGGCTGCACTGGATATAGCACAGAGGAGTCCCTGGGATATCAAGAGATAGGGCATGGGCTGGCAGTGGAAATCCCTGGGTTTGCAGAGTACGCACTAATGGTCAGACCAACTCCAGAAAAAAACAGGTTTGGGGGTCACAGAGCAAAAGAAACAAGTATGTAACAAATGTAAAATGCACCACAGAGCACATTTGCTGAATATTGAAGAAAAAACAAGGCGCAAAGATGTCCCAGCAAAGATATAAAATGTCTCAAGTTTTATGTGTTATAGGGCAAGAAGAAAAAAAAACATTATAATCAGCCTTCTTCAGGCAAAAGGATGCTGACAACTTGCCATATTTTCCTCCCTCCTTTCCCTTCACTACTCACAGCAGTGAAAGATTAAGAACTACTAGGACATATGCATTTAACTGTATTATTATTTATTGTACTAGCTCCATTATTTTTTAACTTTATCATGCTTTTTCTCTCTAATAGTATTCTCTTTTGTTATTGTTTATCTTTCTGTAATAATTACATCTGAACTGCTAAAAGTAATTCTTAGTCTGTAAGATTTCAATTAAGAAAATAAGAAATCCTGACTTCCCTTAAAAAATGTGTTTCTCTTTTGCCTGTAACAAGACACTGAGCATAAACATTTGCTTTAGTTCTGTCAAAAGTCATGACAATAACAAAATCACAGACAACAGTTGCATTATGCCTAGAACAGTGCTCAATTATTATTTAAATATTAATCTAGATATTCATCAAAAAAATGGAAGTCAGTAAGCAGTCTTTCTATTCTATTCTACTTAAGAAAAAAAATCCCCCTGCATATTTTAACATGTGTATCTTCGCACTTCAGTTCTGGGTGAAATTTGCCACCTCTTACACAGTTTTCATTTTTTATGATGAGAAAATTAGCCTTTTTATTATTTTATTTTCCTTTCATACAAACTCATGAAAAAAATTTATTACTTGTGCTGGAAATCATACTCTTAAATTTGCAGCCATCCATATCTATAAAGACTGCCTTAAAATAGAAATACACTCTATGGCTAAATTGGTATTTCAATCAAAAGCACCAAACATTTTTTTCCCCCCTCAGAAAATATTTGATGAGTAGTTGATCAGGTTGTTCACTAAGTATAAACAAGTAAAATAAACAGAACACCTAGAAAGATGTTATCTTTGTATAATACACACACAAGAATTAGACTTTTTTCTGACTGCCTTTGATTACCGCGTTCAATAACTGCATGTTTGAGTGATACACATGGCATTTTCTTAATCTAGACTACAATCTACAGATTTTGTCTCTAAAATTTAACAGCACAACTTAAGGATACTCTGAGTTTTTGAAGATTTCGTTTTGTCTTCAATATGCAGGAACTTACGCTTTCTATCAAACAAATTGCAAAGAGCTACCAGGCTACACATTTCTGGCAGAATCTTTTACAGCATCTCCAGAAAGGGTTGGATAAAGGGTACTTTAGTGTGCATTGAGCTCACTGTCCTGGTTTGGAGTGGAGCAGAGCCAACTTTCTGTTCAGAGAGAGGCTCTTGCTCTTGTTGCTGTGGTAAGCAGCATCAGCTGTCTTGGTTCTTAACCTTTGGAGGGGTTGGGCCTGTGGGGAGGAGCAGACAGGTCAGGTGACCCAAACTTCCCTAAAGTCCTGTTCTCAGCCCAGTTTCCAGAACAGATGAGTTTGGACAGAGGGAAGGCTTTTGCCCTATATAGAACTTTTGAAGGCATCAGAATACTGCCAATTTATTCTTGAACAGTAATTACTCAATAATTGTTTGCATGTGTGATTAGAAAGCAGACAGGGAGATTTGGGGGGAGATTCTGGTTCACAGCAGGTACAGTGTGCAATCGCACCTCAGACATTCTGAGATCAGAAAACTTGTGTTATATTGATTAGATCTTTTTTGCAAAGCTGTAACTTGACATCTTGCAAATCCTTACTCTAAAAATACTGTATTTGTATCATTACTGTTTATGAATTATATGAAGATCCTAAGGAACTGATGCAGATAAGGGATGCTTCTTATAATGTCAAATCAAGACAGTAAGTGACTTTGATATTGTTAAATAGAAACTTCTAAAGTTCAGCGACTGCTTGAGTAGCATTTGCCAATGTTTGCATTATGCATATAGAGAATGACACCTGCAAATTTCATTTCATATAAAGAAACACAATGCCAGTCCTGTGAAATTTGTGATGTGCTAAGGCTGAAATACAACAAAGAACTTGGTGCAGTCTTTGGCTTAAAACAATGCTTCAGTCTCACAGGGTTCAAAAAGGCTCAAGTACATTCTTTCATGTACCTAATCTGACAGGTGCAAAGCTCCTAGCTACAAGTATTTAATGAAGACACCAGCATAAGCTCAGACAGCACAGAAAAGGTTTCAGACAGTAGTAATTTCAGACATATACCTCGACAGATCCAACTAGCCTAGTTAGCGGGTTTCGTTTTGAAGGTACATTGAGAACTGCTAATACCTGGGATGAGTCTACAGTGAGATGCTGAGACAAGCAGATAAATCAGGCAGTCGGAAGAGTCTAGCTGCAGCTCTGTGCAGACCATTTCTGAAATGACAAGTTGTTCTGTACAGAATAATTCTTAATGAAGCTGATACAGAGTAGACTCAAGAGGATTCACCACACAAACCTGCATACAGTCAAATTAAATATCTGCAAACCAAATGTTACCCTATGTGCAAAAAAATATTAATAATTAAAAGAGTAATTTCTCTTAGCCCTAGTATGCTTTGAATGAGATCACGTTAACTATAAAAGTGACTGGAAACAGACAAGAAATCTTAAGGGTTAAAAGCAAGACATCTACAGGTAAAATACAATAAGCATTGTTTATTGTATGGTTTAATTTGCATTTCCATGCTTGATGGGAATTTTATACTATTATATAAATAATAATAATTTGGCCTGACATTAGCAAATGCCACTGTTGACATTTGCTCTTGGGAAAAAATAACTATCACCACCATCCCTTCCCCAAAACCCAGAATAAAGCAACCAGCCTCCAGTAAAGTACTGTGTATATATATTTCTTTTGTATTTAGAATTATTTTATGCAAAAATCAAGGATTGAAATAAAGCTTCCTTAATTGCTTATCAGTCATTTTTCTACACAACCTAATCAGATTCCTTCTACTGCATTCACTGAAAATAATATTAAGCTGAAATATATATTGAAGTTTATCTAAAACTGCACCATGAAAATAATATATGAAATATTAATAGACAGATTTGCATATCACTCAATGATCAGTGCAAACTTCCACACCCTTGTAATTGCATTCCTACCAGCATTTGGATTTATTTATAGGCTTTTTCACCTTCATAATATTGAAGATGACACATTTGTCCCACCAAGCAAGGCACAAACATTCAAACACTTGATCTAAAGTAATGACAGGGTTCGGTTGAAATACTGCAGTAAATAAGACGTGTATTCCCACACAGCTGAAGAACATTTTAATCTTATTTTTGCTTTCTCTCTGACAGAGCAAGGGTCTCAACTAAAGGTTAAGGGGTTTCACTATTTAGAAAGAGTAAAAGAAACATCTTAAAAAATATAATGAAAACCAAGTTGTATAACACTGAGAGTTTTAGGCTATTATAGTTAAAGAAAATGAAGGAACACAGAAAAACCTGCTTTAGTCAACTGAGGCTTACTGGAGAAAATGCCACATGTGCTCATATCCCCTATGCCTTCCCTGAATGAATGGGCTACTCCACTACTAATAGCCAAAGATTTTGAGGCCTCTGTATTTATAAAGAGAAAAATCTGAAGGCTACATCTCTGAAATACCAAGGAAAATTATAGCTCCCCTCTCCTTTGCCCAGCTACTCTTAAGGTGATAGATAAGTACAAGATCCATACTCCTGAAGAGGGCAAGTACCACAGCATTTGGCCCAGGGACTCCCTGGAAAGACGTCAAGGACCTGGCAGACCCCAGCAAGCGAAACAACATCCAAGAGGGAGGGAATAGATGCAACAACGTGACCAAGAGACAAGGCAGAATTTGCAAACAGCACCATAGTAGCATCTAATAATAACAACCTATAACATCAATCTCATTAACCACATAAAGGACTATTATTTTAGATTCAGAGCCACTGTTTGTTAGGGATATTTGTTTCCCACCCCAGCCTCTGCCAAGTAGATCCTACTTTGTACAGTGGTGTACTTTTTTTTTAATATCTCCAGGGATGGATAGTTCACAACCTCTCTTAATGACTTCACCAACTTCTGGTTAAGGGTGTAAAGCTTGCTTTAGACCAGAGAGTAATTAAAAGTTAAGCATCAATCCAACAAAGTAAAAAGATATCTACATTAGTCTATAATTTGTAGGCTACTTACATTAGACCTTGTAAGGAAATTGCTTTTCAGGAAAAATCTTTATTCTACTACTGCTTATGGTATTTTATTTAAGCAGGTTTTTACACAAATTCCATGAAATGATAGTTCAAGAAAGCATTCTCAGGGGAGGCTTTCTGTAATGAAAGCTCAGACTAGGTTTGAGAGAGGGGAGAAGTTTATTTTGTTGTTATTGCTGAGATTATAACTAAATTTTATGTCAAATATCTGGGTCCATTAAGTACTTCTTAAAGTCAGCAGTACTTGGATTTCTTAAATGGACATTACTTCCATCTTGGATATCTCTTCTTTCTTGCCTCCCCAGATTATAATTATAGATTTATGGAAGAGTTAGACAGTGACTGCATTCCCTCCCTTTCCTCCATACTCCAATTGCTCTTCCTCCTTTGTTGTCAGTTGCTCAATACTTCCTTTTTGGATATGATAGTTAATTATGTTGAAAATTTTCCAGTCAGTGCACTGTCACCAAAAGTGAACTTAGCAGAATGTCAGCACCACCACATTCTCTCAGAACTCATGGGGAAAAAACTGTGTCAAAGGACGAAGGATACTTTCCCGTTATTTTTGTACCATATGGGTAATTGTCATTGTCTTAATATCTGTTAAGGTACCAAAAGGTATCAGCGACTGTAGGCAGAGAAGTATGACTCACTTGCAAAAAGAAACAACATGCTTAAAATAAAAAAGAACACTACTCAAAGTGCTCAAGTATCTTCTGAATTACCGTTAAGAACAATTTACTTTTCAGTCCTAGCATTCTCCTTATAAATTAGAAGCAGATTGTGTAATCTGTCAGTAAATAAAACTGAATGTTTTTCAGTCAAACCACGTCTACAATTTTTGTGAAAGAAAGACTTTTACCTTTAAATTGTTGTTGAAATTGCAATCTCCTGTATATCATTCAGCCTCTTTCTTCTCACAAACATCCAAATAAGGTCTCTATTTGCAATGATTGTGTCCTGTGGCTCACTTTACTGATAGTCTGATTATTCTGTCTAGAAGCGTAAATAATTTTCGTGCTCTTTAAATATCCAATTTGTACCAACATTTTAAAAACGCATACCTAATAATAATTAGAGACACCAGAATAATCCACAATTGTGTTTTATCGTTTGAAAGCTACTTTGCATACTCATTAACCCATTATTTCATTTTCCCCTATTTGCTGAGATTCAGTGTTAACAACCTAACATTATTGAATATACCAATCAGTTATATTTTTTTTATCATTAATTTTCCTTATATCTGGTCAAAGTTATAAATATGCTTTACTTGTAAATATACCTTATTAAAAGACTGAAAAGTGAAAATTAATTCAACTGACATATGACCAGAAACACAGGTCAATAACCTTTGGTCACCGAGTTTTGCCCAAGTGATGTATTTCTACTGAAAATGGTGAAATTATTAAGATGCCCATTGCTGTAGAAGAGCTCATGCTGTATCACAGGATTTGTCCAACTGTGTTCTCCAAAGCTTGGAGTGGAATTCAGAACTTTTTCTGACTGTAAATCTTGAGCAACTCCCATCAAAATCAAAAAGCTTGTGAGAAATACAGCACATTTAAGAGTGAAATTAGAGCCAGGTATTAGTCACAGGCCTCTCAAAACCAGTGTCGGATGTGAATGTCAAATAGCAATACATTCTTTTGGAATATCAAAGAGCAATGTACAAATGTATATACTTCAATGTCTTCATGTCAATATTTAACACTTCCAGTAATATTTAATTTATAGTCAGACTACAAAATTAATCTCTTTTTTTCCCTACATTTTAAGCTCAGAAATAGCAATAATTAAGCAAAGGCATTATACCAAATAATGAAAAAAATTATCTTAGCCCTTCCAAAATAAATAAAAAGCCAGCAAGTTCATAACTGTACTAAAATATACAGCTCAATCTTCTCAAACTTACTAAGCAACAGAAATCAATGTTTGTTCCCACTTTTTGCCAAATCAGGTTTGAGTTCCATGTATATATGGATTTGAAAATCCCCCACCAAATATGAAAACTAAAGGACGGACTCAATTTCTGCTAGAAACAAACAAATAAAAAGCCTCTTGTCTACTTAGCTTAGTACATCCTTAGCAAAATTTCAAAGACTTCAAAAATAGGAACATTATATATATTTTTAGTTGCTATTACTGATTATCAACACAAACCAGTCTAGCTTATGGTACTCAGGAAGAATGATTGTGGCCGATGACTGCATCCAAACCCCCTTTCACACCTGCACTCACAGAGCTACCATTACTCCTGGTAATGAGGTTCACCAATATTGACATGAAAGGGGTGTGCTTCCCTCAGACCAACCACGCACATGTACAAGCATGCTTAATGCTCTACTTGGACACAGCAGTTCCAGAAACTGAACCTGCTCCTCCACCCCAACTCTTCATCAGTCTCTTCCTCCCTGCTTGGGAACACACTGAATAAGGCACCCAGAGTTTCAGTGAAGATATGCCAGTTCTTTAACACAACATGATGCCTGTATTGACCTGCATAACTCCCAAACAACTCAAAGAGACGAAAGCGGAATATATAAAAAAAAAGCTACAGTATAGTACAGCTTTACAACTTCTTGCTTATGAGCTTCTTATCCCAGTAATATTTACAATGTGAACTCAGACCTTTAAACACAACCAACAGTTCCTTTACCATGTAAGTTTAACAATATATTGTCAATGTCCTGACAGGCACAAAATATTAAAGTCCTGGTCTTGGAGGAAGGAGGACAGTGAAGGGTAGCTGTAATAAAAATTATTCATATTTAATGAGCAAACAGAACACAGGACAGAGTTTTCATGCCCTTTTAACTAAAAGCACATAGGTCTGGATTTACTTCTTCTAGACGCTGCAGTGACTAAGCACATGTGGCTTTAAATGAAAATTTTATTGCCAAGGTAATAATGACATTCCTTAGACTAAGGAAAATCTGGAATTTAAATATCACTTTCTCATCTTTGTTAAAAATGAAGATGTGAACATTGTTTTATGTAGCAAGTGTATAAATGCAATACAACTATTTGCCAGATCTTTAAACTTTCTTTCACTAAACATTTCAGTGGTTTATCCAGACTACACGTGATTAAATCTTTGTCTGCAGTTTTAGAATTTTCCAGAGCCCAAAAAGACCGTGAAATAACAAAGGAAGAAGGGAAAGGAAAAAAAAAATAAAAGAAGGAAAAGGCAAAAAATGTATAGTATTCAGGAAAAATATAGCTAAAAAGAAGCATTAAAAATACAATGTTCTCTGAACATTGTATGTCAGTATATCCATTATGCTCAGATCAACAACTAAAATTTCATAGATTGTTAGGCTGACAGAGGTCAAGCAGACCTCTGTGCGTGAGGTGATTCCACAATTCTGGCTGCAACACACTGTGGGAAAAACAAGGATACAACTGAAGAGTGATTCAATAACTTACTCAGAAAATCAGCCCACTTGAAATAATAGGATGTGCACAGAAGCAAAAAACATAAATTCAGATTCTTACTTTTCACTTCATTATTCCCCAGCAAAACTGCACCGGCAACCTTCTCCATAAGGCACAGGGTGTCGGTTTTTAGTGTTACACTAAGCATGCACAGAGGTGTTTTTTGTTGTTGTTTTGGTTTTTTGTTTTGTTTTTGTTTTGGTTTTTTTTGAGGGATAGAAGCAAAATAAATAAAATAGTATTTTGTTGCTTCTGGTTTAGAACAAGAATTTTCATCTAGAATCAAGTCGACTAGTTAAGACACAAAACAAAAATAAATATGTGTCATTACCAGTAGCTAAGATCCCCTAAAATGGGACAGGGTGAAGAGGACAACATTTCATATTCAGTTCATAAATGTATTCTTCTTATGAATCTGTTTTAAAGCTCTGGCACTAAGATTCTTCTCAACCATTTACCTCAACTACACTTTAAGAAGTAAAACTATGCATTTCTATACAACTAAGTCCTGTAACTTATATGCTCTTGTCATAAAAAGTATAAATAAATAAGGCAGCTTGGGGAATGAAGAACCTTGTGGAAGCAACATCAAGTGCAAACCCTCTTTAAGAAAATTTAGTGCACAGCTATAAATATGACAGCTGCTTCTTCCTTTACTTAAATTGGGTTTCCAAAAATAATTAAATCTTAAAACATTCATGTAATTAGAACATACAAGAATGAGCCAATTTTAGTCTTCAAGATACAGATAACTGTTAGCTTGAGTTAGGTGTTAGCAGAGACAAGTATGATGCCTTACATAAGCAGAGAAAATGCATACACCATCTATGTATCTCCTTACAAGAATGCCATAAAAATAATATAGTGTGATAAAAATTCTTGGTTATATTCAACTGTTTGCAAGAAAGCGAAAAAGGTGTTGATCACCCTAAAAGAGTGAGAAGAGAAATAGCAATTTTAAGATATTTGTCAAAGATATTCACAATAAAAAAAAAAAGGGATTTTCTTTAACAAATGACACATAAACTTACTCTCGCTAATCTTAAGACTTTATGGTATTTTGACATTTAAATTGCAGATAGTCTGTATTTAAAAATTAGACCTCTTTGTTGTAATAAATTTTGCAACATTTTGTTTTAATTAGAGTTAGATATTAGGGTTAAAACCAACCTGCTCATGAACTGCTACATGAAACTTTAATTGAAAGACCACTAAATTATTCATATTTAATGAAACTATCAGGAATTCTGCAGTAAAGTTCAACAACATTTATCATATTATTACACTAATGGACTTGTTCTCTCTAGTTAATGAATAAAAATCCGTAAGAATGCAGAATTTTCCTAAAGTTTCATGTATCTTCAAATGTATAAGAAAAAGCACACCTAAATAGGTTCCCAGATCTTAAAAAACATTTCTGAACTTTTAGAAAAAGCATTCATGAAAGCAACATAATGACCTAGTTTTGCACTTTTTGATGGGAATCTGGTCAGATGTGGAGTACTAATTAAGAGTATTTTCAGAAGAGGACATGGAAAAATACAATATGTAAAAAGGTACTAACAGCAGGAGTTACAGATGAACTGGAAAGGACCATTAAGAAGAAGGATAATTAATAATGGAAAATTAAATTATCCCATAATTGATTAAAAAAGACAGAAATGTACTTATTCATAGAACAGGAAAGATACGAGCTCTCAACCTTCATTGTTACAAATAAACTAGGAAAATGAAAACAGTAAACGTACTTCCTCTTTCGAACAATTTCTATTGGGTACAGTGACTGGCTTCCTAAAAACATAGTAGTAGTTCAAGTAGGATTAGCACTTGTTTCTGTGATAGACCTATTAAAGCATTAGCAGGATTTATCCCTTCTTTGGGATTTATCCCTTTTAAATAAATCTAAACTCTGTGAAGATAAGAAACAACTATGGAAACAGTGTTATACTCATAGTGCTTCTGAGCCTGGCAGTAAATTCCACTAAGCCCTGCCAAAGTACTGTTCTGTACACCTGCACAAGTGCTCCTCCTCAAGAAGCACTCATCTATGGCCAGTATTGCAGTTAAAACCAAACAAACTAAAAAACACATACACGCACCCTCTCTCATTAGTGAAATGCAAGGCTTGACAGTTATTGGAAACAAGCAATTACTGGAGGAAAAGGGGACCTTACTCATATTTTCCCCATACATTATTGTATAATTGCAACCTGTCGAGATGGTTCACCATACATTCCTTTTTTTCTGCCTAAATGTGAAGCCCAAATGTTTAAATAAACCAAGATATCCAAGTATCTCAGTATCATTTAGACACAAAACAGAAACAAATTCAAGTACCTTGATGTCCATAAAAACTGGTAGTTTTACATTCCACTGTTTACAGAAGCACATACCTTGTGCTGAGCTCACTGTTAAACCAAAATCACCACTGTTAATACATGACTACTCTCCAACTTGCAGTCTTTCAAGAGACCTACTTTGTTTTAGTGTAAAAGTTTACAAAGACCTTATCAGATACAAATATGTATTATTTGTGTTCAAGTCTCTGCAAGCAGGGATATTCAACTCTGTTTCTACAGCTTTTACCAAACTGTTTTATGACTCAATACAACTAAATAAAAGCAACAGTTTTCACACAAGATATTAAGCTGAATTGGAACCACTACAAAAACTCCTGTGAAATTCCTTGTTTTAGAAGGAGTGGTAGAATGGCATGAGCGTAAGAGTATCTTAAGCCTATCCCCTGTTAACGATGTCAGTAGAGTTAAATCCTTTCATTTCTACTTCAGAAACACCACAATTGATCATGTTTTCTGCTGCCATCACAACAGTTTGTGGTTTCTTACTGCTTACTCTTGTTATCACTGAAGATATGGAAAGCAATTAAAAAGAGAAATTATAGTGCATTGTTGCATAGATCATCTTTAGATGGAAAATCAATTCAAATAAAAATCACTAGTCATAATTTTCTCTAAATGCTGGAACTTCTGAATTTCTGTCAACTGCTTTTCCACAATCTGCCTTGTTTCTGTCATTATATGGAACAAGCATAAATAAAATCCTATTACAAGAATGTGGGATTTTTAAAATATTCCTCAAGTGTGTGGCTGCTTAAGACAGCTATTGTATGTGACTCCCCAGGACATTAGACCAGCTTAATATCTGCCATCACCTAGTCTGATGTAAATGTTTCTTAAGCTAACATTTATTTGAACGTGTGGGTTTTCTTAATCCTCAAGCCTGGCTAGGAGAAAACATACATTCCCTTAAGAGAGTATGAAATAGGAGAAGTTGAGAGGATAGATGAATGTGAGCTTTTAGGCAAGGAAGGAGAAAAAAAAAATATTACCATTTGGCCACAATAAAACATTAGGTTGGAGGACATATGAATCCATAGCAAGGAGCAAGGGGAAGAATCTTACACTCTAGAACACTTCTGTCCAATTTGAGCATATGTGCATTGTGTAGGCACAGTAACATCTGAAAACCCTACCCTAAATTGTTCCCATTTCTTGCTGGCATCCGATAAGCATTTGGAATTTCAGACACATAACAGAAAGGATATATTCATATCTGAATAATTATTCCAAACTAGTTTAATAGGCTATAGGGTCAGCCATTTATTTTTTTTTGCCCCTCAAACTGTAAATAGGAGAAAACTGGGAAATTAAAAAGAAGAATTCTTTTGTTTTCTTAAGTCCTCTATAGCAATTTACTGCCCTTGAAATTTGGTTTACAATTTTATCGAAAGTTACAGCATTTTAATTGACCGATTATACTCCTTCCTTAATGCAAATATCTTAAGAACAAAAAATGCTAAACTAACAGTTACAGTTTATACGATAAATCAAGTTCTTGAAGAAAGAGGCAGCTTGTTATCAAATAAGACACTACAAGAAGCAGGCAAAATTTTTAATCCTAGCACTTAAAAAACCATCCACAATTAAGAGGAAAAAAATAAAGAGTTTAGCTAGCAAGTGTGAAAACAATCTTTAATGATTAGCAATGAGAGCTAAAAATATTTGGTCACCAGTAACCCCTGAATTCTGAAACCTTTTTCCAACAGCAGCAATAACTCTGAAGACTTTCTTTACATTTTTTTTGAATGGTCAGACTGTGTACGTTAAATTTCCCTGTGTGTCTCCCTTAGTAGTAAAGCTTCAGGTGTTTACACATTTTTTTGTCTAATTACAGAAAGCAGACAGATATTTCAACATTTATATCAGCTTCTTGAAGTTGAAACACTGAGAGGATTATATTCATAAGTAAGTTAAAAAATGCACTTACAGATTACTTTTAAAGTTGCAAGTCTATATATGATATTTACCTGTTGTCAACCAAACAGTAAAATCCTGCTTCGTCCTCAGAACTTATACAGCTGTAAAAAACTTGAGGAGAAACACTTGAAATCTTGTTGATCCTTTGGAAAGACATCAAGGAGGGAACAAAGCACATATTGTGCCCTGGGAAAAGAAACTTAATTTCTTGATTGGGCGAAGGTGATGGATAGGAGAAGGAGCAGGTGCCTCTAATGCTAATTAGCAGGTCCTGAGACCATCAGGGATTACTCCAGCACCTGTGTGAACCTTCTGGCCCCAGGCAGCCTGTGCTGTCCATTGGCTGCTACCGGAGGGTCTCCTTCTATCCCACCTACGCATCCCAATTACACACATCTCAGGTGCCAGCATACAGGGGCAGGCTAGCAGTATAGCTAGTTAGACAGTGGCAGGGAAGCTCATAATGTTCATGTTTCTCCCTGGGGGCCACCAAAAAGAAATACTTCAAACTGCATCATATTTTTAAATGCATAAATGAATTTAGAAGTTTGAGAGTAGCTGAATAAAATTGTTGTACATTGGCTTACCATCTATGATGACTTTCCCAGACTTTTTAAGTGAACAAAACAACAAAAGCAGTTTATTATTTGTGTTACAAAACAACTTTGATTATGTCCCAGTGTTGCTGCCATGACTAACAAGTGGGTCTGGAAGATTTATATATAAATACATATATATATATATAAAGCTTCCAGAACTAATAGCATCTAGGCTGACTTTGTAGAGTCAACTGCTCAGTAACTCTGGGACAGGAATGTGTATGTGAACATGTTGTGCTGATAAAATTTTTGTTACATTATCAGGAAATTACAGATTGGCCACTTGAGAAAATAAAACATGACCTTAACAGGAGACCCCAAGAGTACAAGCACAGGATGATAACAGAGGCCCTGGGAATACAAACACAAATCTGTAAGGGTCATTAGCTGTTGCTGGAGGGATGCAACCTTGGTAGTGGTGAAAAGCTAACTTTCAGAGTAACAGAGAGAACAAAAAGCAGGAATCTACTGTAAATGAAGCATCTCATAAGACTCAGATGTAGTGTGGAATTTGCAGACCAATGAAGAAAGAGCAAGTAAACAGGCTGTGTGAGAAAATACATACATACAAAACCACAGCTGAACCCAAGACTGAGGAGGAAGAAATCCTCCATATCATACACTTCTGATCAAGAACTCCCTGTAACCACCTTCCCTATTAACTAATCAGACTAACAATCAATTTCTGGCTCTATAGGTAGGTGCATTTCTTTAGCCCACATGAACTACCTCTGGGTTTTTTTTGTTTTGTACCCCACCCTAGAGACTGGGTTGCAACATCTGTCCATTACACTGCACAGAATCACGTCAGCCTGCAAACCAGACAAGCCTAAATTTGTAAAGCTTCAGTTCACTACCATTTTTCCACTTTGACTTCTCTAAGAGCCCAGCGTGTTTTCAGGGATGTCAAGTTCAACCGCAGCTAATCTGCAGAAAGATGCAGCTTCTTCCATGTTCCTGAAAAACTTCAATTTTAACATTATAGAATTATACATGAGTAATTTTCATTCACATAAAAACTTATTTATTTTTTGCAGGAGACCTTACTTTCTCCTCCCACTGCATAGATGGCTTTCATTCTATTTTTACATTATTAACTTCAAATGCATTTTTCTCCTCACCTTTTTTGTTGCAGTACTGGTGGGTTTTTGCTTATTTTTTTATCTATCTAACTCTGTTTAACTGCTTACCATAACATTCTATTTTAAGGGAAAGCTGCTTTCAGAATGGTTGTGTTTTGTTTAGGATGTGATTCTCCAATGGCACATCTCAACAGTAAATGTTGAGCAGCTGGAAACTACCTAATTAGAACAGGGAGGGAAAAAGAATAAAAAGGATGTTTGAGGTGAATAATAATCACATCCATCACACTCATATGTTTTTCTTATTTATGTAGCATACACCTGTGTCTCATTGGCAATGAAAATGATTGTAGGATGAAGCACTAAGCTGGCCTTATATCATATTTCTTCTTCTGTGAGCTTTAAATAGGTTTTACGTGTTCCTTTAATTATATAGGTAGATTTGTTTACTGAAGCATTCATGTTAAAAATCATTTCATGTAAAGGGGGAAATTACATTTTTAATTATGTTTCTTTGGGAGAGCTACATAGTTAAGATGATTTGCTGTCTTCTATTCTCCACGGACTTTCTATAGCTGATTATCATGGCTACTCAATGCAAAACACCATCAGTGGCACAGAGTTTTCATACAGTAAAATTTGACACATTTTTAAATCGGTGTATTAGGGTTTTCAAAAACACCTGCATTAGTGGTTTATCTACATCTTTAGGTAACAAAATGCTTTTATAAATAGGGCCCTCAGAGCCTAAACCAAAGCACAGTAAAATTTCTATTGAAAGACTTCAATTGAAAGATTCATATTTACTTCAGAGAAATGAACTCAAGCAGAACTACATGGATAATATTAAACAAATAGATAAACAGAAATGCTACATCCCTTGATAGTTTTCTGTGTTTTTCTAACATCTTAACAATTTTTTTTTTTTTTTTTTTTAATTTTAATGCAAACTCTTCTCTTTCATGATTACAAAATAAACCTTGGAATTGCCTCTGAGCATATGTTAATGGCTCAGATCTAAACTGCAAGAACAAAAAATCCAGAATAGATGAAAAGCAACTCTGTTTTTCATTTTGAAAAAATACTATAGGATTTTTAAGCAAATCTCATTGCATTCTTACTGTACAAGATTTGTGATCAGATTTTCCAGTTTTATAACTCCATTAAAAATGGCTGGTAGCAGTTATAATCTTGAAATTACCTAACTCAATGTTCTATCACTTCAAATTCAGATATTAACTTGCCAGCTAAATTTGAAAAGAGATTATCACAAAATTAAAATTTACTTATACACATTCATTGCTAATAACTATTTCAAATAAACTAGTTAGCTAGAAGCCAACTCTTCTCTTCACGGACCTAAAAGCATAAGCTACTTGGAAAATAGAAAAACAAAGCAGGTAGCACCCTGAAAACTGACCTGGAGTGAGTACACAAAGAAATGAGATGTGATACAGTTTGATAGAACAAAGGGTTCTCTTCCAGGCTTAACTCCCAGTTTGAAGTATCAGATATGTCAGGGATTTTAAACCTCCCCTTTCCTGCTGATAATGTAATAACTTGGGGGCATGAGCAGTGGTGTTAGCTTTGTTCACTAATGCACACTGCATTAGTTGTTTATATATGAAAAAATAAGCTAGTTCAGTACTTTACCCTTTCTCAGAAATATATTACATGGCATATGTACTATACATTTTTGCACATGTACCTCTCTGCAAATGTTAATTGAAACTTTCTACCATATTCATATTATATGCTGTAACGACTACTAAATTTTATAATGCAACAAAAATCCAAAATAATTTCAGTTTGGGGAGGGCATTTGCCATTTGGGTTTTTTTGCCAGTTTCTTTGTCACCTCAGAAATTATTTTGTAAAATTTTGCTCTACTTTAAGCACGAACACATGTAATTCAATTACCATGGTTATTCTGGATGATACTTTTTCCTATGCACTTAAAATTTTTTACTAAAACCACAAAAATACAATCACGTAATTACTAATTCCCTTGCAGAGCTTTCTTGATTTCCTGTGATACCTACCATTCAAATCTTATTTTCCCTTTTGTTAGGTGAATATACCTCTCCTCATCAAAGTTTCATAATTTCTTTTAGCATTGGAACTTCATTCTGTCTCTCTTACTATGCATAGGCAAAGGAAATATTGTACGTTGTTTAGGTCGTACAGCATAAATGCTATGGCTCGGAGGTGTTTGGTTTTCTTTTTGGTGGGTTTTTGTTTTGTTTTGTTTTGTTTTTTAAATGAATGTATGTCTCAAATCTAAACTGTACATCCTCTTAAACATTTCTGCTCTAAACAAGTGTAAAAATAAAATTTACAGTAGCAACAAGTGCAGGAGTTGGGGTGATGTATGAATTCAACCACCTCTGCTTTACTTGTTTTGTAGAGGCACCAAACACATCCAATTTTAACAGTCAATACATTTGCCAATTATTACCAAGCACTAATTTCAATAATGCAAAATGGTAAATAGGTCAGGGTTTCTTATCTAATGTTTGTGTTGCATATGACTTTGTGGGGCTCTTTACATTTAACTTTTTAACACTCTGGGGAATAAAAACAGACATACAGCAAATTCAGTCTGATACTACTCTCCTGTTCCTTAGTCATAGAAGAAAATAATTTTAAAGAAATGCTAATGCTGACTGAGGTACTTGTAGGTTTCACTTCCAGCTTTATCATACTCTGCAAAATTCTTCTCAGCTTCATGCTGGAAGAAATGCAGCTGCCTCTGTTTTAATTCGACACAGTAAGCAGGTATATTTTTCCTTCTTACAAAAGTCTGCAGACACAGCTGCTTGTTATTTTTTTTTAATTTTTATTTTTTTACCAACTTACTGCTTGCTTACTGTTCATAAGCTCCAAGCTGTTAACTATTGAAAGGCCCCCTGTAGTACTTGCATCTTTGAAAGTTTCATATGAAGTATTACACAGGAAATCCATCCTTGGATCTTGGTGGTGGTAACTGAAAGACTGGTGCCAAACCTCACTGGCTTTGTGCCAGGGTACATCAACACTAAAATTCAAGTCAGGATTTATAAAATATTATTAATTAATATCTTAAATAAACCCCAAACTGAATCGATAAAACCCTGGTCAGTGTTTTTCTCCCAATCTGGGGGTGCTTTAATTTACAAGACGGTTTCTTATTCAACTCAAAAATGTTCTGGATGTGTAATTTTTGTTTCTTTACTCAATCAGAACATCTGTAGTCTGAACAGACAGAAAAATTTGTCAAACTCCTTAGTGTATAGAACACAGGCACAGTGGCCAAATCCTCCAAGAAGTCCCAATTTTTAACATTCAAAAGACTCCTTATTAGCAGACAAATCAGACAGTGTTAGCCTTCACCTTTCCATTCAAGAGAGATATTCATGGAGCCAAAAGCATTGACAGCAAAAAGAAGACCTAAGGTCCACTCACTTGACACTGAGGACTCTCAGTTCCTAGCTTCAATTCAGAGGACAATTTCATCTCTTTGATCCTGAACCGTAAAATCCAAAAAGAATTCTGGGAGCAGGACCTTCACACCACTCCTTTCCTTTCTGTTTGCTTCTGTCTCATGAAATGTACACAGTTGCAGAGGCCAGCAGAGCCTACCTTGACTTTTAATCAGGCTACTAGGATATTTTCCTAGGAGACATGACATTAAACCTTCCCGTAAGAAATGGTATAACACCCAGTTCTACTGTTTCCTAGATGATTTCTGCATGAAGCTGTGATGTAAAAGATGGTGATTACCACTTTTAAAATAAACAGTGCAGTTAACTTCAACAAAAAAATCTAAACATATGCAGTTTAGGTTAGATTCTAAATTATCCAGAGCAAAGGATATCTCCCAGACACAAATACAGGTTGGGCGGAGAATGGCTAGAAAGCAGCCCTGAGGAGAAGGACTTGGGGGTGTTGGTGGATGAGAAGCTTAACATGAGCCAGCAATGTGCACTGGCAGCCCAGAAAGCCAACCACATCCTGGGCTGCATCAAGAGAAGCGTGGCCAGCAGGTCACGGGAGGTGATTCTGCCCCTCTACTCCATGCTCGTGAGACCCCACCTGGAGTACTGTGTCCAGCTTTGGAGCCCTCAACGCAGGAAGGACATGGATCTGCTGAAACGGGTCCAGCGGAGGGCCACAAAGATGATCAGAGGGCTGGAGCACCTCCCCTATGAGGACAGGCTGAGAGAGCTGGGGTTGTTCAGCCTGGAGAAGAGAAGGCTCCAGGGAGACCTTATAGTGGCCTTTCAATACCTGAAGGGAGCCTACAGGAGAGCTGGAGAGGGACTCTTTGTCAGGAAGTGGAAGAGGGGAGATTTAGATTAGATACTAGAAAGAAATTCTGTCCTGTGAGGGTGGTGAGGCACTGGAACAGGTTGCCCGGAGAAGCTGTGGATGCCCCATCCCTGGAAGTGTTCAAGGCCAGGCTAGATGGGGCTTTGAGCAACCTGCTCTAGTGGGAGGTGTCCCTGCCCATGGCAGGGGCGTTGGCACTAGATGATCTTTAAAGTTCCTTCCAACCCAAACCATTCTGTGATTCTAGGATTCTATATTTGCTGTAACCAGCTCCACAGTTAATAAGCAGGAGTTTGAGATTGTCCTTGTGAGACACCTTGCTTGAACAGAAGGCTCTTTTACCATTTTTAGGCTCTATTTCCTCTCACTTGGGAGCAGACAGCTAAAAATATGCATTATTTCGTTACAGTTTGTTCTTTCTCCCACATCTAGAGCTAGATAAAACAAACATCTGGAACTCCAGATTGCTCTAGCAGTCAAAATCTTTGTTTTGAATCCCACAACCTTAAGCTCATCACAAGAAGTGTTACACTATATATGTAAGTTTTGATGCCAGTGTTTGGGAGTTTACACTACAAAATATGTCGGTATGTAATGGAGTTTTTGAAGTAATAGCAGAAAAGACCAAAAGAGAAAAGGATAGCAGCAATAAAAACACTCTCCTATAAAGGAACATCCCTGTTCAAGTTGGTTATCCTGACCATTTGACTACTTTCCCCACCTCTGTGCAGAAATACAAAAGCATTCCTTAAAATCCAGAGATTTTATGACATTGGGATTCACTTAGGTACCAGACAATTTTTGTAGGCACCTAAAATATGATATTCCTATGGATTTCACTGGGAGTGCAGCACTTAACTCGGTTTAAGTTTCCTTTATGCAGTACAAAATAATCACATAAGTGCATGTTTACAGAGCTTATCACAAGATGATATTGCACTCATCTGACTGTGATAAAGCCTTCTGTAATGTATAAAGGGGAAACGAGAATATGGTTTCTAACTGTTTATTAACATTTTCACGTCTTCCCTATCGTGTGAAAAGATCCATTGAAAAACTTGAGAAGCTCCACCTCCCACAGAATCCACAAAGACCAACAGAGAGAAGAACAACTTTTGTGTAATGTGAAATCTGAATTCCCGGATCTGATGCTTCAGGGTGAAAGAAAAATGGAGTCAATAATTTTTAGGAGTAATGATGCAATCCTCACCTGTCTCCAAAAAAATCAGAAAGAGTGAAAGAGAGAAGGAAGGGAAGGAGAAGAAACATTACATTTCAGATGGCTAATTAGCAAGTATGTCTTTAGGCTTGCATCTTTATGACAACTAATTATGCTAATAAGCCACACAGTGACTGGCTCCTTTTTTAGAAAGTCAAAGTTAGAATTCACTCTACAGCTACCATTTAAGCAAACAGCTGTTGAGGGATACATTTTCAAAGCTGTGTGTGGGAGTTACAACAAAGGTAACGTTGGCCATGACAGCAGCTTTCACAACTGTTGATGTTGTACCTCTTTCTATTCAATATTAATAAATTCAGCATGCAATTATTTTGCCATCTGTCTCCTGTAGAACCATTAATTTCTGCCCTTTAAGTAAGTACACCAAGAAAATATATTGACTAATTTCCACAAATGTAATAACTAATAAATTACTATAATGAGGTTTGGCATACCCTATAAGAAAATAAGGCACAACTTGTTAACTCTGTTCTACTATGCATAAATACCAAGACAAATTACTGAACTGTAGAATAACATTATCATATCTTTCAGCACGTACTAGGAGTTTGGGGTTTTTTTAAATTTATGTATGAAAATTACTACCAACCTAAATTCTGCAATTCAAGATCTATTGGTTCAAATCTACTTTCCAGTTTTGTTACTTTCTGTTAATACTTCCACAAGAAATTTAGTACGTTAACTGTTCTATTTTTATTAGCTAAAAGAAACAAACAAAAATATTAGTTCTATGGTGATATAGGCTTATTCAAAAACAATCAAATATGTCTAAAATGTCACGTTTCTGTTTTGCAACTTTTAACATTTTGCTAAGTTATCTTTAAGACGGGATTTAGTACCAAGAGGGAACACATATGTAACCAAAATAAATGGTCTTTCCTGCCCTAATTATTTGCTACTTAAAAGAACCAGGGATACTTAGGAAATCCTAAGGAAATAGAGAAGAGGGTGAAAACATGAAGTAAGACTAAAATGTGGTGAGTAAATAATTCATGTGTAAAACACACTGACTTATAGAACTTAGAACTCAAAACAGTGTTATAATCAAATCTGAACCTTCAAAGTATTTTTTTTAAATTATTATTCTATTTTCATCCCTTTAGTATTTTATATTGTTACAGAAGAATATGATGTAAGATCCAACAACAAGCCCACAAGAGTGAGGATGAAAAGCAGCTATCCTAAACACAGAGAATAATTAAATTTTATGGTCTGCATACATCTAGACAACTAAGGAGAGTAAGAGGCAATGGCTCACTACTGTTGCATGCTCGTGATCATTGTGACATGAAGAAAAGGCAAGCTGGGGGAAAAAGAATAAATTTATAAGAAATTTCTTTTTATCACTTCTATATTTTCTTATTGCAGCTTATTTGTTATTTTTCCTATAAACTTTGTTGTATCAATGAATGTGCATTATAATTAAATAATAGATTTCACACCCATTTCTTACAAAATTAGTTTGAACTGCCTTTTATTATCCTGGCTTGAAAACTTTAATGAGCTTTCATTAAAGTATGTAAGAAAAGAGATTTTGATAATTGTAAACTGTTTCAGATTAAGAATAAAGATTAAGTATATACAAGTAACCATGAAGGGCCATGTCATTGCTATACAGAGCTGGTAAAGCAACTTTTCTTTCTCAGTTACTGTTTTGTAAAGTCTTTCAGTTTTTGAGCATCTGCAGTTTCAAATATTGTTGGTGTTCACCTGAATAAATTAAGCAGTTATGAACATTGCACAAAACTGTTAACAATAAACCAATTTTTAGTCAAAATTACAGCTTTGGTTGGGGGAGATGTGTTTCAGTTTGTTTACAGGTGACATTTAAGGCCATTTGCATATTATTTCACCAACTTATGAATACAATAATTTTCGAGCAACAAAACATATAAAGCTGCATTTTCCTTTCAAAGTTTTTAGAAAGGTTACCAACTTTGGAAAGTTGCATTCCCGACTGCGGTGCAAGTTTGTCATGCATCACCTTCTCAAAGCAGAAAACACAACAGATCAACATCTTCTAACTTCTAGGTTTCATTAACTTAAAAATGAAGTCTTTCAACTAGTAATCCTCTCCAGATTGTTAAATGCTATGTAATATATGTGTATAGAAATTTTTCTGTAAGCAAGCTCCATAACACATTATAACGAGGCCATGCCATCCACTAAGAAATAGTTCTGCCATTCAGGTCACTGATAATGGACATTATGTCTCATCTTTAACTTGGATTAATATCTTTCTAGTCTATGTTTTCATCAAAATATTGTCACAGAATATTTTATCTGTTGCTCATTCTGGCATGCTTATTCTGGCTATTTTTCCCGTTTAAAATCTTCGTGCAAGAAAGATTAGTATCATTATGTGGCAGTTAGAATGTACTTTTAATTTGCAATTCATTCCAAATTTTTACACTTATAGCTTCAAGACTGTAGATAAAACTCATGTCACTAACAAATAATTAAAGTTACAAAATTAACTCACTAAAGAAAAAGTGTCACATAATTTAATCACTTGAAATATGTTTTTTATATAAAAACAGAAGAATCTCTCATCAGTATATTGTTTGTCCAAGTCAGAAGTATTTTTCTCTTAAATACTTAAAATGTATTTATAGCTAAAGAAAAGTTTCAGTGTGGAGAACACTAATGAATTTCAACACTATTTATTTCAAGATTGAATTATTAGCTGTAGTTGAAATAAAAAGGGATCCTCCTTCTGCTGTGTTCTTCACCCTCCAGTTTCAAGAAATTGATTGAGTATCTGCATACTACTACTGACAGAAGCAGGGAACCCAGATCCCAGAGCAGCAAGTACAGGATAATAAATGAAAGTGAAGCTCTCTGAATTATTCTAAAGACACATGCCAGTTTTCAGCTAAAAGTAACTTTCCTGTCTTTACGTTTGCTCATTCCTTGGTCTCTGGCCTGAGATTAATTCAGAATGAAAATAAAACCAACTTCTTATTGCTCACAAGTTGCTAAAGGCATTCAGCAGAAAAGCCATGTGTCTTTGGTTCATTTTTAACAGAACTTTCAAAATTTGAGTCTGGTGTACATGAGATTTCTTGAGTTCTAAAGAAGGTCTTTATTAGAGCGTGCAAAAGAAAGGCTTCCATTCTAGATCCCAGTAAGAGATAGATAAAAAATTAGGGCATCTAATGCAATGGTCCATGGATTTGATCCATCACTGCAGATACTAGTAAGCCAGACTAAAGTGTCATATTGCTTGACATAGCAATAGGAGTTAAATGTTTTTTCTTTTTTTTACTAAAAAAATCCGAGATAAAAACATACCACTTGCAAAAATGGCACCCTACCATTTGTACATCTTTATCAGTTCCTATATCATTTATGATTGTTTCTGTGGATGGCTCAGATTTTATTCTGTTATATTCTGATGGTTAGTGAGATACTAAAGTTTTTGTTACCTATCAGCTGACAGTTTAGATAGTCCTGGAGAAGAAAGTTGTCTTCCTTACACAGAGCAATAGAAATAGGACAACTTGCATTAATGCTGATAATCACTTTCTTCCCCTCCCTTCATTGAGTCAGGCAAACATTTGAACTACAACCACACTTTGGAAAAGGAGTCATACTAGACCTTGACAAACTTTTCTGGACAGCTAATCTGAAATGTTGGGTCAATGTCAAAGCATTTGCAGAAATGGAAACTATACCCATTATGTTGCACAAAACTGTGATGGAAACAAATCAGAAAGAAGTATTTGAGGCTGAAGCGACCTTGCTGCATGGCATGATTTCAACATGATTGCCTTTGCTATTTTGTTATTGTCTTGCCCTACTTAATGGCATTCTCCATTTCAGAGCTTCAAAGCCTGGGAAGCAGGGAAAGGAAGGCAAGGGGCTGTAGCTGCAAGAGCTGCATAATAAATATTTGGTACCAGCCCTAGTGATTGGCAGGAAGTGTAAATCAGGAGATAATGCAGATGAGGGCGTTGCTAGTGGGAAAAGTGGATTAATGAGGTATGTAACAAAGAGATCTGAGGGGGACACAAAAAGGAAAGCAAAAGGAAAAAAACCAACCAGCCATGGAAATTTGACCCCAACAAGAACCCTACAATTTACATTGAGGACATCAGTGGAAACTCCTATTGCAAAGATCTGCATGCAGCTTGGTTTGCTTGATAGAAGCCTGCTTCTTCTCATTATTTGTACCTGCTGCTAGTGTTTAACTCAAGATAAACTGTAATGGATAGGTCATTTTACTTTCTTCCAGATAACCCATCAAAAATTCTCCAGATACCACCGCTGTGGTGTCCATAAATCTCAGATTGCAGTAAAGAGGCACCAGGACTCATTAACAAGCAACAGCCAGCTGCAAACAAGACAATTCTATGATTCTATGATAATTATCTGAGGGGATGATCCTGCTCTGCTCTCATGATGGCTTAAATTAACCTGTTTATCACTGGGTTGAAATAGAGAGGGAAAAAAAGTGCTTCAGCTCTCAGGTGGAAGGGAGAGATTCAGCTCAAACTTTAGGATCTTTTCATCAAACAATTCCTGGGAAATAGTAGCTAGCCTCATTATTTCTAGTTGGCACCCTTTCAAGGCATAGATTTTTTCCTAAGCCACTTTTATATTTCAATTTGTCATTTCTTCCATTTGTGATTTAAGATCAGTGTTTTTACTTTTGCTTTTACTCAAGACATACAAAAAGTCCTAAGAGCCAGCTTATAAAGCACATTTTAGCAGGGATATGAAGTGAATTGCAGTTCAAATTTGGGTTCCAATTTAACATTAAGTGTACATATATACCCTGGGATAAAAAGGCTCTAAGGAATCTGAGAGATTATGCTGGTTTAAAAAATTTCTTGATTCCACCTTTTTTTAGTGATCTTTTACCCTTCTTTTTCTTCAAACACACACATACAGTTAAATCATTCCATCAATAAAGTATAGGAAAATTTCAAAGATAACAAGAACAAAAAATACCAATCATGGTATTAGACAATAACAATCTGTGTCCAGTTCTGGGCCTCCGAGTTCAAGAAGGACAGGTAACTGCTGGAGAGGGTACAGCAAAGGGCCATAAAGATGATTAAGGGCCTGGAGCATCTCTGCTACGAGGAGAGGCTGAGGGACTTGGGTCTTTTTAGTCTGGAGAAGAGAAGACTTAGGGGGGATCTAATCAATGCTTACAAATACTTAAAGGGAGGGTACCAGGAGGACAGGGCTGGTCCTTTTCAGTGGTGCCCAGTGAAAGGACAAGAGGAAATGGGCACAAACTTGAGTATAAGAAGTTCCACCTAAACGTGAGGAGGAACTTCTTTACTGTGAGAGTGGTAGAGCACTGGAACAGGCTGCCCAGAGAGGTGGTGGAGTCTTCTTCTTTGGAAACATTCAAAACCCGCCTGGACAAGTTCCTCTGCAACCTGCTATAGGTAGACCCACTCTGGCGGGGGATGTTGGACTAGATGACCTCCAGAGGTCCCTTCCAACCCCATATGATTCTATGGACCATTCATAGCAGTGGCAAAACAGTGCTCATATTTTACAGCACATCAGAGTTTTTAGCTTCCACTGTTCCTCCCAAAGCTCTTTACTAATAGCGACAGCTAATTTTGATATAGATGGCCAACTCACAAGGCTGACTGTCCTCATTCACAGCTACAACACATAGATTATTTTGGGATTGACAAACTCTCTTCAGGTTTATAAGTTTTTGGCAGTTTATTGGCAATTAAGTTATTTCTGTTCATTTGTGTATTAACTCTTTCCTATGCCTGGTAACTTGGATTTTATTGTGCTACTTTGCAGACACTGATGTAGCAGCTGTGCAGTCAGCATTGCACCTGTCCTGTGAGTAAATCCAAGCAGATGCTGCTGTTCTAATGTATCTGATCCTGACTAGGCTATCTGCCTAAGAAGCAAGAACTCAGGGCTAGCATTTCTAGAGTTTAGAGCTTGTTTGATCTAGAAATATTCCTTCAGAATTAAAGAACTATGTACTCTGACCCAAAGCAGATATGAAAACAATATGCATGTTCATCCCAAGTGTATTCATCCTACTCTGTAATACCACAATTTAAAAGGATTCCTGCCTGCTGGGTTGTTTGGTCAGAGATTAATGTTGTAACGCTGTCCTGTTGGTGCGGCATTTTGTACAAACAGCACTGTCTTCAGTAAGAGTCTGAAGCCACATGCATTCAGGAAGTAGGTGATAGAAAATTTCAGTATTTTAGTGATTTTGGTCTTAATCTTCAGTCAAAAAGAGATTTAAAGACATTCTGTCAACCCATCTTCTCTGTAGATAAGCATGATTGTTGAAGTAGAAATAAAAGCTAATTAGCAGAATAAAAAGCAACCCTATTCAAATATTAAGTAGATTTTTCTTTTTCTATTTTTTTTTCTCCTTTGCATAATCACACACTTAGAAGGAATCTACTTAATCTAAAAACTTGTAAGACAAAAACTTTCTTGCTTTTCTTGGGGTGTCCTGGATTATTTTCCCCAAACTATTTTGCTCATCAGTCATAGTGTCCTTAAAATTGGTATACAACAAAATATACATGAAAAAATTACAAATATTTTTTTATAAATACTTTAGAGCATGAGGAAAAAAAAGAAATAAACAGACATGTATGTATTCAATTTTTTATACAAAAATTATCCATTACCACTTTTTTGAGCTGACCAACTTCTAATAAAAAAACACACCACAAAGACAAAACCCAAACAACATATATAACGTGAATCATAATCTGGGAAACTAGATAATAACATCTAGTGAATGCATTTGAATATGTTGTATCACATAAGATGGAAAGACATCAGTTTAATTCATTTTATCTTTAAATCCGCAAGTTTAACTTCTGCTCAAATGCTCTAATAATCTAGTAGAAATGGGAATGATACAGTTCAGCACATAGAAAAAACATATGGTTTCTGGATAGATTTATTATAATTCTTTGTTCTTGTTAAGCTTTCTGTCCCTTCCACCCATAATGAAAAAAATGAAAATAGTGTTTCTTTCCAGATGACCACAGAATTTGGAATAAATGTAGATATTTAGAAATATAAAACTGAGGTTAACTCTACAGCACTTAAGAAGATGCTTCAGATTTATTTGATTCTGGTCATGAGCCACACTTTTGATCATTCACTAGTCTAATTCCGTCTGGGATGCTGAGGGTTGGTCTGTGGTCACTCTGACAATACAGAACTAGCAAGTGTCCTCCTAATAACTTTTATTGCCTGCACATGATGGAAAAAGTATGGAACCACTTTAAAATACCCTTTCATTGGTGATGCACATCTTTTCATTCCAGAAGAAGAAAATCTGGGTGTGTTTTCCACAGAAAAACACCTAGAGACATCTCCTTCCCTATGAAACAGAAACAAAGTGTTTATGCATTAATTGTGTTTGCTAATGATTTTTAAAATAGTGGTCTGGGCTAGAATTTCAGAAACATCCACAGGTTATCATAGCCTTTTAATGTCAATCTTAAATCACCTGCTTCCTGAGGTTTGTCTCAATGGTTTCCTGGGTTTGGCTTGATCTTAATGTTGCCTTTCACTGAAAGTGCCCTTTAGCACAAATTCTAACATACTGTGATGTCAAGTGAGAAGATTTTCTTGACACCAGTAAGTAGAAATACTTCCCATACATATTCCCCTAATAATCTGTCCTACTAGCCCTTAGCAGAATGGCCTGTGTATTTCAGCTGTGTATATTCATAATCACACACTAATTCTTAGAATAAATAAAACATTTTTCCATCCTTAGGAACCAAATGCTTCAAGACGAACAAATGGTCAGAGCAAATTTAAGAAAAATTGCTGAGAGCCTAACTCTATATAGAGAGAACCAGAGGAAAATCTTTGTGCTTCTGACTGACCTTCCAGGTATTTAATGAGGAAGCATCTAATACAAGAAATTAACTAGTGAACTGATGAAGATAAAGAGCTAGTATTTTGCCACACAAAAATGTCTTCAAATGAGTAATCTGTTGAGCATGCCTAAATGAGCAGTGCAGATGAATTTAAAACTCTCTTATTCAGATTATTCTTCAGAAAATCCTTTTTCTTTACTGTTGTGTCTAATAAGTGAGACATATAAACATGTCTATTGAACAAACCACAGACACTAAATCTCAATTTAATATACATAATATTAAGGTTAGAATAAAATGATCATTTTACTCATGTCCATTTATGCCCAACTTCATAGACAAGAGTTTTACTGATAACTTCAAAATTTTAGACCCTGAAATTTTTCTGTCTTGACAAGCATACTCTAGAATTAAATAATAGACACATATATGAGAAATTTCTTAGTGTCACAATGTTGGCTGGATACAATTATCAAGAACATTATTAAACACTTATACCTGTGCAACCCAGGAAATAATTCCAAGCAGCATCTCTGAATTCCCTGCATATTCCCAATTCCTCTGTCTGTAGCTGACAAAACAATTAAAACAAATTAATGTTTGATTGGTCTTTGGAATAAAATAAGCATTTAAATTAAAGGACTAGTAACATGGCTTGCTACTGCTCTTTGAAATAAAACTCACAAAATTTTACTAGACATGGTCAATGTCAAAATACATCTAAGGCTAGCTGTTTTGCTACTAAAGCTAGACTCCAAAAGAATCTTCTGCCATGAACAAAAGTTCCTTGGAAAAAGCCATAGAAAAACTTGGTACAAAAATTAACTTGAAAATACTTTATACTTTAGTATGCTTATTTATCACCACTAACTTTGTCCTCGCATTCTTTAGAAGAATTACTACCATAGAAAGTTTCTCACTACATATACTCTAAGCTAGTATGTGGTTAAAAATGGACATAAAGTTATGACTGAATTAACGCAAGATTCTGTGTTGTATTTAGGAACATAAAACTATAATTAGAGTATATTGCATACTGCCATTTAATTAACATATTAAGACACAGATCTTCCCAACCAGAAACACTATTTCTAGGTAAATAGACTGTTGAAAATAATTGCTAGTATAAGAAAATAATATTCTCTGTACTCAGTTTCCTGATTAACTCATTTAATGAGCATTACTGTCTCTCTCAGTACTCAAACTAAGCTATCCCTCTTGGTGATCCAGGCAGTGTCACTTGGGCTTAATTTTGAAGAACAGCTAGGCCCAAATCAAAGAGTGCTTCCTCAGTCTGTCCCCCATTACCTCAGTGTCTGACTTGCCTTGATCTGGTATGGCAACATCATCCTTTACTTTCTTCTATTTAAAAGAAGGAACAGCATACTTCAGGACTAATCTATCAGAACAGGAAAATTGCTTCAACAGGTAGCAAATTTTGCTCCTATGACTCTTCTTAGAAGACAAGTGCCAGGAAAAAAACTCAATGCTAAAAGGTACCTTTGCCTCTAGTAATCTTTAATTGAAGGTTATTAAGATTCTGACAACCAGTAGTAATCAAACTACAAAAGGTAGTACGCTAGCTTATTCAAATATTAGTCAAAAAACATTTGCATATAATTTAAAAGACACCTTCACAACATACATGAATTCAATGTCCTAAAGACAGGAAATATCCTTAACTGTGAACATGTGACCTTTATTGATACATTATAATACATAGAAATAAAAAGTTTTCATTCTGTCTATATAATGTTGCTGCACAATTATCCATGAACCCAGGAAAAAATTAAATTGGGGTTGTTTTTTTTTTTTTTTTGAGAATTTATTAGAAGAATGGGTCCAATGAGTGGACAAAAATTATCAGCAGAAGAACAGATTCAAAAGTCTACAGGAATACAAACCCAGTTACCATGGTGCTCTTATAATTT
>VXAK01020059.1:6943-22213 GCA_013399435.1 Arenaria interpres | reverse complement strand
GCCCGCTACCGAGGAGCAATCCGAGCAGGTAGAGAGGCAGGAGGCTCATGTTCGGGAGCTGGCACCGGTGGACAGTTCCAAGCCGGAGGTAGTGGAGCAGCCCAGGCAAAACCCCGCTGCCCTCCGCGCCCGCGCAGCACAACGGCACGGCACAGCCCCGCACGCCGCGCCGCGAAGCACCGCTCGCCCAGTGACCGCCCGCGCCTCCCGCCGCCGCACTATATCGGGGAGGCAGCGGCCGCCGCGCAGGAGGCGGGCACACGCCGGTCCCGCGCGGATTCCTCCGCGCCACACGCACGACCGCACCACCGACGAGAGGCAGCGCCGCTAGATTCTTCCGCCGCTCTGCCAGGCGGCCGCCGGCTCGAAGCCTCCCTGCTTCCCCGCCCGCCGGCCGACAGCTTCCCCCCACCCAGAGTGCGTGAGGCAGCTCCTCCGCCTCGCCGCCGCGGCCCCTCCGAGCCTGCTCTCCCCGCGTCGCCTGAGGGAAAGCAGCCTAAAGGAAGAGGCGGCGGCTTGGGGTAGAAGCTTACCGGGAAGCCCCAGCCTCCTAGGCAGGGAGAGCCGAAGGGGGTGGGCTGCACCAAGGGGGCCCTGGCACCCCCAACGGCTGCCCGCGGGGCTCCGCTCAGGCGGCGGCGGTGCGCGGCAGCGGCCGGTTGCGCGGGAGTTGCGCAGGGCCCGGCGGTTCCCCCGCTCCCCCCGCCTGCGGGGGCGTAGTGCGGCGTGGGTGAGTGGGCAGCGGGAGGGCTGTGGGCCACGCGCACGGGTGCGTCTCCCCGGCTGATCGTGTTGGGTTTATACCTATTCGTTTAGCTGTCTGGGAATTCCCTTGCTTGACTTTTGTTACTAGTACAGAGGGGAAAAATACCTCTGCTATTTATGACTCTGTGAAATAAAACCGATAAAAAAACCAAACTGCTTACCTTTTTGAGGCCTCAGTGCTGTCTCGCTGAGGATCTTGCATTGTAAGGAGAAAGCCTTCCCTAAAGTTAAGAGACGAGGTGGGGTTTTGTCCAGCTTGACTTTGAAGACGTAATTTTTCTTTGGTGTTAATTAAGCTATGGTCTCCAAAGCAGCTTCTATAAATTTGTCACCTTACCACCTGTATGATACATGGAAGGAGATAGAAGTGGATTTATATTAATGTGAAGCAGCAGTGATAGTAGTTAATAAAAGATTAATCCAAATTAACACATCCCTAATAATTTTTCTGACCCTTTTTTTTGCCCTTTTCGAGAGGATTTGGGTTTTGGGCAGGAGGAGGGAGACAAGAAGTACCCCTTTTCGGAAAACTATCGGTATCTTGAACTTGACTCTTCCTGCAGAGTAGCCTTACAAAATTATGAAATATAGGAGGAAGAAATTTTATAGTCAGGTCTTGCTGGGATCGACAAGATACATGTTGAAACTGGAAGGCTTTCCTCAGAAGGTGATGGTTTAGGACACTTGGGAACATGTACCGAAAATGCCTGTAGAGGGGAGAGTGAAAGCTTTGTGCCATTGCATTGTTAATCTACACCACGTAAATCAGAACCTTATTCCTCAATGACACACCACATGGCCCTGCTCTTGAACCTAAAGATTTTTGTAACCTAGTATAAAATGAAGACATTAATTTTCATGGATATTTAAGTGGGCATGGAACTGTTAATTCCTCATACAGTTTCGCAATCCAAAATATGGAAGCCTCAGCAAAGCCTTTTAGGTGAGAACTGGATTTATTTTTAGGAGCCATTCTGCTCCCGAACGTCGGGAAAGATGCCTAATTGCAGAAACTGGGCCTTTAGTGCAGGTTCAGGAAAGTGCAATAAAAGGAAGCTTTTTGCTGAAGGAGTTTTCCCTGCTAAGAAGGTTCCATCAGCCCCAGTATCCCATTACAGAAACAGACGTTAATAGATCACTACAGAAAGACGGTGAAAACAAATATTAGATAAAAACCTTAAAGAAATGTAAATCTTACTGGGCAAAAAGCAACTAACCCTTATCATGAAGTGGATAGGGTGCCGAATTTGTCAAATTTATCTTTGGTTTTAGCATGTGTGGAGCATTACCATCCAGTATAAGTGGCATAAATAGAGAAAATAGAAACACTATTATTAAATAAAACCAAATAACTCATATGCATACCATAACATCTATAATAGTCTGCTTTAATTAAGGGCCAAAAGTAATACAGAAGCACCTTGATCTGTACAGGTGCATAGATGCAAGGGCTTAACTCCATGTACAGCAGACCCTCCACCAAGACACAATGCAGGAGCAAGTAGGAAGTTTCTTGCCCCACAAGAACTAAAATAATAGAAAGAATGCTACTATCCCAAGCTTCCTTATTTTAAATAATATATATGTTGAGAAGTTTACCAGTGCCAGATCTGAGTGGCCAGTTCTTGCTCCTTTGAAATGGGTTGAGGATGCTTTGCTTCCAAACAGGATTCCTTGTCCTGAGAAGTTTGCCTAATATCTTGTTTGCAGCCCTGAACAGAGCCCACCATGTAGACTGTCCAAACCACATTTGGATTTGGAGAAACCTGGTTTTAGTTTCCTTCCTTTAGTTTCTGGTTTTTTATCCTTCTCAAGGAAAAGAGAAATGTATTCTTCAACTCTCTGAAGTAATGGAGTAAAACAACAAACTGTGGATATAAATCTCAAAGATAATCACATTCTTGTACTACTACTGTGAAATACGGAGACTGAAGGAAGAGGCAGCAGCTGGTTCGTCCATCAGTAGCCATGTAGCTCCAAGTTCTCCGTCACATATACCACCTGAAAGGTACATGCACAAATCCTGAGACCATGCAGAGGAGGGACAGAGAGGAGGGGACAAAGTATGTAAGTACGTAGGGCTTCATTGTTTCTGCTGCATATGAAACAACTCATTTGTTACAGATGAAAGATCTGTAAAAAAGTGTATGGTAGTGAACCACAACAGTGTATCACACTGAGGTTACGCAACTTGAGATTAGAAAGATACAGAAAAAGTGGTCAGCTTTTCTGCCATCCATATCTATATGACTCTTGGTGGTTTTGACCATACATTAAATGAATAAAAAGATGAACGTTTCAAAGTGCTGTAAACCACTAATCGGTATCAATAACAACACACCTGTAGTATTTGCCAGTTTTTGGCTAACAGCATTCTTTAAAGAGTGCGGTGTTTACTGGAGCGGGGGGAGGGTGTCGGGGGGGAGAAGCCTGACATGAAGTCTAATGGCTGTGCTTAGACTAGTGAATTAGAAAACATGATTTCTGAGTAATATCACATGCATAAAAAACATGCTGGCAGAAAACAAACACATTTTCATGCTATGTAAGTTTTAAAAATAAGACCAGAAATAAACTACAATGAACGTTATTCTATATGAACGGCCAAGAAGTGCAACATCAAGAAGCACAGTAATCATTCTGCTGGGGTGGTCATTCTGAAGGTGGGGAAATCAATCTTGATAGGTTCTTGAAGCAATTAAAATACAGATCCAGTGACTGAAAAGACTTGCTGGAAAAATCTCAGGGGAAAAGAAGGGAAAATATTACCTAATTTTACATACATGTTTGATTAGTACCTTAGATCTTTTGGAATACAGTACTCAGCATCTAAGTGGTTATATCTGTATGTTCTTCATCTTTTATCTGACACACAGTAGCCTCCAGCTTTTACAACTGTGCTGTCATATGCAGCTTTTCTCCTACAAAGTTTTACTACCTGTGAAGTTAGCAAAAAGACAGGAAAGAGTTGATTTTCCCCCATGTTACTTATTTCGCTCAGTGCGATTGTTTACATAGTCACCTATCAGCTGATATGAATGAAAGTGACAAAATTAGGCTCTGGCAACAGAACCATTTTAAGCTATCATCACTGCTCTTAAGTCAGTTTACAAGAACTGAGGATCTGTAAGCTTGCTGTGACGGAATTTGTCAAGAAGCCTCACCATAGTGTTTTTGCAAGGATTGCTTTATTTTTAAATTGATTGATGATTGCATGTTCAATGCAAATGTAATTAAATACAGAAATTAAAATCTTGGTGATAATTTCATAATAGATATTTGTACAGAAATACACCCAAGTTGCCAAGAGATCCAGCTGGATTTGCTTACTTCTCCTACATAAACTGAAATGTTAAGGAAGTATCTTAAAATTAGCTGAGAATTTTAGGGGAACTTAAAATAATGGCACAGTTACAAAGAAAGGAGAGAGAGATTTTATGTTTAGAAATAACTGGTGAAGAGTTCTAAGGAAATCGGCATGTCCTAGAGAAATTATAAAAAAAAGGAAAAGAGAAGAGACGAACAAGGTTTGCCCTTCTTGCAAACCTTGCATGTTGCACTTGCAGGAAAATGCCTTCTGCAGACAAGGTAATTTTCAGAGGTGCTCATGAACCATATTGCTGATCATCTCCAAAGTGAGTAATTATCCCAAATAGGATGCTTTCCTATGAACACTGAAAACACAATTAAAGTGGCACTAAGATAAATTATAGAACGGTGAACAACAACATTATTGTGGTGAGGAAATGATGCACAATAAACAAAAGACAGTTTCATAAATGTTTGCACCACTATTATGTTTCAAGTTCTTAACACCTTATAGAGACTTTCACAAAGATCTAAAATTACTATAATTTTGGATTAACATTTTATGAGATAGAGTCAAAACCATTGTTTCCATTGTTTCAAGTCACTTTAAATAAAGAACTCTCCTTCCTGTTAGAGAAACTTGAAACGATCATGAAATTATGCAGATGCTAAGAAGAGACTCATGGAATTTGTGTAGGGAGGATAATTTCCTGTATCATTTCTGGAACTGAATAATGACAAGGGCATGTGTAAAATAATTTTGTCCAGGTAAAGACAACTGCTTAATTTTTGAAGATAGCAAGGTTGCTTGAAGTACAGTGTGCTAATTTGATTATAGTATAAAGCATTGTGCTGACAAAAGAAATCAATAAGCTGAATTTATATGTCTGAGGGAAGCATTGTACACTTCTGTGCCTAGTGCAGCAAAATTAGCATTTGAGAGATGAGACGACGTAATTCGTCTGAACTCTAGAGACAGATTTTCCTATCTTCCAGGTAACGGCATTTCTAGACATGTGACTCTATTCTCCTTCTCAGATCAGTCACTCAAAAAACATGAACTCTTGAAAGTTATTATCCCATTGCTATCAACTTCAGATATTGGGGTAGGATTATTGACACATTGATCATTACACCTGAGAATGAAACTGCCAATGCTAAAGTGCTCCGGCTGGCTCAAATACAACTGCCTACATATTCAGCAAAATGGCAATTGTTTACTTTACCTCTTTTATGGGCTACTTACAAACACCCCCAACCCCACACTATTTTCATGCTAGCACCCTTCTTTCCTATTATTTTGCAGTGGTTTATTTTGCACTATTTCCAAAGAAGTGAGTCTTTTTTCTTTTTTTTTTCAGTTGGGGAATATTGTGCATGCTACCAAACAGTGTTTCATAAATTACATTTCCTTAGCTCATTGGAATTGTGTCTTCTGTGACTGTGAAACTAGTTCCCTGAAGTACTTTGGATCACAGTGAATTTCTGAGACATTCAGAACAAAATTTAAATGCCACTTATTCAGTCATCCATGCTTTGGATTAACAGCAAAGACTAAAAACATATAAAACCTCAGACCAAAGAAAGAAAATTTATCTATAGAACGTAAAATTAGACATAAATTGAAACTTTAAAAGTCAATGGATACCTTTGGGTTACAGTTCTGTATCATGATACTAAACGTGCTGCATATTTTTGCCCAGATTAAATACAGTATCTGGGATTCAGAGCCATCTGACTACCCTGATCCACATCACTGTCCTAGTTTTCATTGGAACCAGGTAATTGTTGATTTATATGTGATGCAAGTGAGCAAGGAGGTATGATGGCTGATATGAGGGACATCAATAGTCAGTGAAACCTTTATAGAGGACTTAGACATAAGTATTTCTATACATAAATAAGATTGGAGGAAAGGGAACACATATAATTTTTGAATATATTGATATCTCCAAGTGATAAAAGAACTGCGTCCACATCTCCAGTTTCCATGGAGGAAAGGTCATGATGAAAGTGTTCAGCTGTGAATTCAGGAAGAGATTATCAACTAAACAATGATGGAAAATTCAAAAGAATGTGGATTTTAACTCCAGGCTGTTATAAAGGCATTTGATCTAAACCTCATAGTTTATACCAACACTTATTTATTTATTTAATTTCAGCCCCATAACTTCAGAAGTTCTTGTTCATGAGGAGATATCTGCTCCTTTGCTGAGATATTCTGAGCTCGGGACATCTTCTAGCATCTTGATACAGCAAGCAGTTTCAAAGGTAAGCCGTGTCAGTTATGCAACATTTTTTTCCATTAGTTTTACATTTCATGAGTTTTGAAAGATAAGAGTGTTCAGTCTGTTTTCTCTAGACACCGTATTATGAAAATAAACATCCTTCTATATCTTTTCCAAATGAGGTGATCCCAATTTATTCATTATCTCACCTGCTTTTCTTCCTGTTTTTTTAAAATTTTTTTCATTAACCTTCCATGTCTGTTATAACTCTTAGTAAAGTAAGGAATTAAGCACAGTACTACAGATGAGATTGAACTCCTGATTTCTGGTGAATTATTTTTACCCCCACAGATATTGGTTTTTTGACAGCGACTATCTCGATCACCTTTCAACTCACTTCAAAGCTAGATTGCAACACCACATATCTTCCATAATTAAAAAAATAAATAAATACAATTGTCTTTATGGGAAAATTTTAAGCATTTTTCCAAGTTCCTTAGGTTGAACAGGCAACTCCTTTTTCACCACTTTCTTGTTCAGATATTCAATATAAATAATGAATGCTTTCTAATAAATAACAATTTGAATTGGCAAAGGTCAGGTTGTTATGACATTTGTCTTAAAAAGGGGGGAAAATCTTGTATTATTAAGCAAATCTATGTTATCCAAAGTACATAGACACATAAAATAGGATTTTGCTTTGGAGATACATAATCTTCTAGAGGTGTTTTTCAGCCATTAAAAATTATTTTTTTTATACCCACATTAACAGAGTGTGCTATATCAAGAACAATAGTTATGGAGCAGTAAATCTGGTAGGGCATTAAAAATTCTCTTGGCAAGGAAAAACTCACTTGGAAACATATTTAACTTAAGATAGGGAAACAATCAATCAACAGTATGTAGATATGTTGGTGAAAGTCATACAGAAATTAAACATATCTAAAATAATATTAGTTGAATTTATAATATGTTTGCTTATGCCTTTTTATGATTTATTTCTTCTGTGTAGATGTAGTTATAATTAAATAAAAAGGAGTAAAAAATAAATTTGGAAAGAAAATTTTTACACCAACTTTAACAGTTAAATCTTGAATGCATTTTTAAAATTACATGAATGATTAATTTAATGCGTTGGTTTGGGAGGGGTTGTATTAGGGAATTTTGTCACACAGGGAAACCTGTCCCATAGATCTATGTGTAACAAGCTGAAAACCTGAGAAAAATCTAGCTGGGAAACAAACTTCAAAATATATGAAGGCAGAAATTTTCCTGACTGCTTTATGTGACCAGACCTCAACCTTCTTAGAGCCTGACTGGCCCTATGAAAGCATAAAGATCTCTGTCTACTGAAATACTTGTAAAATGAAGTCCTCAAAGATCTAATTTCCAGGTGTTTCACTTTGTGTTTTCAGGTATGCGTGATGCCTATACATATATTTAGGCTCTTTAAACTTGGACTATTCAACAGTGATAGCTTATTTATGCCCCAGAACAGCTGGAAACACAGTAAATGAGATCAGTACTCAGAAGTAAGATCAGGTCATTCTGGAAATTTCTGCTGTAATTTAGACCCAGCATTTAACAATATTTATAAAATGGTAAGGAACCTCTCTTGCAACTTCATAGGTAGAATTCTCTGAGTTCTAGGTACATTACTGGAAAAATAAAAAGAACATTTTAAAATCTCACAGTTCCCATGGATAAAGCATGGTAGTGCAGAATATTTACATTTTTGCAAAAGAAGCAAGATCATCAGGGAAAACAAGCTAAGAAATCCTTTTTTTTTTGTAACAACTGTGCCAATAACACTGATGAAATCATCAGTTATATTTTTGACAAGCAAGAAAAATCAGTGTACTGTGTGTATTGCTGTGCTGACTTGTATTTCAGAGGAAAAAGAGGGTGGAGGGTTGGGAAGGATAAATATTTGTCAAAAGGAGAGTTAGAAAGGGGAAAACATTATATAAAGGTTTAATAATATTTTAAAAAAATATTTTTCTTGAGGATTTTCTGTTTGTTCAATTAATTTAGCAACTCAGCAGAACATAGCCAAAAACTGTAGAAAGAATCCAAAACTGGTTTAGGACTGGATTATTCCCTCTACTAGCAGAAATGTAGGGGATCCACAACCATTTAAGGGTTGTGGAAATAAAGAGTAGTACCTCCATGGTAGTGTCTTCTTTGGCCCTAGGGTACTTACTGAAGTAAAAATTATTTTTCGACTTGCGCCTATCCATGTTGGCAGAGAAGATTGTAAAGGACTGCACACAAAATTTTCATCAAAGTTTCCTTTGTAGAAGAAAGGAATTAAAAACTTATAGCAGAGGGAACGATGACAACTCAGCACAGAAGGCCCTGTGGGTCCTGGTGGACACAAAGATGACCAGGAGCCAGCAATGAGCCTCACAACAAAGAAGACCAGCAACCTCCTGGTCTACATTATGCAGAGTGTTTCCAGAAGATCAAGGGAGGTGATCCTTCTGTCTGCTCAGTCCTGGTGAGACATATTTGGAGTCCTGGGTCAAATGCTGTGTTCCTCAGTACAAGAGAGACTGAGATGTACTGGAGTGAGTCCAGCACAGGGCTATGAGAATGATTAAGGGCTTGGAGCATCTGATATATGAGGGGAGGCTGAGATAGCTGGGCGTATTCAGCCTGGAAAAGAAAAAGGTCAGGTGGATTTTATCAGTGTGTAAAAATATGTGATGGAAGGGGGGTGGAGCTGGACTCTTTTCAGTGGTGCCTAGTGATAGGGCAAGAGACTATGAGCACAAACTGAAATACAGGAAACATAATTTAAAATTAAGATAAATCTCTTACTTTGAGGATGGATTACTAGAGAGGTTGAGACTCCATCCTTGGAGATATCCTTGGAAATACTCAAAACTTGACTGGACACAGTCCTGGTCAACCTGCTCTGTCTGACCCTGCTTGGTCAGGTGTTGGACTAGAAAATCTCAAGAGGTGCCTTCCTGCCTCAGCCCTTCTTTGATTCCATGACTGTCATATGATTCCCAAGTTCCTTTAAACTTCTGTAGTATTTTAATTTCTCTTAGCATCCTGGTTTGCTCAGGAACCTTTCCTTCTATTGAGTGACTTCTATGATGCCACAGATTGCAGCCTTGGAATGTATTAAGTGGTGTTCATGTTTTTCATTTACATTAATTGCCAACTAAATCACCACTTGAAAACATTGAAGAACAAGAAACATGAAAGTATTTCTTACCCTTTTTCTTCTTAATAGCATCCTTCTTGTGAA
Source organism: Arenaria interpres (assembly GCA_013399435.1). Taxonomy (NCBI): domain Eukaryota; kingdom Metazoa; phylum Chordata; class Aves; order Charadriiformes; family Scolopacidae; genus Arenaria; species Arenaria interpres. The sequence goes on along the minus strand of VXAK01020059.1, from coordinate 12,649 downwards.
ATTCCCAGCAGTCATAAATAATGATCAGTATGAACTCTTGAGTTTCTTTTTATATGTGTGATGAATTTAAATAATAATAGTAATTATTAATAAGCTCCAGGAAATTAAATTAAAAAGCTCCAGCAATTAAAAAAAAAAAAAAAAAGAAATAAAGAAACTATTGGTAAAGAAGAAAGAATTACTCTGATTCAGATGAATCATACTATGTGTTAGGAATGTCACTTAAAAAAAAAGTTACCCTTAACAGTTGAGATTATCCTTAACAGTTACAGTTCTGTCTGTAGCTCCAGTAGTAAAATAATTTTGGGAGAGTCTTATGCAGATTTATGAGACATTGGAGCCATTATCCAATACTGAACCAAAGTCATGGTTCAGCCCATTTTTAGGTGTAGGACGATCAGCCTTATCCTGTAATTTATATATACTATTACACAATAAAACTCTTCTCAGGGTGATTCTTTGATAAGGGTTGATAGAAGCACTCAGTTTTGACTCTTGATGTCCGTATCTCAGTCAATTTTCATTATTTCTATGCATTATTCTTCCATTTTCTCTCTCTCTCTCTTTTTTTTTTTCTTTTTAAAGCTCTTTACAAGTGTTGTTAATTGTTCTCTTGGTATTTGCCTTTAATAATCTCTATTAGAATTTTGTTGCCTTAGCATTCTTTGATACCCATAAAAGTAGAATTTGCCTGGTATTTGTGATTGCACTCCATGTTTGCTCTTTAGTTTTATACTTCTGCAGATCATATTCTGACCAGACTTTCACATTAGCTGGGTACTCCAAATATTTTTCTGCCCCAAGTTATCATCCACAGTGCTAACATGGCTACTGAACTGGAGCATGCACTTTTAAAAAATGTTCTGATGGCCTGAGAATGCAGGGAGTATGTGCTTACTCTCCGTTACGAATACAGACAGACAGCTCACTAAACTCACAGGTGTAGAAGGTGGCTTGGTGATGCATTGTACAACACTAGTGCACATGTTGGTGTAGATCTGTAGCATAAGAAAACACAAAAAGAATTCTTGAAATCTTAATTAGCCACAATATTAACATTTGTCAAGGTATTTTAATACATATTGCAACTGTATTTGCCAAAATTTCATTAACAGGACATACGACTTGAAGGAAAACTTTCTATTTCTCACATGTCATTTATTTAAACTGTCTCTAAAAATCACAAACCTGACACCCAGGAATATATTGTACGAAGGCACTGAACCTTTCCTGATTATTTTATTGCCCTTGCTGGCAGCGTTTCTACTTGGGAGTCAGGTTGAATTATTTTGGACCAATGTTTTTATTGTGGTCTAAATGGGATTTGGATTTGGAAATATTTTTCTCTCTGTGATCAAGCAAAACCTGTGGTGTCCAATGTAATTTCAGACTTTTTTCCTATTCACAGTGAATAAGATTTGCAGAGCTGAGAGAATGCCTTTTCATAGATAACCCTTTCCACAAAAGTCAACTGAGCAGTCATTTTCTGAGGGCTCCTCAAGCCTTTTGGAGGAAAAGAGAGGTAAAATGATGGAAATTTTGCTTTTGCTTTGGCTTTAACACCCAAAAAGTTTACAATAATGTGTTACAGAGACTCATATGTAAAACAATATATCTCTTTTTTTCTGGATACTGGTAATGTACTTATTTTTTTTTCATCTATACATTTTTTCATTTTAAAAAAAAAAAGGTATGGGGGGGATATCCAAGCAGATACCGTATTTTTTTTACTTTAGTGTTGAAAACATTTTATCTAACAAGTTGAAGTGCAAAGTTCTACGTCTATGTTTTCATAGCTATGCCACTTTAAATATCAAAATTATAGAATTTCTTAAATACTGCATTCAATGATCTACATACATGCAGCATTCAAAAAGAGAAAAGATAGTAATCTAGGAAGGAGAGTATTTTCACAAAAATATGAAAGTAAATAGACAGTCAAGACCTCTGGAAAATTAAGTTTTTAAATACGTTCAGAAAAGCTGCAATATTTTCACTTAAGAGTCTACAATTCAAGCAAAGTGAGTATTTCACTTCCCTGTGTGTACTAACTACTAGTTATATGCTGAGAGGCAAATGACTCTTAAATGACTGAATATAAGTACTTACTGTCTTAGTGTTTGAAAACCCTCATCTGGGAAAAGAGATACACTTCCCCTTGGAGACTAACAGATGTATGTGCTGATGTATGTACATGTTCACACTTAGGAAGGAGGTACCCTTGAACAGCTAAACAAGGAAAAGGATTTTGCATTTGATTCTAATTGTTATCAGCCTCTTTAGGCCTTTTATTCCTGGAATACAGAGTTCCATAATCTAGATCTGGTTCATCAGAAAGTTCCACTCCATATGTTTTCGATCATTTCTAGCTTAGCCAATGGCATCAGGATTTGTATGGAATACAATTGCAAATCATGGAAGCAGAAAAACCAATTAGGTTGCAAAGGACCTCTGCAGGTCACGTAGTCTTCCCTTTTCTACTTAAAAAGACATAATTTCAAAATTAAATTAGATTACTCAGGGCTTTATGAAGACTACAGAGGGACTGCCATTCTCCTGAGCAGCAAATACAAGATAGGTCTTTAATGGATTTGTAGCCTATTAAGTAGAGAATCAGTGACAGCTGCTGTGCTCTGCATTAGGTGAAAAGTATTTTTGGAAGTTTTGTTGGTTTTTTAAAAAACTTTTTTGAACAGCAGTGAATTTAGAAGCATCTAAAAACATTGTTTGGTGTAGGAACATTGGAATTGCCCCAGCAGAACAGCAAATTTGTCCAGTTAGTTCTGTACAATTTATGCATTGGTGGCCAACTCAATGGACGGCTCAAAAAACCTCCAAACCAGCACTAGATAGTGTAATATAAGTCTAATACTTTGCAAAAGCCATACTTGATAATTGCAGCTATTCTTGTCCACATGAAAGATTAATTAATTTTAAAAATGTTTTCAAGTTTTCATCTTTAGTGAAGCTTTGTGCCAACTAGTTTCACAAAGTATTTTGTCAAGAAAGTATTTTCTTTATTCATTCTGAATTTGGATATGTCTTATTCTACCACACATAAATACCATATAAATGATATCATGGTATGATTTACACTGCCTCCCATCAAAATACATATATATTAAGCAATGCAAGGACAATATGCTTTCTCTTGTCTGAAATTATGAGTGGCTGTAAATTGATCTATGAAAAATTAAAGGTATACTTAATGATAAAATAGTCAGATCTAAACCAAACAGCACTATGTTAAGCAAGGCTGATTACTTAGAGGATATCTTGGGGAGCAATAGTCTGAAAAACAAAAAATCAAGCATTTCAGAGTTCTGGTCAAAGAAGAAATTGCAACCCTCTGTCCTTTTGACTGCTATAAGAAAGGCTAGAATACAGATCAGTGTCCCCAGTTTCAAACATCATAAGGTCAGATAGTCTGTTATAGTCTGTTTCTGATTTCATATACTGTACCAGAAGGACACTGGGCACTATATCTTCTGAAAAGCAAACAAAAAAGAAGCTCACAGGACCTCAGTGTATTCACTTCCACATTCATAACAACAGAGAGAAATTCTTGAGGAATGAAGATGTTTTGACAGTAGCTTCGACTGGATCAAACTTGACATATTTGAGGTAATGGTATATTATTATCATTGTGTTTCTATTTATTCTTTTCCCATAATTTTAAGTCTTAAACTTGATTTCTGTCTTCATCTCTAAGTTTCTGATTCTTGCTGTCGTTCTAAAACCATTATTTTCTTTGTGTCTCACATAAGGATGGATACTTTTTTTATGATCAGTTGTTGGTAATGTTACGAATGAGTTCTCCAATGATATGAAGATCTAAGATTGCAGCAAATTACTTTTTTCAACTATACAAAAAGAGCCTGTTTGTTTTTTTTCAAGATGCAATTAAGTCTTGGCCAGGGTATTTTTTAATTTGTTAAATAATAAATAATAAATAACAAAAGAGGTTCTTCTGCTTCAACTTCCAGCCTAGAGATTGTGGTTATATTTGCAGGACAGTTTTTATTCTCTGAAATGAAGGAAAGAAGAAGAAAACACAAAATAGCTCATTAAAACCAAATTCTTCTGTTTGTGTCTGGCCTGCTCATCAGGAACTGAATGCCATGTAATTCAATTTAGCTATCCATACCAGTACACATGCTCTACTATATTCCTCTAATCCAAGAGACTAATAAAACATAAAGCAATAAATTAATCAAATCCCAGATTACTGGGTTTGAGAAGGAGAAAAAGAAGCTGCTGCAAGATGTTAGGTCTTAAGTGCCTGAATGAGAAAAGTGAATCTGCAACTGCTGTGGTAATTTTCAAGAACATACCCGGGTCATTCAGTGCAACATTGTTTTCCATCACACGTAGTTTTCACACCCTGTTTTTAAGGCACTCTTAAATTATCAGTTATAGGAATGATCTGTTGAATTCCCTGAACTGTGTGCTGAATGTTTATTTCTTAGAATTATCTTAGGCTTTAACACACAAACAAAACAGGTGGTTGCCAAAGGCATGAAAATATTAAAAACAGCAAAGTGTTACCGACGGTTTGAAAGAGAAACTGCACTCCATGAAGAACACATTTTCTTTAATTTCTTCTTGGCAGTAAAAATCTGAATTGAAGTTGGTTTGAGAAAAAGTAGATAGAATAGTGAGAGGAAGAAAAGAGAAGACATGTTTAGATAGCCTTTTGAGTTTATCTGTTACAGGACAGAATGATTCATTTTGAGTAGCATATCAATATTTCATTAGACACAAGAAACACAATTTTTAACATTTAGGAGAAACAATCTGTATTAGCCTATTCCCTCCATTACTGAAGAATTACCTTGTGCACAACTTTACAACTACATTTCAATCCTCTATCTATTCAGCATTGATCTATTTAGGTAGACAAAAATATGCACATATATTTGTGCCTCCTTGTGCTTTTATGTGACCGTGTGTGCAGGTTTATGTTTAAAAATGATACATAAATACATATTTATATATGTATATCTACATATATAAGGAAGAATATATTTATGTCAGTGCTCTTTCTCCCTGTTTGTACATGGACGGCATTCTGGAAGCAATAAGGTGATTTCTTGTGGATTTAATGGGAAAGGCCTCCTTTGACCAGTTACAAGTTGGAAAAAAATCTGCAGCAGAATTATTCCCATCCTTCAGCATAGCTGCTAATCAGGCACAATGAGACCGTTCCTCCCACTCCTCAGGAACTGAGTGAGTTAGTCCTATAGCTTAGAAAGTGATGTAAATTAACTTCCCCATAGAATATATAAGCTGGAGTATAATGCAGTAATGTACAGAGCCTTTAGGAGAACTGTAGGGGTATCTGCACTAAGAACATTGAAATTACTTTTTCAGATTTTTAGACAGTTTCTCATTAAAGTTCAGGTCACACCTGCAAAATTTTCAAAAATTCATGTCACCTCAGTAGACACACTGAGGATCACTTTCTTCTCCACCTCTAGTTAGCCCACAAATTACTGCATTTTATTATTTCATAGCATTGGCATAGGAAACTAATAGTTGGCTTTAGTATCAGTCATCTAACTGAAGTATTTCCTCCATACCGTCCTTCTAAGTCCCAAAGGGGAGAACACAAATCAAGCATTTTTACTAAGAATGGTGCACTGTCATTAAAAGGAAAAGGGTTTTTCAGGAACAGGTTTGATCAAAGATGCATGTAGAGAAGTT
>VXAK01020057.1:113246-140224 GCA_013399435.1 Arenaria interpres | reverse complement strand
CCGGCGCTGTGCACCTGCGTTATCGGCGCGGGGCCGGGCCGCGGCCCGCGATCCATCCCGAAGCGGTCGGGCTTTATCATGCTAATGGTGTCCTGTGTCAGGAGGCTCGGCTGCGAGGAGTCACCCTCTTGGGAAAAGCTGCGGCGGAGCGACATGGAGGGGAATGACAGCGGTGGGAGGCACTGCTTAATTATAGGCACTTCTCTTCCAGGTGTTTGAAAGTGATGTAGGTGCTGTGAAAGTAGGCAAGGATTAAAAAGTTGCCTTTCTTTCTCTGTCACGCACACACACACACACATATGCCCTCCCCGCTTCTGAGGCTGTATCCTTGCTAGTTGCTTGTCCAGGGATGGCCTCATGCCACATATTTCTCACCCCATTGAGAGATGACAGCAGCTGAGTCCTGTACTTCCCAATCGTGATCTTTTCAGTCCATGTACTGAAAGAATCCCTGCTGTACAAAGGTGCAAGGTTTCCTTTTTTTCTTTTTCCCCCTCCTTTTTTAAAATCTTACTGAAACTCAAGGACAGTTACTTTGCATTGGAAAAAACCATCAGGAATAGCTGCATTAAGTACTTGGCTAACAAAGTTATCCTAACAGTGTATTCCATGTGTGAGATTCAGAGGTTGGCTGACGGGAAGACATCGAGGAGTTTACTACATATGAATTATCTTAAGAATTGTAGACCCAGTTGCAGTTTCTCTAGTGAAGTACAAGTTTGATTTTGTCTGTGTATTGGTAAGGAATAAATATAACTGGAAGACTTCAGTAAGATTTATCTTCCCAAAGAAAATAGCCCTGCGACTATCATATGACAGAAATAGGAGTGCTTGTTGAGATTATCATCGCTGTTGTTTTTTATGAGTTTGTTACCAAACTAAAATGGAAAACAGTCGCTTGCTGCCAGTTACAGTGCTCAAGAAACTGAATCAATGGGAAGGAATGGATGATCTTGCTTGTCTAGGCTGTCGTTGGGAACAGCATGTAGGTTAGTAGAAAACTCTGAGCTAGACATTAGGATGGGACCATATCGTTTATACATAGTGCCAGTCCGTGGAGTAAATACCAGGGTTGTATTAGAATGTGTTTTGAAATAGCTGCGTTCCTTGGGGAGGGGAGATTGGATATTTTTATATTTTATTTCGGAAAGAGTAGAAAAAGCCTAGCATTCCTTGTTGGTAGAACAGCTCTTCAACTTTTCCTGTATATGGAAATGTACTGCTACTGAATGTTGGCATGTACTAAAGCAAGATTGTGGAAAAAGCAATTTGCAGTTGCGTTTTGCTTATATTAACACATGGAATCTTAAATCATGGCTGTCCAAGGTCAAAGGTAACTCAGATTATGTCAACGTTTTCTCATTTAATAAAAAGTAATTATTTTGCTTAGGACTGCATATATTTAAAAGCTTCATTTGATCGGTAGGATATGATTATTAGAAGAACCTGAAATTATGAACTGGACTTAAAGTTGTATAGCTAAAAGTTGTATTTGAAGTGCATTTGAAATGTAACAGTAAGTAGTATTTCTTCAAAATAGCAGTGCTTGATTTCTTTAAAAAAAAAAAGTAGATCAGAAAAGAAAAAGTCTCTCCAATTATTTGAATTGGCGAAGTGCTGTTTTATCTCTGCTCCAAGATTCAGCACTTTCAGCATATTTGTTAAATGACTGGAGTGATAGTAATTGCTGAGCTCCATAAGAATGTACTCATCTTTCATTCACTCCTGAGTTTCTGTTGGACTGCCATTTGTTTCCTGTTTGCTTCCAAATTCCTACCTTGTCCTGAACGTCTCCACCCTCTGCTAACATGGCCATACTTGGGTATGTAGTAATTTCAGGCTGTAATGGGTGTGGATGTCTTGGAATGACATCACAGAGAGATTTCTTTTTAGATGTATATGTAAGGGTAGAAAGACTTTGAACCATCTGTGGTTCAAAATTACTATGAAAAGTTAGTGGAATATATGGAAGGAATTGAAAAATCCAAGTTATATGTATTGACCTACACGCATTTTAATTATTCCAGGTGACCTTGAGTTTTTATGACATTATCTTCCATTCACTTATGCTGCCATTGATTAATACAGGACTTAGAATACAATATGATATTTTAAACAACTTTGTAATTGTGGGTCAACGTGCCTCCGATTGCAGATGTTCAGCACTTTCACTTGTAGCAATTATAAGTTAAAGAAAAAACTAGGTGTTTAGCTTTTTAAAAAAACAAATTAAAATACTTACAAACTAGAATGATTCAGCTTGTTCTTTTAGTGTTTGAATCTCATGGGGGCTAATGCTTAACTATAAAACAGTTAAGTGCTAGGATTAATTTGAAGAAATTAGTAATTAGTTGATTAGTAATCTTAATAATTTTCCCCTAGGACACATATAAATGGTTTTATCAAATAATACATCAGTAGATTACAGTTACATATCAATATCCTGGATACACCAATTTAGCCTCCTGAAAAGGAAGAAGAAGAAGATTGGATTGTAGTGCTGCCTGTCAGCCTGGGTACGTGTCAGGATCTTGAATCCATTCACTGAGCTACGTCCCTAGAATTTTTATTTTTTATCAAGTGTTCTATTTCTGTAGTAAAATTATTAGGTTTGTAAGATATCCTGACAACCTCCTGTCTCGCCTGTGAGGATATGCCAAGAAGTAAGTGTGTATGGCTTTTAGGTCAGTTACAATTAGCAGGACAGTTAAAAGTCGTTGGCCAACTGAAGTATCAGGGTGTTTGGCAAAGGCAATTCTTTAGCGCCTTAACATATGAGTAAGTTGTGATCTTCTGTAAGAAAAGTGTAATAGTGGACTGAAACAACCTTGGTAAATATTGAAGGCTGACTTTGTTTTAATGATTATCGAATTTTGAAGTGTTTTGTTTTCAATTTTACACCTTTCAGCTTTTTCAATTTTTACAACATAGGAATATCTTTAACTCGGAATGTCTCTACATCAGTTTTTACTAGAGCCAATCACCTGCCATGCATGGAACAGAGACCGTACTCGTAAGTAATATGTTAATTTAAATTTTTAATTTTTTTTTCAATTGCCGTTTTCTCTTTGCTGTCAGTGTGTGATCTTTTAATGTTCTGCATAACATTTAGGAAAGGTATGATCAAATGCATAGTGCTACACGTTAAGTGTTCCACTCGGGATCCAAAAAGCACTCATCTTCTAAATCTGAACTTTTCTAAACCTGTTACTGGAACTCTGGCACATGAGCAAATCTAGTCTTATGAGTGTTTCAGAAAGCTTTGCCTCTTGGTCTGCACCTCGTGAGAATATAACCCGCCCCTTATCCTCTTTGACCCTCTATCTCCATACCCCAAACCAGGCTTTTTTTCACTATAATGTGGACTGTTGTGTCTTTCTGTGCAGTGTACTCATGACCATGTTGCTTGAGGTTATCCAGGGATGTTGGTCCTTTATTTACAAAACCTATAAAATGCTGTGAAATTTGAGAATACAGTTTTCAGATTGGAAAGCCTTTCTAAGTAAAGCATTTGGTATTAAAAAGCCTTCTGTACTATTGGATTGTTTTATTTCTTCTTCAAGAGATTGCCATTAGCCCTAATAATCATGAAGTCCACATCTACAAGAAGAGTGGGAACCAGTGGGTAAAGGCTCACGAGCTGAAGGAGCACAACGGGCACATTACAGGTAAGAGAAAATTGTGCTGTGCCACATATGAAGTTTTTCCTCCCCCTGCTTTCCCCAGTTGAGAATCTGAACGGGAAATCTGCAAGTGTTGAGTAAATAGATCTTTTTATAGGTTGGCATTCCCACTTGCAGAGAGCTTTGCAGCATTTTTCTGGACTACATGCAATGAATGTTAGCAGGAAAAGCCCTATTTCATTTCCAGACATTTTGGTAGAACAACTGAGCCTGCCTTTCTTATCTATTGCTTATTTTTCATCCATGAAGACATCATGAAAATAAATTTTCAGTCTTCTGAAGTAATCTGGTGGTGTGTCGAACTCTCCTGGTGATACATGGCGGCTCCCTTTCAAGTGCTAGGATTAAAACTTCCATCAAGTGTACAACTGTTGTCTCAGTTTGTGGTTTCCGACAGCAATAAATGCCCTTTTTTAGGGACTGTTTAAACACTTGAAGTGGTCAGTCCTGAACTTGTGACAGGCCATCAGTGAGCACATTTTACTGCGGGCCCAGAGTATCCCTAGATCCGCAGTAGAAATGTAACAAGAGCTGCTACGATGAGTCACAAGGTGTTATTTTTAAAATGTGATTGTCCTGTGGTAGTCGTTTGTATTACTGGGGTTTTTTTCATGGTGATATTTTTATAAGGGCTTTATTCTCTAAGGAAATTAAAGTAATTAATACAAGCGCTTGCCCAAAACAGCAATATCCTTTATTCTGTTCTCAACTCACTAATGGGCGGAAGTATCTGCCCAACAGCGTTTTGCAGAAACTTTATTTGATTTATCTGATTCTGTGTCAAAGAGCAGACCTGTACGTGCCCTTTTGCAAAGAGTCACTTGGGCTGAATTTACAAATGACGTTGCTGTTCCCCAAAGACATTTCTCTGCATTTTCCTTGTACCTGTTAGTGTTAGAAGCTAAATATTCATGACTTGGGAAAAGAGCTCTCTCCGCTTTCCTGCCTAGCGTATACCTTTGGAATACTAAATGCTGTGGTTGTCGTAAAGAATAGACTTAAACTGTGGTTAGACACAGGAGATAGACTGATCAAACCGCTTGTTGCCTCTGATGGGAGTGATTCGACCGCTGCCACTCCAGCTTTTGCTCACGAGGGACAAGGTCCCATGTCTTGCCTTCTGTGTCTTGATTCTGGTATTTGTGGCGAGTTGCCTCTGTTCACCTAAAGAGGTGTAAGCCTGTTTTAGAGTAGACCATATATGACTGATACGGTAAAATTAGTACAAATTCTTTCTATCACTTATATCCTTTTTTCAGTTTGTGTGCTTAAGGAATATTTTTAATAGCAAGCAGAGTTATGGAAAGCCACTGAACTACAATTTTGTGGCAGGAGAGTTAAAGATGCCACTCTGCATCTCAAAGAGGGATGCTAAAGAAAAGATAAAAAATGATGTTGCTGTGCGACTTTCCAGTTGAGAACAACCTTCACTGCATAAGAAGGGAAAGAAGCAATGGCAGGCTTATCAAAGGCTTTGTTTTATTCTTTGTATTTGTTATTTTCGCTTGGTCAACGTTTTCTTTCTCATGGCACAGCTCAAATAGGCATGGAAAAAATGTAAGGATTGTATCAGTACATAAAGATTTATCACTTCTAACCAAAAAAACCCCACCCTGTTATCTAAACTTTTGGATCATGACTGGTCTGGCAGCAAGCAGACATCTATGTTAGAGGTTTGTGCATAGTTTTAGGATTGCTGGGTTTCCGCTGTCAAATCGGGTCTCTGGGCAGAAGTCAGTGGTTTGAAGGATGCCGACGGAGAGGCTGTAGCTGGTCTGCAGAGCTCCATCTGTTGGCCAACCCAGAACGGGCCTCCTCAGCGGGCCAATTCCCTGTGGAATCTGGAAATTTGGGATCTGCAATTTTGATGAAAGCTAGAGGGACAAACCGATATCCCAAACAGTTTAAAAAGGTGCCTGGAGAATAAGTGAAGAAGGGGAATACTAACACAACGGTAATAACTGTCTCTGTAGTAGGCAGCTTCCATCATTCCAGTTGTCTCTGTTCGGCTTACTGTAAAACAAAGGGTATAAAGGTAAAAGTTTATTAATGTAAACTCTAATTTTCAGGTATTGACTGGGCTCCCAAAAGCGATCGCATTGTAACCTGCGGTGCAGACCGTAATGCCTATGTCTGGAGTCAGAAAGATGGCGTGTGGAAACCGACCCTTGTGATCCTGAGGATTAATCGTGCAGCTACCTTTGTGAAATGGTCTCCCCTGGAGAACAAATTTGCTGTGGGAAGCGGAGCTCGACTTATATCCGTGTGCTACTTTGAATCTGAAAATGACTGGTGAGCTGTTTAATTTCCATTTATACCTTTAAGGTCTTCACGGGAAAGCTAAAGCCTGGAGTTTAACGGTGGTAACTAGGTTACTATTTTACTGATTTCTAAAATCTGCAGGAAATGTAGAGGGATAAACCTTGTTAGTTTTTTCATGGTCTTTTTACATCTTAGGGAAAAGGTTCCCTCTTTTACTTTTTACTCTGGTGTAGCACCCAAAGGCCTTTGACTTAGCATGGTTTCAGGTTATACGCGTTGGCGTGGACGTGTTCTGGCTGACTGTCATAAACATATGTTGCTTTTCTAAAAGTACAAGATTTTCTACAGAGTAAAAAATTTCTTTTCCACAACTGTATGATTGAAAAAAGAGAAATGTTTCCTCCCCCACCTCCTTCCACAATGAATGAAGAAACCTTGACTTGAGTTCTCTTCCTTATAGATTATTTTGGGCCATTTCTTGTCATTAAAGAATTCAAGTCTGTCACTTATCTCCAGGGTGCTCTATCAGAAGATGTTTGAGCTTGTCACCTACCTGTTCTGTATTCTGTCCTCTATTTTTATCGTAGCTTATAGGTTTCAGACATGACTATCACAAATATTTCCACCATTAACATATTTTTCTCTTTCCCATCTAAACTTAGTGCTTCTAATCTTTAATGTGTCTACATTTGTAGCTGTATGTGTTGGAGCATAAACATGCCTAAACCCCCAGGTGTCTGTGCCTGCCGTTCTGCGTGCAGTCTTCCACATGGAGATGGTAAACAGTGATACCATCTGCAAAATACATTTTAAAGATTGTTTTGGACTTTTATGCTTTCCAACACATTCAGTTATTAACATTTTCTCTGCCTCGCTTGCCTGCAGAAGAATCAAAACCCCATATGTTGAAGACAAATAATTTAATGCGATCCTTAAAACTACTTGTGCCTGATGGAAGTACCATCAAAGAAAAAGCACCATCATCCCAAAGGCCATCAAGTGACTCAGATTTTGTTACTATTTTGTAAATAGTTCAAACAAACTAAATCTGTTGAGACGTATTTAGGCTAATATTGATGCACTCAACGTCAGGATCACTTTTCACTGTATTTCAAATAACTGGGATGTATGTGCTGGTCGTATCATTGGCAGTTCACCCATTTACTTGTTGCATTTTATAGTTACTGTATTATTAAACAGTAGAAAAGTGGATGGGCAAGAGAGATGACTGTAAAACTCATTGGAAGGAGCTGGAGAGGATTTGCGCTTAGTGATCTGAGAAAACAGTGCTTCTTATCACGATATCACAGTCAAAGCTGAGCTCTTCATAGGATGTAAGGGACCAGGCAATTACTGTGCAAAATTCACATTAATGAGTTCCCATATGATGCATTATAAAAATTAGTTAGAAGGGGAATAGGACTCAGGTGAAAAGATATATTTAACATGAGCTTGTTCATAGTATTTAAAATTTTAATTAAGATAACCATATGAAGTTCACAGAGAGTACAAAGGAATGTGAAAGATCTGGGCATAATGTGTGTTTAGTCATTGGGAAGGGAGTGATCTTTTTGAGGGGTACTTCAAGGACTTGGGGGAGTCCGGTAAAATATTTTCGTATGAATTTTATATCTTTTATTATTCTTTTTAAATTTAGGTGGGTGAGCAAACACATTAAAAAGCCCATTCGTTCCACTGTCCTTAGCCTGGACTGGCACCCCAACAACGTTTTGCTGGCTGCGGGATCCTGTGACTTCAAATGCAGGTGAGAGAAAACAAAGCATCCTTAAATGGGTTTGGATCACTGGTTCATGTTAGTACCATGAGCATGTTGATCGTGCATTTGCTATTAGAATAGAAGATGGCTCATTTCATACTGTTGTTGTCCCCGAAATAAAACAGCCAGCTTGAGAAACTTTGGCACTGCTGCAGCAGCCTTTGGGCTACTAACGTGTCTGTGGAGGGACACGCCTGAATTTAATGAACTGGTGGGTTTCTTTACTAACAGTACACAGAAGTAGTACTACTGTGCGTGCACTGAGTGCTGAGATCTGCGTGTCAGGCTGAAATTAGACTAGCAGGTGCTATCTTGCAGAGTTGTTAAGAGTTTAAAAAGCAATATCCTAATGATGCAGCTCCAAAATAACTTGGCGCTTCCAAAGGCTTATCTTTTTCATTCCAAGTCACTTTTTCTCTCCCCTTCACCGGTGTTAACCTTAATATTCCTGCAGCCCTGTGGTGAGCAGGGTCAAGGAATTGATGCACCTGAAACTCAATGCAACAAAATACGGTTTTGAAGAGCATTTTAAAAACCCCAGCAGATTGGTGTGTGAGATGGATGGAGTAGTCTTTCAAACTGATTGTGAAATTACACCATGAGGGATAAGTCCTGCCACTTGATCTGTGCTGAGTGATTGAGGTCACTGCAATGAAGTCTGCACGGGGACCTGTCTGCAGAGTTGTTAATTTAATTCAGATTTTACTTAATCACTTGTACCTTGAATAATCATGAAAGCTTCTTTTCTTAAATTCTTTATGTAATAGGGCAATTTTTAAGCTTCAAAGTGTGTACTAAAAATGACTAAGAAGGAGTGGGAGGGGGAGGTGGGACCGGTTATTACATTCCTTATTTCAGAATGAAACCCATGCATCTAAATTCGATCCTTGGATACCTTTTTACGTAAGGAGAGACATTAAATGGAAGCTGGGAAGACGAGGACAGTTGTCTCCCTTTCCTGCCTTCTCTCCAGTGTTAATTAGATAAACTATTATACGTGTTCACTTCCTTTCACAAAAAAATGTGATGTAAAACGTACTCATTCATCTTCAGAAGCAGCTGCTTTTCATGTGTGGAAATTTTTTCATGTGTGTTCAAAAAGCATCTGAGGACTCTGACATTAGGTCAGCTGAGATTATATAAATCTATCTATCACTTTGGACTCCAGCTACAGGCTTTGGTCAGTGCTTGTCATGTACATTGCATCCCTCATTATCTCCTCTTTCCTGTTTTCATTAAGAAGTTAGACTTCAATTATTTCCTGTTCAGTATAGGTTTGGGGATCTTGGGGGTTGTTTTTGCTGTTGTTTGTTTGTTTTTTTGGAAGAAAGTCAAGATGTCAATTCCAGTTGATTTCCTGGGAGCGTTCTCTGGAAGACTTCCTTAGTCTTTTGTTTCCCATCAGAAAACTCATTGTGTCCTGCATCTTATTTCTCTGAAAAATGGTGTATATTTTGAAAAAAAATCAGATCTTGGTTTAAAACATTTGGGAAACTTTCTGCTGTTGCTTAACAAACATTTCACTTCAGGATTAATCATTCAATAATATTGTTCCTTTTATCATAGAAATCTCCATATAGCAACATTAAAGGAAGAAAGGAAAAATAGTGGAGATTGGTACCAGGTTTATGTTTCTATTTCTTCCCCAAACCCAGGAAAGAATATTCTCTCTGCTAAATGATGAACATAGATCTCTAGAATTCCAGTTCTAGGGGATGTTTAGTTACATGTTAAAGATAACGAAGATACTTGGGCCTGAAGTCAGCGTCTGTTCTGATAGGTGGTTCTGGAGAAAATTGTGAAATGGATGTGCCAGAGCCACTGCCAGCTAATAAGCAGCTTAAGTGGGAGACAGTTTGGAAAAAGAATGGGGGGCAGAAGAGGCTCCAAGTTGATAGGTATTCAGCAGAGGTTTTTTGGGAGCGGGCCTAGATGAGCTCCTCTTGTCTTTAGAAACATATATATATATATATATATGTATCTAACAGCACCGCATAGGTGTGAATTTTATATTCTTGCTGGAACAATGTTGCTGTGGGAATGAAAGTCATTTCCCAATGTTCTTTGAAGGCTGGGGCCTTCAAGCTGAGATAATTTTCGTTTTAAAAGAGAGGTAGGCTTTAGTAAGTGTAAAGACCTTTTTTTTTTTTTTTTTTTCCTAACAGTTATTCTTCAAGGTCTTCCACTGCTTAGGAATGATTTTTCTGCCTTGTGTCAAAGGCTGTTGCTTTAAACATCTTGTCCTATTTCCATACATTAAGAGAACCATCCTTTTAGATGTCTCTATAAAATTAAGTTTGTGGAAGGATTACTGTTAGATTATATTCAAACTGATAGAGCCAAGTATAAATTTATACTTAATTCTCTGAAAATCTGTACCTAATATAGCTGCAGTTAAACCCTTCTTGTTCCAAATGATCAGCTTTATTTGAATAAGCTGAATATAGTTACCTTCAGAAGTGCATACCCCACACATCTAAAAGATTTAAAAAATGGTGAGGAGGGAGCGGCATTTCCTTAAACTCACTATAAAATAATTCCTTTTTGTGTTTGACTGCAACCAGGAATATTGTATCACGGTTTTTCTTTTATTCTGAGCTGTTTCTCGGGTAGTAGTATGGCGTAGCTCCCTTGCTCCTCCTATTCAATGGACTCTAATCCTATGTTTGTGACGTCCCAGTAACTTCCATGGTAACAGTCAAGAACACCATATTGTGGCATGTCTGAATCATGCAGAAGGAATTTGATGAAAGGGGGAGGCTTTCTATTTAAACATATCTTGAAAATTGTAGTGCTGGGAAAAAAAAACCATAAAAACAGTGATAACTCAGGTTTTCAAGGCATTCTTTCAGGAATGAGCCAGAATAAGGTGGCTCAGAACCCCTTTGCTGGCATTTGGACATCGGGATATTTTTTTTTTCTTTGCAATGCTGCTAAAAAAATGAACGTTCTTTAAAAGCGGATAATTTTGTAGGTGTTTGTATTCGCTTCTAATTATACAGTGCAATTTGTGGGTTTTTTTCCCCTAACTGAAGAATTGACTCCGGGAGTTATTAGCACTGCAAAGGGATGAAAGGGAAATGTTAGCACAGTGGAAAATGCAATGTGTGGTTTTGTGCCATCTTCTGGAAAAAAGGAGCAAGATGCAAGACAGTACATTTATGAGAGCCCTGCAGGCCTTACACCCGCTGTCCTATTGCTTTCTCTCTGTATGTTGAAGGTTCCCAGCTGCTAGTGGCTTGTTTAATGATACTGTAGTATTTTATTTTGGTAGAATTAGAATGCATCTGGTTGTTTCCAATGTGAAATATATATGCAGCTCCCAGGAGGTTTTTTTTCTATCTTTGTTCATGCTGAAATCTTTTATTTCCAGGGTGTTTTCTGCTTACATTAAGGAAGTGGATGAAAAACCAGCCAGTACCCCATGGGGCTCCAAAATGCCTTTTGGGCAACTGATGTCAGAATTTGGGGGTGCTGGAAGTGGTGGATGGGTGCACAGTGTCAGCTTTTCTGCCAGCGGGAACCGCCTAGCCTGGGTCAGTCACGATAGTACCGTGTCAGTTGCTGATGCCTCAAAAAATATGATGTAAGTATGTTTTTTTTCTGTTAATTATTAGCTGTTTGACACAGAGGGAAACAGCATGTGGAATGTTGTGCTTGCAACAAGGAGAGCTGTGACTGCTGTTTCCAGTTTTGACAATTTTACTGTAGGTTTCAGGAGGCTGTTTGAGGCCTGTGTAAATAAGGTAGAATCTTAGAATTTTAGATTATATAATTTAAGTTTCTTACAAGAATTCTTCACTGACAGTGTAGTCAATTTACTTTTTGGGAGCAGAAAGCATTTGAAAAAAAAAAAAAAAAGCTTTCCACTCTAGTGATTGGGGAAACAATATTTCCTTGTAAATGGATTCAAGAGGATCCAGAAACATGCTCACTCCATAACTACTAAAACCCTACGGCCAGCCAGGATCTGGAAAACAAGTTGTTCATTTCATGAAATGTTAATTCCAATCACTGTCCTTCAGACACTGCTGCTGCAAGGTTTCAACTTACACCTCCCAATCCAACCAAATATTTTATTAACAATTCCTCCCTCTCCTTATTGAGCTAAGTAAATTTTCAGTGTTTGTGTCTTTCTAACCAAGAAGGTAGAGATTCCCTGTAGGTTTTGATAGCAGAGATCTCTGGTGGATCACCCAGACGTTGCTGTGCTTCATTGTGAATTATGGTTCTGTTTGCTGCAGCTCTCTAAGTGCCTGGCTGGGGATATAATTAAGTGTAAAGTGTTGTAGAACTCTTTTATCAATTGTTATAAAATCACAAATTTACCATACAGGCTTTTTCCTGCTGAAAAGATGATGTCAAGCACTAAAACTTCAAGTGTTTTTTGTATGCAAATGAAATGAATAGCTTCATCAATTTGAATCTTTTTCTGGGGGTATCTTTTTTTACTCTTGCTGCTATTTACACCCGATAATAAGTAACTTGAGCCTTTCACCTGGAATACTTCATATTCATTATAAATCTTCCAGGACACTTCCATTAGGATAAAACTTATTACCACAAATTACAACTTTCTGGTGTCACCTCAGGACAACTGAGCTACACTGAATTCTTTTCCAATAATCCTTGTGTGGGAACAGTCTCTATTTTTTGTTGGAGCCAAAGATGAGAGGTTTCAATGAAGTCCTCTAACAAATGTTCTTGTGTTCAGGGTTTCGCAGCTGAAAACAGAGTTCCTCCCACTCCTGAGTGTGTCATTTGTCTCCGAGAACAGCGTGGTGGCAGCTGTAAGTGTCTATTATTTTCTCCTTGTAGTGTTGTAGTGTTTTGGAGAGGGAGAAACACCATAAATTACAAAGTTAGTAATAAGCAAGCTCTGCCATAGTGTTTATCTTTGCATTTCTGCAATTAACAGCAGCAGAAAAAAAAGAAATGATGACTCTGTTGGTTATGTTTCTTGACATTCTTTCATGATATCTGGTTGCAGGGCCATGACTGCTGCCCGATGCTCTTTAACTGTGATGACCGTGGCTTGCTGACCTTTGTTTCCAAACTAGACATTCCAAAACAGAGCATCCAGCGCAATATTTCCGCTATGGAACGCTTCCGAAACATGGATAAAAGAGCCACTACAGAAGATCGTAACACTACCCTGGAGACACTGCACCAAAACAGTATAACGTGAGTGTCTCGGCCACCAATCCGAGGGGAAAGAACATTGTCACTTTGGTTTCCCAGGATATCTTGTAAACCTACAAGAGCTCAAATGTGCCATACCAGATGGGTGTAGCTGGTATCCCGTTCTCATTTTAGTCTTTTGCTAACAGCTGTCTGTTTCCGGGGCTTAGATGGAAGCTGGTGAAGTTAATCATTAGCAGGGCATGCGTGCTTCTGCTGTTTGCTTGTGCTTAATGAGTTCTGTAACCTGAACACAGTTTATCTTATCAAATATGTAGGCAGCTCACAAGAGGGTGGTAGCACTGTGCAAAATCTAGGCAGCAAAATTCACCTGAAACAGGAATTCACATACCAGGTTCCTATTTCAGATGTTATTTCCATGCGTATTTACTCATTAAAAGGATCGATTTAGGATAATCGAGTAAAATACCCTTGCATTTGAAAAACTGTCAGCCCAAGGAAAACATTTAGGCTACAGCCACCAAGCAGTGAAAGAGCTTTCGGCATCCTTTTTCTTTGCTTAGTTTTCTGAAGCGTTGTACCAATAATCTAGCATGAGCTCTGCTGTACTTATGTCTCCCTTTGAGAGAGTAGGAGTTGAATTCAACCCAAATTTCCCAGTTTTTTGGCTCTCTGGAATGGGTGTCTGTGTTACAGCTATCGCTCTCTGTTTTCAGCCAAGTGTCTATTTATGAGATAGACAAACGAGATTGTCGTAAATTCTGCACCACCGGCATTGATGGAGCAATGACCATCTGGGATTTCAAGGTACGCTTTTACTACCGTGTTTATGTGAACCGGGTGTGGTTGTGGGGTGGCTTTTTTCTTGATCTCTGGCATCAACTTCTGGGGCTCAGCCCTAACACAGGTTTTATCAGCAGTAGGAAATCCAGACTGGAATATTCAAGACCATTTGTGACCTCCCTAAGGAAGACAGATCCCAGATTCAGCATAAATGTAGATATATTTTATTAGCAGATGGTGTTAAATCAGACTTCTTTTTTTTTTTTTAGTGGAATTGCTCATGTCCCTGTAGGAATCCCACAAATTCTTTTCTTTTCCAACCTCTACCTCAGCCACAAGGTGGAGAGAGACTTTTGATCAGGGAGTGGAGCGATAGGATGAGGGGTGATGGTTTTCAACTGAAAGAGGGGAGATTGAGATGAGAGATTAGGAAGAAATTCTTTCCTGTGAGGGTGGTGAGAGCCTGGCCCAGGTTGCCCAGAGAAGCTGTGGCTGCCCCATCCCTGGAGGGGTTCAAGGCCAGGTTGGAGGGGGCTTGGAGCACCCTGGTCTGGTGGGAGGTGTCCCTGCCCAGGGCAGGGGGTTGGGACTCGATGGGCTTTAAGGTCCCTTCCAACCTGAACCATTCTATGATTAAGAACAAGTGCTTGCTTTGCTGAGGACTGGCCAACAGAGGTCTCTGCTGGTCTCCCCAAACTGCCGAGAGCTGTGCACTGCCTTTTAGGAAGGGACTAGTTGGTCTGTGTTCTTTAATGCCGGAAAGCTCCAGTGGGGACAGGAGCCAAGTGAGAAACTGCTTTAATGCAGTTTCAGGGGGAGAGGGTGGAATCACAGGTCTCTATATGCATGAGCTTGAAATGAATGATTGTAATGGTGTCTGGCTCTTGCATATGAGTCTGATCTTAAGCATTTGGGGTTTTTACTCTTTTTTTTCTTAACTTCAGCCTTGACGCTGCATTATTTAACACAGTATCCTGTGGCAGATTGTGATTAAGATTTTTTTCTCTCTTTCAAGACCTTAGAGTCCTCTATTCAAGGTCTACGAATCATGTAAAGATGGATTTCCGTGATCTAGCAGGACAAACTGCTTGACAGAATGCAGCTCCCACATCTGCACAGACCCGAAAAGGGAGGAGGAAGGTGGAATATTTGGAAACACTGAGAAAATACAGCTTGGCAGATTTTCTTTTGAATCTAAATTTGGTGAATTGTGTTGGTTTCAAAATCAGCTGTGATTGTTCTTTTTTTTTTTTATTTTATTTTTTTCGGTTGGTTGTTTCATTCCATTCTTTACCAAAGCTGCTCCTTAAGTAGTTTATTGCAGGAAGTTATGAATCACTAACTTAAAAGGGGAATTTTATGTAAATTGTCTGCTAGAAATAATAATAATAAAAACAAAAACTGATTCTTTGTCTCGATGCTTGTCAGCAGGGATTAAAAAAGAGATATTAAGGGAATTAACTCTGCGAGAGAGGGCAGGGAAAACCCTGCAGCGATATTTTTATGGCTTTAAAACAGGAAGAGTTCATCTTAACCGAAAGTTTTGTAAAATTGGCAGATGGTGACCCGGAGTTCTGATGGTCTGGGTGTGAAGGTTCAGCTGGGCTCCTTTCAGGGGAATTGTTTTCTTGAGGTAATGATTTTAGAGGATGAACAGTTTTATCCTGCTGACTCTTAGTACAGTCTGCCTGGCATTTAATCCAGTAATATTGACAAATTAACCTGTCTTTTTTTTTTTATTGCCCATTTAGTGGGTCATAGTTTTCCAAAGGTGAAATGACCAGAATTATTTTGTAGTTCCCTTTTAGGATTTGTCCAAAGGCTTCTCGCAGTGCAGAGCCTGGGAGGGAGGCTGCGTGTGGAAAGGGAGGAAAAAAATCTGCTGAGCCAGATCTTGGGAGGACAAATTAAAAGCAAATCACTTTTTAAGCCGGTGACGCTCCCCAGGCCTGGGTGCCGTGTTGGAGCCGAGTGTTTGGCCTGGAAAATCTTCTGTTTATCATCACTGCTGGAGAAATAATACACCCTTAAGAGAAGTATTGGCGCGGTCTGGCTTCTGTGCAGATCCTTTGTCTCCAGGTGACTGGATCTTTTCAAGTTCCGTTCTGAGCCCCGGTAGCTCACGGAGGCGTTCGCACGTAACTTATTTTATTCACGTGGTTTAGTTACTCTTAACTGTGTTGCTGCCGTGAGGCTTGAGACAGGCTGTGCTCTGGAGAGGGTGGATATCTGCCTCCCGGTGTTGCTTTACAAGGTTTCAGACTTTGTAATTTCTGTTGAAAATGCAGAAGTGTCTTAAAAAAACCCCAACAACTCAATGACTAAATTTACCACTTCCTCTGCAACCAGAGTTGCTTCATACCCTGCTCGTGTCTCAGCTGGGAGCGATTGAGAAGGGAGGGTGGAAGATAAGCTCAGGAAGCTGACAACTGCTGCCGTTCTGCTGCAAGTGAAGTGTGTCCGTCCCAGAACTGGATCGTTCTCAGGTGTGGTGGTGAATCGACTCTTCAAAACCCAAATTTTTGATTTGAGAATTAACTCTTTTTTTCCAGTTCCTTCAGTTTTTCTTGTGCCTTCCTCCCCTGGCAGTCAAGTGTGGCTTTGCAATTTCCTCTCTCCCTTCTAAGCATAAAATGATGAGTATTTACCCTCTGCTCTTGCAGTCCAGTGACCCTGCGTGTGATTTTGGCGGTTGGGTTTATCAGCTCGAATACGGCGTCAAAGGAGTTTGGTGTCTTCTGAAGTGGCCCTGCCAGCCTTAGCTTTGTCCCTCCCTGTCCCTATTATTAGATGCCTGTTTCTTACAGACAGGAATGATTTTGTTTCTGGAGTCACTTCTGAAGGTGTGGTGGTTTATTTCCAGTCTCTTTAGGGGCTACAGGAGAGATGGGGAGGGACCCTTGATCAGGGAGTGGAGTAATGGGACAAGGGGTAATGGTTTTAAACTGAAAGAGGGGAGATTTAGATTAGATATTAGGAAGAAATTGTTTGCTGTGAGGGAGGTGAGAGCCTGGCCCAGGTTGCCCAGAGAAGCTGTGGCTGCCCCATCCCTGGAGGGTTCAAGGCCCCGCTGGATGGGGCTTGGAGCAACCTGGTCTGGTGGGAGGTGTCCCTGCCCAGGGCAGGGGGGGGAACTCGATGGTCTTTAAGGTCCCTTCCAACCCAAACCATTCTATGATTCTATCATTTCCAAAAAGTATTTAGAAAAAGTGGATTCTAAAATATCTGGTCCAAGTGACATAAAAGGATGGAAGAAATCTAACGAGAGAGGGGAGAAAATGTGTATCTAAACGTTTGTGCCTTGTTCTTTTTCCGTGTGAAAGAGCTGGGGAAGGTAAAATGAGCCAATGTAAAAGTAAAAAGGCCAAGAAACTGAGGTTTAATGAAACCGCTCGGGGTTACCGTCTGAGGGAAAGGCTGAGATGAAAAGCAGATCGGAGATATTTGTATTAGAAAAGGACTGAGCGAGGGGAATATAAATGACCATCACTCGAGGTGTAATTCAGCTTACGGCTGCTGGCAGCGGGGTGGCCGGGGAGAGCCCTGCGCCTCCTGGGGACGGTGGCTCTGTGTGGCTGTCACTGCGCTCTGGGGGGACCTTCCGCTGCCGTCCCACCTCCACTCCCTGCGAGCCACGGGGAGGATTGCTGCTTGTTTTCCTTGGCTGCCTCCCCCGTCTCTAGCACCGTCGGGGCCTCCTTGGTGTCACCCGTTGTGTCACCCACCCAGCGTGGGTGACAGCTCACGAGCGTATTTAGCTACCTGCGGCACCAGGCTCCCTCCTGCCTCGCGTGTGCCGGGGCTAAGGGTGCCTCTGAAAGGGCCGTTCACGCTAAAGCTTGTGGCTGCAGTTTTGGTTCCAGGGGAGCTACTCGCTGCGTGTGTGCTCGACGTTACGTGCCATTTAACAGCCCGGGGACGCAAAAAATGGGGCTCCACGCAAGCAGGGGGGCCAGGGGGTGTTTGCTGGAGCCCGCCTGAAAAAATACCAACCCTAAATGAAAAGAAGCTGCAGAATTCCTGCCGCTTTTCATCCCCTCTGCCCCCACCCCCAAAGAAAACCCCAGGAAAAAACCCGTTCTGGTGTCCCCAGCCTCCGTGGGGTGGGGGAGTCCCTCCCCGGCCTTTCTGCGGAGCCCCCAGGGTTACAGGAGATGCTGCCGCGGATGCAGGAGGAGTTTTCCACTTTGGAAAACGGAGGCAAAAGCAGGTAAAGGATTTAACCAAACCTTGAGTCGGATCTGGCGGGAGACCCAGCTTCGTCCCTGGCCTCCACAGGCTGATTCCCCCGTGGGTGGGCGAGTCCAGGGGGAACCCGAGGAGTGTTCAAAACCCGGCGGAGGCAGCTCGTTGCTGCGCTCGTTAGCGCTTCCTCCTCCAGAGGTGATGAGGAACCCCGATGGCAGACACGGAGCTGCTCTGCAGGCAGCGCTGGGGATGATGTTCTCCTCTCCCTTCTCTGACCAACACACCCCCATTCCTGCTGCAGACGTTAAACTTGACCCATCCTTCCTTCGCACCCCCCCTGGAAGGGACAGGCAGAGGGATGGGCGATCTTGTGTCCTCCTGGTTTTGGTGCAGGAGGCAGTGGTGGGACACCTGGAAAGCCTGAACTTTCTTGGTGAAGAGACAGAGCAGCTGGTAACCCAAGGAGGACGAGAGAAAATGGGCTGGCAGCAGGAAAAACTTCAAAAAGCCCCAGCTTTCAGCCGCGTGGGAGCTGCGGTGCGAGCCGTGCCCCTCCTGCCACATTTGGGGTGGCAGTGATGCTTGGGGTGAGCTGGGCACTGCAGTGGGCAAACTGGTGCCAGGGGACGGGGCAGCTCGCTGCATCCTGGAGGGACTTTTCCCACCGGTGGGATTCACTCCTGGCCAGACCCATGGAGATCCACCACCCTCTGGGGATGTCTCGGGATCTCTGCATGGGACCGTGGCAACGCGCTTGGAGGGAGACATGGCTGATGGACTCCAGGACCACGGGAGAGATGAGCTGCCCGCTCCGTGCCACCCCCCAGAGCCGTAACCTACAGCTGACCCCTAACTTGAGGATTAATTCTGCAGCTCAACGAGCGCAAGGTTATTGTACCCGCATCCTGCACCTCCGTGTGAGACCCCCATGAGCTGCTGTCCCGCTTCTGTGATGGTTCTCGGGGAGAGGAGGGGTGAGCGCATCCCTCCCGGGGTGGCTGCAGCCGGGGAGGGAGGAGATGAAGCCCATCTCACCTTCCCAGTGCTTCCAGCGGGAGCCGAGCTCCTGGGAGTTACCCTGCCCAGCTGGGAAAGGGATAAAAATGAGTTGCTCGGAAGCAAGAAGGGAAAAAAAATAATAGAGGGGTGCATGTCAGGTAGCAGGGGGTACATGCACCCAGCTGCGACTGCCGCCAGCCTGGGCTCGGGTCCCACGGGGCTCGGTGGGATGCAGGAACCGGCAGCAGATGCTGCTCGGGGCGGCCGGATCCAGGCACCGTGGGGTCCTGCCGAGCTGCGAATCCCCCCGGCCGTGGGAGGCGATGCCGGCGTGTGTCTCACCCCGGGTGGGCTCCGGCTGCAGCTATCGCCTGCTGCGGGCCACCACGGGCGGGCAGGACCTCCCCGCTGCATCCGTCCCCCCAAAACACCTCGGGGACCGGGGAGGGGGGGCGGTGAGCAACCCTGCCGCGGCCAGAGGGAGAGGACGGGGCTCCTTCCCTCCGCTCTCCCGGCTCCATCCTTCCCGGGGCGAGTTGCCCGCATCCCGCCGAGCAGCGGGGGCCGCCGGGAGCATCCCGGGGGCCGGTGGCCCATCCGTCGACGTGCGGGGATGGCGGAGAGGCCTGGCAGGCAGGCAGGCAGGGGCAGGGCGGCCGCCGAGCTGCTCTGCGCTCCCCCAACGCCCACGTAAGGAAGTGGTTGCATTTCTCGGAGAGGAAAAGGGAAGTCGGGCTGCCTCGGCGGGGCGGCCAGCAGCTCGCTCCGGGGCTGCCGTTCGTGTCGACTGCCCAGAGTCCATGAACTAGCCCTGCCCGCGCTGCCCAGCAAGGTAAGGAGCGGGGAGGCAGCTTCGGACCCCCCGGTGACAACCTGGGGGTGTCCCCCCGGGGGCTGTGGCCGTCCCTTCCTCGGTGTTCACACCCTGCTCGAGGGGAGATGGGGACCCCCCCAGCCGGGGCTGCTCTGGGGTCCCAGGGGGGTGCAGGCAGTGCCTGGCTGCTTGTGGGTTTTGCTTTTGCTGGGTTTTGGGCTTTTTATTATTAGTATTATTAGTATTATTAGTATTATTAGTATTATTATTTCCCCCCCTCTGGCTTTGGCAGCAAGTTTGAGTTTTATTCTCTTGCTGCGGGGTGTTGGAAAGGGTCCCGGGGTGGGGGTCCCGTGGGGGTCGGTGCCGCTGCCTGCGGGCTGTCCTCTCCTCCTTGGGCATCAGCTGCCTCCGGCTTTACCCAGCGCCATGAGGAAGAGGGTTAGAGCTGCCCTTCATCTGCCCCGGGGCAGTGATGTCCCCCCAGGGCCAGGCTGGCTCCTGGGGTACCCCACACCAGTGTTGGGGACTGAGGATGGCTGTCCCCAGCCTGGCTGGCAGGAGCACAGGGGGGGGTGACACCCTGCAGCCACCACGGGGGACCCCAGAGGGGCTCCTGGGGGTCGGTGCCAGCGTTTCAGCAGTGCAGGAGGACAGGGCTACCACGGTGGCCGGGGGACAACTTCCTGGGGTCCTGTGGCTCCCGGCGGGACCCTCGCTGTGTCCCTGTGCCAGTGGGTGCAAACCCACCTCCCGCCGTCCCCCCAGGCTCGGCAAAACTGAAAATACAGCTCCTCCGGCGCACGGCTTCCTCCTGGGGCCGGGAGGAGCCCCCAGCGCTCGGGTCCTGCCAAGGTTTGGTTATCTCCTCCGAGGATGTTTCCGAACTGCTCGGCGCCTCGGGGCTGGCCGGGGAGATAACGGAGTTGCCTCGGGTCCCAATCCCGCCCCGTCTGGCCATCTGGAAATGCCCGTTTTCCTCCCTCAAAAGCCTCCGTGTTGACTGGGAGAGGAGGATGGCCACAGCCCCTCCGATGCTCTCCCCTGCTGGGGAAGGGGTTGATGAGCTTCCCCGTGGGTCACCCCACGGCTCCTTCCAGCCTGGGAGGGAGCTCGGCTCAGCCCATAAAGCGGCTGGTGGGGGAACGAGCCCCAAACTGCCGCGGGGAGCAGTGGGGGATCAGACGGGCCGAGCAGCCCTTGCTGCTCCCCCAGCTCCCCCAGCAGCCCCAGGGCGGCTTCCGCTCCCCGGCCCGTCAGGGGCTGGCGTTAAAGGGGTGAACAGCAAGAAACCCCCCCGGGGAGGAGGGTCTGGGCCTCTGAGCATCCAACCCAAATTAAAAAAAAAACAAAAACCAGACCAAGTATCTCTGTTTTTGTAGAGAGCATTGAAGCTGGAAAGCCCTATGGCGTACCCTGCCTCCCATCCCTCCTCCCCAGGAGCCATGTCACCCAGGTCCCCATGTCACCCAGGTCCCCATTTCGCCCAGGTCCCCATTTCATGCGCTTTTCTGCTCCTCATCTTTTGCGACACCGACCACAGCGTCCCCTCCTGCTAATTTTATTCACGGCTTTTTCTGCAGCTCCGGACACAGGGCTCGGGGCAGAGGGACGTGGTGGCGGCGGCTTTGTACCCTCCCGTGGGTCACCCCGGTGCTGAGCCCCGGCAGGATCGGTGGGGCTGGGGGTGGGCAGCAGCTCGGCCACGTCCGTGTCCCGGGCCGATGGGGACCGGAGTTTCGCTGTGGGCTCAGAAGCGGGGTGTGTGACGGCGGGGCTTGTGCTGTGCGTCGGCAATTGGGGGTTTCTCCGCCTGCGAAAAGCAGGGGATGGAGCTCCACGGGTTTTCTTTTCACCAGCCCGGGGATGGAGGTTTTCTAGGAGGGAACTCTTTTCCTTCCCCTGTACCCTTTTTAGCTGCCAAAGAAAACAGGCAGCAGTGCAAGGAGTTCTCAAAAATAGCCCAGAGGCAAACTGTGAGTAATCCCCCGGTCCCTCACGCCCTGGCGAGGTGTTTTCCTACATCCCTGCCTTACCTTGGCCGGATGGCCCAGGGGCTGCACCGCTGCTCCCAGCCCTTCCTGACCCCCCAACCCGGCACCCGGAGTGGGTTTGCAGGAGAGAGCCTGGTCCCACGGCACCGGAGCGGCCGGTGGGCGCTGGCGGGAGCTGCCGTGAGCTCAGCCAGGGGAAGGGATTAGTCACCGGCTCGCCGGGGCTGAGCACACGTGGGATGGGATGGGATGGAA
Source organism: Arenaria interpres (assembly GCA_013399435.1). NCBI lineage: Eukaryota > Metazoa > Chordata > Aves > Charadriiformes > Scolopacidae > Arenaria > Arenaria interpres. The sequence goes on along the minus strand of VXAK01020057.1, from coordinate 118,327 downwards.
CAGGATGGGATGGAAAGGGATGGAGATGCCTCCACGGGGTTTTTGGCTCTTCCTCAATGAGAGGCGGGGAAGGAACAAGCAGATCTGGCCCCACGGAGCTGGCAGGAGCAGCCGGAGGGAGGAGGTGGTGCCCATGGAGGGATCCCTGGGATTTGTGTGGGGCTGGTGGTGCTGGCACCGGGTGTCCCCGGCTGGCTCCTGCCCACCAGGCTCCAGCTGGCTGGGGCAGGACGATGGTGTGGTTTGGAAGTCCGTGGAAGAGGTCCCCACTTCCCACCTGGCCATGGGACACCCATGTGGCACCCAGCTATGGGGTGCCTGGCCATGGGGCACCCAGCCATGGGCATCTAGCTGTGGGCACTCCTCTGGTGCCCAGCCACAGGACACTTGGCACGGGGTGTCTGGCCATGGGGCAGCATCACGGGGGTCTCCTCCAGCTCTGCCCGGACCCTCCCTCACCCCCTGCCAAGCTGGACCCACCGGGGCACCCTTCCCCCTTGCTTGGGCACACTCTGAGCTTGGAAATCCTTGGGGAAACCCCTTCCCCCGTAGAGGAGGAACTCAGTTGGCAGCAACGTGGGGCTGATCCCGGTGGGAGGGAACACTCGGTGGGGCTGGGACCAAGGGGATCCTGCTGGGAGCAGGATCTCCTGATGGCCACGGGGGTCTCTCCCCATCCCCAGCCTGCAAGCCATGGCCTACCACAGCTTCCATCTGGAGCCCATCAGCTGCCATGCCTGGAACAAGGACCGGACCCGTAAGTACGGCCCGGGCACTCCATCCCAAAATCCTCAGGGATGTCCTGAAGCACCGACCGTCCCGGCTGAACATCCCTGTGGAGGGCGATGCTCCCCCGGGATGGGGCAGAGCTGGGTGTCGTGGCTGGGCTTGGGGAAGCAGGTCCTGCCACCGACAGATTTTGGGGCCGGGACAGCACTTGTCCCCCTGGTCCCACTACGGGGACAGAGCCACAGCCTCCGGGCTCGGGGCATCGCGGCGGCCGGCACGGGGAGGGGTTGGCAAAGCCCTGCCGGGGAGAGGGGAGCGGGGCCGGGTGATTCACGGCCGATGGCATTTCCCGGCCGCGGCGCAGGGGATGCGGGAGAGAACAAAAAGGGCTTTCTCTGCTGGGGCTGGCGTGTGGGACAGGCAGGGCAGGACGGGGCCAGACAGGAGCTGAGCACCCCCAGCCGTCCCGTCCCATCCCGTCCCACCCCACCCCATCACACCAGCCCCACGGGACCACACACTGGGGAAGGGAGGATGCTGGGCTCTCAGGTCTGGGGGAGCTTCTCCCTTCCCCATAGGGACGGTTCCACCCCTCCCCTCTTCTGGAGTGGAGTTTGGGGGGCTTGGTGGGACCCCTCTGTGCAAATGGGGCTCAGTGGGGTCCCACCGTGCCCTGCCGAGCCTGGAGAACAGGAAGGGGCAGGTCAATGCCGGCTGGCCCCGTTCCCCCCACCCCCATGACCCAGGGGAGGGCTTTGCCCTGCCTGTTGTCACCCCACAGAGATCGCCCTCTGTCCCAACAACCATGAGGTCCACATCTACCGCAAGGACGGGGCCAAGTGGACCAAAGTCCACGAGCTGAAGGAGCACAACGGGCAAGTGACAGGTGAGTCCTGCCTGATGGAGGGGATGGGGACACAGATGGTGGGTGACCCTACCCCAGAGCTGGTCCCAGCCCTGCTCGGTGCCACTGACAGCTCCTGGATGGGGGTTGTGTAGTGGGTAGAGGACAGGGACCAGGATGTGTCTACCTCTCCTGGCCCCGATCTACCATGTTAGAAGGCAACCAGGGGTTGGATGGATGGGATAGATCGAGAGGGATAGGGTGGGAAGTGCTGAGATGCATGGGGTTTGGTGGGATGCATGGATGGATGGATGGATGAGATGGAAAGGGATGGGATGATTTGAAATGGATTTGAGTAGGACAAAGAGGGACTCTGGAGCAGAGACCACCCAGAACAGCTCTGCCTTCAAATGGCCTCCAGCCCTGAGTCACCCATCCACTTGGCTCCTTGGGCCACCATCACCCCCCTTCTCCCTTCCAGGCATTGACTGGGCCCCTGAGAGCAACCGGCTGGTGACATGTGGGACCGACCGCAATGCCTACGTCTGGACCCTGAAGGGCAACGTCTGGAAACCCACCCTGGTCATCCTGAGGATCAACCGGGCTGCCCGCTGCGTCAAGTGGTCACCCAAGGAGAACAAGTTTGCTGTGGGCAGCGGCTCCCGGCTCATCTCCATCTGCTACTTTGAGCAGGAGAACGACTGGTGAGGCTCTGCCATGGCCTTGCTGGGTCTGTCCTGGGGGAGATGGAGGGGAGAAAGATAGAGGGGAGATGGATGGATGGATGGATGGATGGATGGATGGATGGATGGGGAGATGGAAGGCGGATGGATTGGGAGGTAGGAGACTGGAGAAGTTGAAGGTGAGACAGGATGACATGGAGAAAAGAGAGAGGGGCTGGAGGAGGAGGTGGAGACAGATGGGGAGATGGAGGGAGGTACTCCCCATGCACGAGCTGCTACTGCAGGATAGTGGCCCAGGGGAGCTCCTGGGGCACTTGGAGCCCTGACCACCCTCAGCCAGCTCCACCGAAAGCCCAGGAGGGGTTCCTGGGGGTGGTGATGCTCCCCCACTGACACCAGATGCTCTCCATGCAGGTGGGTTTGCAAGCACATCAAGAAGCCCATCCGCTCGACGGTGCTCAGCCTCGACTGGCACCCCAACAACGTCCTCCTGGCCGCCGGCTCCTGTGACTTCAAGTGCCGGTGAGGAGCAGGGGGAGTGGGTGACTGGGTACGAGTCGGGGGATACCCCAAAGATGGGTTGGGATCCAATCCTGGCTCAGCACGGAGGAGTGGGGGGCAGCCCAGCACCCTGGGTCACCCGTGGGACGGGCTTCACCCCTCCAGTGCTGCCGGGAACCGGGGATAGGGCGCAGGGAGGGCTGGGGGATACCCTGGGGACCATTCCAGTGTCCAGGGACACATGGCAGACCTCTCCCCTCCCCGCCCCAGGATCTTCTCAGCCTACATCAAGGAGGTGGAGGAGCGGCCCAGCCCCACGCCGTGGGGCTCCAAGATGCCCTTCGGGGAGCTGATGTTCGAGTCGAGCAGCAGCTGCGGGTGGGTGCACAGCATCTGCTTCTCGGCCAGCGGCGCCCGGGTGGCCTGGGTGAGCCACGACAGCACCCTCTGCCTCGCCGATGCCAACAAGAAGATGGCGTAAGCAGGGCTGGGGAGAGGAGGAGACTCGGTGGGGCTGGGGGTGGCCATGTTGAGGGTGGCAGGGAGGGTTGACCCCAAAACTCACCCAGGGGTGGAGACGTCTGGGTTGGGTTGGATCAGGCAGGCAGGGATGGAGGAGATGGTGCATCCTCTCCATCCTCTCCTGGTAGTCTTGTGGCTTCCACCTGTGTTACGAGCTGTGCCGGTCTCAGCACAGAGAGGCTGAAGCTCAGCTCCCCACTAACAACACCCTGCCTTCCCTCCTAGCGTGGCCTCCCTGTGCACCGAGACCTTGCCCCTCCTGGCCGTCACCTTCATCACCGAGAACAGCCTGGTGGCCGCGGTGAGTCCGGGCTGGGGACACGGGGTGGGCACCTTGCCGGGAGCCAGCGGGAGGGTGCTGAGCAGAGCTGCCCGGTTCCCCAGGGCCACGACTGCTACCCGATGCTGTTCACCTACGAGGAGAGCCAGGGTGCGCTGACCTTCGGGGGGAAGCTGGACGTCCCCAAGCAGAGCTCCCAGCGCGGCCTCACCGCTCGTGAGCGCTTCCAGAACCTGGACAAGAAAGCGAGCTCGGACACCGCCAACGCCACGCTGGACACCCTGCACAAGAACAGCATCAGGCACGTACTGGGGGGGGCGAGTGGATGGGTGGGGGTCAAGCTGCGCTGGGCTACCCTGGGGGTGCTGGGCCCTGAGCATCCCCTGGCTGTGCTGCTCTCTGGTCTGGGAGCTGGGGACAGCCCCGGAGCATCCCTGTGTATTCCTGGGCATTCCTGGGCATTCCTGGACCATCCCTGAGCATCTCTGCGCGTGGATGGGGAAGATGGAGGGGTCCAGCCCCAGGAGCTGGGACAGTCATGGGCATCCCTGGAGCATCCCTGATTATCCCTGGGTATCCCCAAAGCATCCCTGCCCATGGGTGAGGGAGGTGGAGGGGTCCGGCCCTGGGAACTGGAACAGCCCTGGAGCATCCCTGGGTATCCTGGAGCATCCCTGGGTATCCCTGGACCATCCCTGCCCGTGGGTGGGGGAGATGGAGTCATCCAGCCCAGGGAACTGGAACAGTCCCAGAGCATCCCTGGGTATCCCCAAAGCATCCCATGGGTGGGGGAGATGGAGGGGTCCAGCCCTGGAAACTGGAACAGCCCTGGAGCACCCCTGGGTATCCCCAAAGCATCCCTGGGTATCCCTGGGCCATCCCTGCCCGTGGCTGGGGGAGATGGAGGGGTCCAGCCCCAAGAGCTGGGATAGACCTGGGCATCTCCGGAGCATCCCTCAGTGTCCCTGCTCCCTGAAGCATCCCTCCCCATGGGTGGGGGAGGCGAAGGACTCCGGCCCCACTGCCCCCCCACCAACTCCTGGGCAGCCCCGAGGGCTTGGCAGGGGCCGGGCACTGACCCCCCACCGGCTCTTTGCACCCCACAGCCAGATCTCGGTGCTGGCGGGCGGGAAGGCCAACTGCTCGCAGTTCTGCACCACGGGGATGGACGGCGGCATGGGCATCTGGGACGTCAAGGTGAGGCGTCCCCACGGTCCCCCCCACGCTGGCAGCACCCAGCATCGAACCCTCGTTAGCCACAGCTCTAATTGCAATCCCCGCCCCCTCCCGGCTGCTGCGCAGCTCTTTGCTGTGGTGGTGGGGCCCATCCTGCCCACATGGGGGGTCCCACAGTCCTGGGTGGGATCTCCTTAACCCAGGGCTGGGTGGGGGGACACCCCTGGGTGGCACTTTGACAGCTCACCATCAGAGGGGGGGTTGACACCAGCCTCGCGCAGAGGTCCAGCACCCTCTCCGGGCTTTGGCATTGCCCACATGGCTTGAAAAATGAGCCAAAACCAGC
>VXAK01020057.1:36831-94941 GCA_013399435.1 Arenaria interpres | reverse complement strand
ACCCCCCCTTCCTTCCCGCTGCCGCCGCCCCCCAGCCGCCACCATGCAGGAGCTCATCGCCAGCGTGGACCACATCAAGTTCGACCTGGAGATGGCCGTGGAGCAGCAGCTGGGGGCGCAGCCGTTACCCTTTCCCGGCATGGACAGTGCGTGCGGCCTCCCTTCTTCTCCTCCCCGGGTGTTCGTCCCGTCCCCGGAGCCGTCCGCGGGGCTGGGGTCGCCTCAGGGAGCCCGGCTTTGGGTGAGGCGGCTGGGGAGGGTGGGGGGAGGTTTCCGAGGGTCCGAGCGCTTTGCTGAGCTCTTCTGCTTATATCCACCCGGCTCCTGCTTTCCCTGGGGGGGTTCTGTCTTAATCTGGATGTTTTTCTTTCCCAGTTAATGAAAGTTGTAATTACTACGGCAGTTTGCGTTGAATGGAGTTAAATCTGGTCGGTGGCCGGTCACAAGTGGTGTTTCCCAGGGCTCAGTATTGGGCTGGTTCTGTTTAGTATCTATCAATGATCTGGATGAGGGGATCGAGTGTACTCTCGCTAAGTTTGCAAATGACACCAAGTTGGGCAGGAATGTTGATCTGCATGAGGGTAGAAAGGCTCTGCAGAGGGATCTGAACAGGCTGGATCAGTGGGCTGAGGCCGGTGGTGTGTGGTTCGACACGGGCAAGTGCTGAGTCCTGCACTTGGGTCACAACAAGCCGGTGCTACAGGCTTGGGGAAGAGCAGCTGGAGAGCTGCCCAGTGAAAAAGGTCCTGGGGGTGTTGGTCAACTGCCTGCGGAATATGAGCCAGCAGTGCGTCCAGGTGGCTAAGAAGGCCAACAACATCCTGGCCTGTATCGGGAATGGCGTGGCCAGCAGGAGTAGGAAAGTGATGGTACCCCTGTGCTCGGCACTGGTGACAACCCCCCTCNCGGCACTGGTGACAACCCACCTCGAGTGCTGTGCCTGGTTTTGGGCCCCTCAGTGCAAGAAAGACGTTGCAATTTTGGAGCGTGTCCAGAGAAGGGCAGCAAGGTTGGTGAGGAGTCTGGAGAATAAATCTTATGAGGAGTGGCTGGGAGTGTTCAGCCTGGAGAAAAGGAGGCTGAGGGGAGACCTCCTCACTCTCTACAACCCCGTGAAAGGAGGATCTAGCCGGGGGGGTGGTCTCTTTTCCCAAGGAACAAGCAATAGGACGAGAGGAAATGGCCTCAAGTTATATAAGGGGAGGTTTAGATTGGATATTAAGAAAAATTTCTTCACCGAAAGCCTTATAAAACACTGGAACAGGCTGCTCAGGGAAGTGGTGGAGTTGCCATCACTGGAGGTATTTAAAAGCCGGGCAGACGTGGTGCTGAGGGACATGGATTAGTGGTGATTTTGTCAGTGTTAGGTTGTTGGTTGGACTCGATGATCTGAAAGGTCCCTTCCAAAACAGACAAATCTTTGATTCTAATACCTAGGCAGGCTGGAAAATGAAAGTTGAGGCATTATTGTGAACAAACATCATTTTCCTACACAGTGCTTTATTATTTTTTTTCATTCCCTTTTGATACATGAGGCATTTTGATGTCAGGGAGACTTCATCTTTAGGTATATCCGTGGCCTGGACTCTAAACCTTTTCTTCCAGTCTAACAATCTGACACGGGTAGTTTTGGGAGAATCATAGTTTTCTGAAATTCTCTGACCAGGCTACTAAACTTCTGTTTTTATTCCCACAAACGTTGTGGTACCTATTGGTCAGGATCAGCAAGGAATGAGACGCTTACGTTTTTTTCAGGTTGTTCTGGTCAAAAACCACAAGATTGTTGTTCCCGGGACTGTAAGTACAGGGTTCACTGATGTGATTGATGTAACAGCAGAGGCAAAACCAGTCAGTTAAACCTAAATATCTGAAAGCAAAACAAACACCACCAAATCTGCAAATTCCTTATGGTGTCCTGTGAGAACAATAAAGATATTTGTGAGGGCCAGATTTGAACAAGGAACTTATGCGGGGAAAGTAAATTCCCCAAACCAAAATGATGCTTTTCTTTGGATGTTGAGGACCAGGTTGTCTTGCTGGGGAAAGAAATATTTTAAAAGTTGCCACCAAACTTTGTTAAAATTAATTATGTTTTTTTGTTCTCTCTACAGAATCAGGCGCAGCTGTCTGTGAATTTTTTTTAAAGGCAGCCTGTGGAAAAGGCAAGTAATATTTCTGATACGATTGTACTCATTGAGGGGGGAGGGAGGAAACTAGATTTTCTAGCACTGGCTGCGGTACTCTTGGTTTTGTAAAGATGAGGGGATAATCAAGATAGAGGATAAAAATGATGGGTGATGGAATAACTGCAGCAATTGTGAAATAATGGTATTTTTTTGAGAAGTTGGGAGGTGGAGAGTAAAGAGCTGGAGTCTAGGTTGCTTCACTCACTACAGGGTGACATAAGACTTGTCCCAAATGGCCATTGCCACTAAAGGCTAAATTCCTAAGAAAAAGTGATGCATTCTGAAACCCCTCTTGCAGAGGGGAGCGAAGTCTTGCCGTTCCCCTGGGCCTTCTTGTGCCACCGATTTTAATTGTGCTTTTTTCCCCTTCTCCTTGCCCCGTCCTTCTGCAGGAGGCATGTGCCCGTTCCGACACATCAGCGGGGAAAAGACTGTTGTTTGCAAACACTGGCTACGAGGACTGTGCAAAAAGGGAGACCAGTGCGAGTTTCTGCACGAGTACGACATGACCAAGATGCCTGAGTGTTATTTCTACTCCAAATTCGGTAAGGGCCGTTGGTAGCTCCTGCTTAGCGTTCCTTGCTGGCATGGGATTCTGGTGAAGAGGATCCTGGTGCATCCCTCTCATCTGTCTTCAGAGCACCACAGTTCTTCACTGTCTGATGTTATAGATAGATAGCAATTTTTTCAGATCTGCTTAGTCCTTCTCCTGATTATCCCCCTAAATTTGTGACATGTTGTAGATGTCTTCTCTCTCAAGAGCTAGTCCCTTGGGGGAAGAGGGGGGAAGTTCAAGTTTTTACTGGGTTTTGTGCCTTTTGTTCTGGTTTGGGTATGAGATGAGTAGGCTGAGCAGTTGGTCTTTGCATGACTCTTATTTTGGGGAGTTGATGAGCAGCAGAGGGCATGGGAGTGCAAAACTTTTATGCACTTGCTTTCCAGCTCTGGAGATCTGGACATAATGAGGCAACTTGCTGTCAGAAACTTACAGTCTTGTAGGTTTCCTTGGATTGAGGTTAGTGCGCAATTTGTAGTTTCTCCACACTTCTGGTGCACTAAATGTTTGGTTTTTGTTATCATGACTGCTCTTTCCAATTTAGTTTCCGCATTATTTTTAAAAGCACACATAAATAATCCAGTCTGGTAGAACTTTACTCACCAGTGGTGAGTCCTTGGTGTTCTTCATCTAGGTTAAGGCAGGCACTAAGGCTGTTGTGCCTTAACTTATAAATATCAGTAACAGCTTTGTGGGAGCTACATGATCCAGGTAATGTTTTTGAGAGTCATTTGCTCTCGAACCTGCACAATTGACTAAGAAGTGCGTTTGCCTTTGGTACAGGGGAATGCAGTAACAAAGAATGTCCATTCTTGCACATTGACCCGGAATCTAAGATCAAAGACTGTCCCTGGTATGACAGAGGCTTCTGCAAACATGGTATGTATGTTGTGCGGTTGCAGCTTCTGTGGTTATAAATCAAGAGTAGGGTGTTGTTCTTTGCATGATACGCTTGTCTACTTGCTACTGCTGAGTGCTGGAGTGGGTTTATATGGAATGTGAACTGCTGAGCTTTGTGTTGCAGGTCCGCTCTGCAGACACCGCCATACTCGGAGAGTCATTTGTGTGAATTACCTGGTAGGATTCTGTCCAGATGGACCTACCTGTAAATTCATGCAGTGAGTATGTTCCCAGGCTTGTCCTGCAACCTTGTGTTTCCCTTCTAATTCGGGTTATGTCAGATGAGGGTGCTCCAGTGCTTCCCAATGGCTTTGGGGATTTGGCCAACGTTTAGTTTCTTGTACCGATTTGAGGATACGGGGCAGGGCCTCTTCAGGGAGTTACCAGTAAGACTCTGGAGTGGTGATCAAATGGCATCGGTGCAGTGGGATCACAGGTGTTTATATTCCAGAAGACTTCACAGGCAGAGGGATATACTACATACTGGGTTGTCTTTTTTGTGTATGCAATTACTGAGCGTCAGAATACAAAGAGAAGTGGGAGGGAGAGGTCTGATCCCTGTGACCTGAACTTAATTTTCTGAATGTTTGTTTTGTTGTTTGGATTTACTTGACTGAGCTGAAGGTAAAATGTGGGCATATGATTTGAGAATCAATTTTCTTGTTTCCGTCTGAACCAGCCCTCGGTTTGAACTGCCAATGGGAACCACAGAGCAACCACCACTGCCTCAACCGACACAAACACAGCAAAAGGTACACAATTTCCCTGCCTCCCTTACAGGCCCACCCTCAAGGCATTTCCTGCAGTGCTTTAAAAGAGGGTGTACTGTCTGGTGGTCAGAACTGGACACCTGGGCTCTTGGATCTGGCTTGGAGAAATACTCAATGAGGGAAAACCATTTTACGACAGGGTGTGATAGTCTTTTGTAATTAAAAACTTGGAGAGAAATCCTAATAAACCACAAAGCACTTTCCCTTCTCTCCCCTCCTCCCAGCCCTCTCGTGTCCGCCATCTGACCACAACAGGCTGCTGCTGCCTTCGACCTTGGACCGTGGTATTTTGCCTGGTCCTGTTTTCTCCCCTCGCCTTGGTTAACCTTCTGTCGTTAGCCCTGTCCTCCAGCTCAGAGGCCAGCAGTGATGTTCTGTTGCTTGCGGCAGTGCCTGGAAGGGAGGGTGCTGTGCAAGAATTAAGCAGTGAGCATCCCCGAGTGCCATTAGAGTGATGAAAGCCCTACAATTGCCCCAGCTTTACGTGGAGCTCTAGTCACAGAACACTCCCACATTTCATAGAGGCACATCGTACGTGGTTGTGCAGCAATCTGCCAGTTTTTGTCATCTGCGTGACATCTCTCAGTGATGGCAATGATATTTTAGCAGCCTAAACCTGCTCTTTAAATCTGCCTTTCAGAGAAAAGCAGGATCTCTGGGCTTTGTAAGCCTCAGTGCTTGATTTCTTCTCTCTGATGCTCCAGCTGGCAGAGCACCCACACACAGATCTGGAGGAAAATTGATCATTTGATATATGGGGTGCTCTTTTCCCTTCTTAAAAAAATAGCAATCATAAAGGTCTTTATCCTCGATGCACTTAATGAATCAGAACTCTTCTCCTAACCAACAGAGGACACCCCAAGTCATCGGCGTCATGCAGTCTCAAAATAACAACACTGGGAACAGAGGACCCCGGCCGTTGGAGCAGGTCACCTGCTACAAGGTAATTCAGAGGGGAGGGACGAGAAGAGAAAACGGGGTGCTAGATTGTACAGAGGAAACTCTTCCAAGACAGTTGAAGGAAGCTGCTGAACTGTACATTTCAAAACAAGAGTTCATACTAGTTTTATCTCAGGAGCTAATTGGCTTACACTTGGTGGCTGTAGAAAGGTTTTCTTTTCCCCTGTTGGCCTGGGTGGTCCTTGTGAGTAACAGAAATTGAATATGCAAAGAGTGTTCAGGGTTTTGGTTGTAAATACACTTTGTTGCTGTCAAACCAAGGGATGAGCTGTTCACCTTGGCTGCTCACTGAGGGGCACCAGTAAAACTTTGACGCAATTGTGTTTCCATCTCTATTTATTTTTCCACAAAAGCCCCAGCCGTAGCCACTAGAAAAGGGCAAAGAACCTTCAGCTTTGACAGTGACATCGTTCTACGTGCCAACTTCTGTGCCTTTGGTGCTTGTTTGGGTAAAAATTACTGTGACTGGACAGGGTTATTAAGTAGCTGAATTCCGTTTCACTGAAAACCTTTAATAGCTGCTTATTATTTTAGCTGCAAGTAAATGACATAGTTGGGAAATGCTCTCACACCAGATACTGGCTTTTCTCTCTGGGCTTGAATCACTTCAAGCTGCAAAGCTGTGAATCTCTTCTTTAAATGCACTTTGATCTGTCTGATTCGGGATGGTGGATCAGGAGAGTCCCCGTGTGTCTCTGATGTAGTGCAGATCGCATGGAATGGTCTTGGAAGCCTCAAACGTTGAAATTTTTGTGTGTTACAGCCCTTTGCTGTTCGTAGCGATGTGCTGAGAGCTCTCTCCTTTGTAGTGCATTGTAATAACGTGGCATCAGGTTGCTCCCAACACAGAAGCAGCTTCTCCTCCAAGGCGTGGAAATAACTCATAAATCGTGTCCCTTGTGACACCCGTCTTTCACTTCATCTGCTAAATGTCGCTTCTTCCATGCGTGGAAAAGCTTCCAAATCAGAACAGTTGCTGGTTACCTTAACAAAGGCAGACAGAGGGGAAAAAACCCTTTAACTGTAATAATTCCTCTCTCTCTCTTTCTCTTTCAGTGTGGTGAAAAAGGTCATTATGCCAACAGATGCACCAAAGGACATCTGGCCTTTCTCAGTGGACAGTGACAGAGCAGAACGAAGAGCGCAAGGGGAGCTATTAACACTGAGCAAAGGTTTCTGCCTAGCACTATGTCTTGAACTATTAATCAGGTTGTTTTTTAATGCCATTACTGAAAGAACTGGTCAGAGGCTGGCTGCTGCTAAGCAACATTTTTGTAATTGCCCACAACTTTTTTTCTTTTTTTATGTTTTAACCTTTTTAAAAATAGATTTTGGCCTCCGCCTGTTTTCATTGAGCCCTGCTGAAAGGTAGATCAAAAAGCCAATAGATACGCAAACCCCCCCGCCGGTGCAACACTCCACGTAACCGCATCTCACGCCAGTGTTTCTTTAAAGTTGTTTTCCTTCTGCCACTTCTCTTTGGAGAACCTGCAGCGTTTCAGCCCTCCCTGTGGAAGCAGGAAGACTGACTGGGAAAACTAATACTTGAAATGCCTTCCCTTCAGTGAGGAAGCAGGGATTCTGCTGTCCTGTAGCTCATAAAAAAGAAAGAAAAAAAGCAAAGTCCTGTTCCCTGGTCCAGCCTGTTGTTGGTGAGTTTGTCCCGGTGCCTGACTTTAAGCATCACGTGCATCAGGCTGTAAAACTCTCGTCCACTTGTTTTGTTTCTGTGCTTCTTGCTATACTGGAGGTTAGAAATTAATCTTCTGGGTGAGAACCGATCAAGGGGAGAATAAATTGGCATCTCTGGTGGTTAAACCAAATGAGGAGGAACAATGATGGTAGGAAAGCCGCAGCTGTGCTCGTTTCCCTCCTCACTTTTGGTGAAAGGGAAACGAACACGGCTTGAAGATTAGGAACAGAAGAGCCTTGGCTCAGGGCCCCCCCGTCGTCCAGCTCACACTGAGCAGGTATTTCCGTAGCCTAGAGAAGATCAAGAAGTGGAGATGTGTATTCTTAATGGAACACTGCTTTTAGAAGTGGTAGAGCGTTCTTCCCGGAGCAATTTTTGCCAGCCAAAACCCATTCGTTTTGTGAGAAGACTATTTCAAAAGGGCCAATGATAAAATGTGAATTAAAAAAAAAAAAAAAAATTGCACCTACAATATGAGCCTTATTGATTCTAACCCATCTCTCATTTGCTGACTGGCTTTATACTTTGTTTTTATTGAAATGTACTGATGGAAAAAGCTGGCTGTGAACTTATTTTTTGGTTTTTTTTTAAGAACAAGAGAATATGACTAGATTAAGAGAACTGACCAGAGCCTGTGTCGGTTTGAATGACTGCGGTTATTTCACTGTGGAGATTCGGAGTCAGCCACAATAGAAGTCTGGAGTGTGACTGGGGTGTGACAGACCATCAGATGCTTCTCATAACGCGTTGTGCCCCCAGAGGCTGAGCAGTGGCTGCACTTCGAGGTGTGTTATGTGTGTAACTGGGCACGTGGAGAGGGAACTGGGACACTCTGGTGTCGGGCTGCCTTCCCCCTCCAGCTCAGCTCTTTGCTACCTCAACAGATGTTTTCCAAAACCGAAAGCCTCCCTGTTACCACTATAGCTTTTGAGAGATTCTTCATATCCCTTAACAAGGGGTTTTCCCTCTCCCTGCTGTTCAGAGGAGGGTAGGCAGGTGGTACCTGCAGTGCCCCGCTGCAGTCACAGGCTGTGGAAGAGAGTTGTGACAGGGGGACACTCACTTGCTTAGAGGGGTGCAGGAGGAAGGGCAGCAGCTGAAGCCAGAACCCCCCGTGCTCCTTTAAGCTGCATTTATGCACAGAGTCTCCTGTTAAACTTCTCACCGCTGCACTGAAGTCAAGAAGCAAAGCTTTCCTTTTGTTTAACTTCACAGGCCTTTGTTACATTAAAGGTCTTTTAAGCTTATACCCGTTCAGAGTAACTTTGCAGCTTCTTTTAGGAACGAAAGTGGGTAGAGCTTTGATAGAAAAGGGTTATCAGAGGTAAGAAGCATTAGCATCTCAGAGACAATGTGTTATGGACCTTCTTAGAGCCAAACCCATCTCCTCGGAGGCAGCGCTCCACTGATGGGAACCTGCCCAATATCTACAGTCCCCAGGTGAGAACCAGAAACACGTGGTCACACCAACAAGCCACCTAAAGCTCAGATACTGTTCTTTCAAATCAAAATACTATATCCTTTCAGCTAAAATTAAAATATTGTATCCTTTCAGCTACTTGTCCAACCTGTACATAATGGCTATTAAGAAGCAATGCAATGCTTTTTACTTTTATCGAGCAGTTAAATAGGAATAAATTGTAATAGTTTCCCCAATTCACAATGCAACCCAAGGAGCAGACGCTTTCCCAGCCTTCTCTGAACTTATCCTTGAGGGATGAAACTCTAAGACGACAAACTCATTTGCACAGTACAATTAACAAGTCAGTTATGAGAGTGTCAGCTCAGTAAATGTAAAGTGTATGCACTTTATTATTGGTCATAATAGTACAGATTTTAACATCAATAGTTCCGATGTCTTCTGTCAGGGTAACTGTTCCAGGAGCCCAGTCTGTTCAAGAGCTGCACCTTCGCGCTTCAGTGGTACTTCCTGTGGCGGTCGTGCTCTGTGTCGTTCAAAGTAAAGCAAGTTAATGTCACTGAAGTCACAAGAGAAAAAACACCACTCCTGAAACTACAGGAAAGCAAGCTCTCTAAAAGGAACCTCAGCATGTAGTTTCTAAGTATTGTCAGGTCAAACAGGCAACAAGATCCAAGTTTTCTTCATCACCAAGCAAATATCGGCCATCTGATAACTTCCTAAAAGCATTCAGGTTCTCTATGGCTAAAAGAAGTTTTAGATTCAAGCAGCAGTGGTTAGCACAGTTTTTCGTTTTATTTCTAAAAGCAGCAGCAAATTAATTGTTTTTATTGCTCCAAGCAATCTTTCAAGCTGCACTATACGCACTCAGCTTTTACTTACTCAGGTGACTGTAGCTCCAGATGTAGCTGATGACAACATAACCAGCCAGCACCATGGAGATCCCACCGAGGCCCCCTTTCTTGACATTAATATATTTATTGTAGTATCTGTCATAACCTGCGTAGGAGAAAAGTTGTCTTTGTAAAAGCCAGGTAAGTTGCAATTTTTTCTGTGTCAGAAAGCAGCAGCCTGGTTTCACAGAACTTCAGGAAATTGTTTCTAATGAAACATCTGAGGGTCTCGGAAACAAGTTTGAGAGAAGGTAGCCTATGTCTTACTTCAGTAAGGTGAACTCTAGTTAATAGTGCTAAGCCTTTAAAAAAAAAAAAGGGGAGGGAAAGCCACATATCATTTTTTTCCAAAAAGTTGTGGCTTTCATGCACTCAAGCTGCTTTGGAATTACCTAATTCTTTCATATACATCATATAGACTCTAAATTTTAAATGTTTAAACCTACCTGAATGCCTTATCTGTATCTATAGCCACAGGCATCAGTCAAAACCTTAGCCAAGCGATCTATAAAAACCCTGTGTCCTTTCTTATCATCTTTAGAGATAAATTGCATTTTTTAATTTATTTACTTGTGATGTTGGGAAACCTCAAGATTTCCAGCAAATAGGCTCAGGAGTAAGGTCACCAGATTTCCTGTCTATTGCCCTGAAGCAGCCCCTGTACTGTCAGGTCCTCCCTGGCATAGCCAGAGATGGGCAAACACTCATAGAACCACAGAATAGTCTGGGTTGGAAGGGACCTTAAAGATCATCGAGTCCCAACCCCCTGCCCTGGGCAGTGACACCTCCCACCAGACCAGGTTGCCCAAAGCCCCATCCAGCCTGGCCTTGAACCCCTCCAGGGATGGGGCAGCCACAGCTTCTCTGGGCAACCTGAGCTAGTGTCTCACCATCCTCAGAGTAAAGAATTTCTTCCTAAAATCTAATCTAAATCTCCCCTCTTTCAGTTTAAAACCGTTACCCCTTGTCCCATTACTCCACTCCCTGATCAAGAGTCCCTGCCCAGCTTTCTTGTAGCCCCTTTAGGGACTGGAAAGGGCTCTAAGGTCTCCCCGGAGCCTTCTCTTCTCCAGGCTGAACCCCCCCAGCTCCCTCAGCCTGTCCTCACAGCAGAGGTGCCCCAGCCCTCGGATCATCTTCGTGGCCTCCTCCGGACCCGCTCCAGAGGTCCACGTCCTTCTTGTGCATCTGCCTCGCTCCCTCAGGAGAGGGGATTCACACCCTCCAGCTCCCCTCAGCGCCCCCCTCACCTCTTCGCACGGCCCCCAAGATGCCGCCGGGGGTGAAGTCTCTCATGGCCAGCCAGCTGGGCAGCTGGCCCAGCTTCACGTCCATAAGCTTCATGTCCTTGAGGAGAACTGAGGTACAGAGAGAGAGAGACACAGCCCGGTCAGAGGGGATGGAGGGAGGGAGAGGAAGGAAAGGAGGGAGCCGCGGTCACCTTGGCGGCGGGCCCCACTCACCCGGCGGCTGCGCCATCTTGCCGCTGCTGCCCTGCGCCGCCGCGGGGGAAGGCGGGAAGGGGCGGGTGGCGCCGCCGAGGCTCATGGGAAGAAGGTCGGATGGGAACCCGGATGTTGGAACGGGTGGTGAGGGCCTGGCGCCATGTTGGGCGGGTGGGGCCGCCCCCTTTCTCCCCTCCTTCCGCCTCAGGACGGGGGCGGTGAGGAGGTGTTGGACGCCGTGTCGCGTTGTCGCCGTCCCATCTCCTCAGCAGGGATCTCGGTTCCCCAGTGGGGGCCGCACACGCTGCATCAGTTGCTACAGGCACTGGGTTGAGGGTTCAGCGCATGGGGCCCTGTCACAGGGCTGAGGGGTTTTCACTCCAGCAAGTCCCCTCAGGAGCCAGGATCCTCTTCAAGGGATGCCAGGTGACTCATGCCTGGTGTCCTCCAATGCCCCAGGACAGTCCAGCACCTTGTATTGTCCCCTCTGTACATTGCAGGGTGTCGGGTGCCAGTATTTGCCAGGTCTACAAATTGTGAGAAAATAACAGAGAAAAAATCACAAATCCTCCTCAGCGTCATCACAAGATTTCATCATCAGCTTTTTGGGGGCTGCTGGTGTCCCACAAATGAACCTTTTCCAGTGTGTTCTGAAGAAGTTGCAACTCTTAACACTGTAAATGCGCACTCACAGACAGTATATACTGCGACATGCATTTAAGTTTGTTATATATTGTAATGTAAGAAGTGAAGGTTTCTCAGACCTCTTCTAGGGATCTCCTGTCCTCTCCTGCAGTCGTCTTGGGTGGCTTCAAGGTGAGAAGAAGAAAGTTAGACTGCGTTTTTCACGGTGATTAGGTGACAGATAAGTGACGGATAAGTAACGTATCATGTTGTCCCATTTCAGTGCCCTCTCAGGACTTTTTCCTGTGGGAATATGCTGCGTTTTACTACAGCTCCTCTGGAAGGATGTCAAAGGCAAAAGGAGAGGCTGGTCCGCAGTATATGCTGGAAGCAAACCTGCATAACCAGAATGATGGAAGAGGTAACGTGCAGATAAATACAACTATTCCTTCTTGCAATAGGAAAGAGCCACCCAGATTTATTTCATGTTCTCAAGTGTCTTTCTGGAGGATTTAGTGCACGCTGGGCCGCAGAAGGACCACCCTGGGCAGGTAAACTACCATGGTGGGACAAGGGTGGGCTATGGGGAAGAGGACCCAGCAGGTGTCACTCGCACTCAGCAGAATGCAGCTGCTGGAAAGATGCTCTCCATTAGCCCGACCTCTAGAGGTTTTAAATCGTATCATTCAGGTTCATAAAATAGTGTCAGGTTTTGTTGTTGTTTATTGTGCTGAATGTGGCAAGCAAAGTGATACAGCAGTAAACAGGGAGCAGCCATCCACCGCTGTTTCTGACAGGTCAGCCAGGACCCCAGATTTTCCAGATATTAAATTTCCATCCCACAGAGGACTGTTAGAATGGATCAGAGACGATGAAGACTAAATTAAGGACGCTGAAGGGGGCCCACAGGGCTCCTGCATAAACACTAGTCTCTGCAGCTTTTACTTCTGTTAGATCGCAGAGTCTGATTCCATATGCCTTCCTCCTGCCACCGCAGGATTCTTGCATTATAACCTGTAGGGTTTGTGTTACCTGGTATTACATGAGTAGAGGCACAGGACTCTAATGCATCTTGCTCAGAAGCTGGTCTACATGTCTAGCTTCACCCACTATTTTACTGAAATTAATTTATTTACATTGAACAGTGCTGTCCCATGACATAAAAGTAAAACCAGGAGGAATAGTTTACTGCCTGTTTTTTTCTCTTATGAACAGAAGGTAGGATTTGGAAAGTATAGTGTGCCTTGAAGAAAGGGCTCCAAATTTAGTCCTTGCTAAATGGGTTAAAAATCCCTTTATTAAATTAGTCTTTATTTTATTACTGGACTTTACCGGTAACTGTCATTTTATTGCTGAAGTGTCCCCTGATGAACTACTATGTGGCCTTTTACAGTACTTGCATAAAAGCATGCTTCAAACTTGCTTCCCTCATTCTTGCAAGGCAACCTAGTGTTTTAAATAGGATTACTCATGCAAGGCAGATTAATTCACCTGCAGGAAAGAAAGCCAGTGGCGGGCGCCTCATTTTAAGGAGTTCCCTGCAGAGCAGAAGAGTGCACAGCGTTGCTCAAACTGGGGGAATTTGGTTTGTTAGAATTGGAATTAAGGTCCATAACGAGGATCCATCTCCAATGCAATTAGAGACAGCAGTGACCAAAACCTGGGGCTGAACTGCCCACTCTGGTAGAGCAAGAGAGGAACAGTGCTGTTGTCTTTGTGCCATCTTAATCCTGACCCACGCAGGAAGAGTTAAACGGTACAGATGTGCGGGAGGTTTTGCAGCACACGTTTCCTCCCTTTGACCCGAGCTGCTGGCCGAAAATCAGGGTCCCGTTGGTTGATCCAGATGGGAGGAGGAGTGATGAAGAAAGGTATTTCTGATGTATTTCTGTTTGCTTACAAGAATGCTCACAGCCTTCCTTTCCCGTACACAGAAGAAAACACGCAGTTGAGAGCCAGTTTCCTTGCTTATAGCTCCAGACCTGCTCCAGGCAGCAATGTGACCCCAAATCCCTGTTTCTGTATTCAGTCCAGGTTTTATATCAATGATTGTTCAGGCTGTTTGAAGTTTCCGTTGCCTGCCTGTTTCAATATGCTCTCTGTCTCCTTCTCCATCTGAACTGTATTGTCCATCCACACATAACCTCCTTTGCTTTTAATATGCTGCCCGAAACTGCCCTCCCAGAGCCTTCAGGTACTTGAGCAATCTTGCATTGTGGGTGGAAATAGACTTAATGTCTCCTTCAGCTGCCCTAAATAAAGGACCGCGGTTAAACCTACCAGTTTCAAGAAGGTTTAACCCAG
Organism: Arenaria interpres; assembly: GCA_013399435.1. NCBI lineage: Eukaryota > Metazoa > Chordata > Aves > Charadriiformes > Scolopacidae > Arenaria > Arenaria interpres. The sequence continues at coordinate 81,190 of VXAK01020057.1, read as the reverse complement.
CCTATAAAAATAAAAGCCTAATGGAGTGTTGCCCCAAGGTTTCCATCTTACTGAAGACCCCTCTGGAAAATGCTGTGAAGTTTATAAGTAATGACATGGAAATAATAGGGAGTACATCATCCAAAAAACCCAGCAAAAGACGTCAATAGATACGAAAGAGGTTTCCTCTTTCCGGTAGCAACCGTAACACATAATATTGCAGCTTTCAGAGCAAAAATTCGGTTTTGGCCTGAAAAGTTAGGTAACGCTCTTCATTAAAGTTGCTGAAAAGGAGAAGTAAAAAGCATAACACAACCTCCCTTGGACTGTAAGATCTTAGAGGCTGGGATCATTTTTTTTTGTTCTGTGAGCCACCCTTTGAAAACTCAGGGTCTCAGCCGGGACTGGTGCTCAGTGGTACTGTAGTAATAGGCAGCCACGGTGTCCATAGGTGTGTAAAGTAGCACAGAGTGGCCTTCAAGAAGGTCACGAGATGAGGATTTACCCAACTGATCCTGTGCCCACTGAAACTGATGACAAAGCATCCAGTGCTTTTAATAAAGGATCAAACCTACACGAGTGGATAGATACGGTTCTGTAACGTGCGGTTTGGCATCGGATGCTTCTTGGCTCCTAAATACTTGTTTCAATCTGATGTATTCCCACCAGCACGGGTTAAGTGGCTGCAGCCATCAAGGAGAAAGAGAAATCATGGGCTACCAGCACTTCCAGAAGGTCAATGGAGAGACGCAGGCTTTATCAACTGGTCATTTGGAGAAAAGTTACGGTCCCAGGTAGCTTGATCCAATCTGCTGTCTCTTAATTGCCTGAACAGTTTGATGTTGGGAGAGCTGCTCAGCGGAGGTCTCAACCTCATTCATCTGAAAATGTGCTTGCGGTGGAAACCAGACGCGCGAGTTGAATAGGATGAGAAAGGGTGTGGAGTTTGGAATCTCTTCTATGGCCAGACTTCCTCAGGAAAATGGTGAATTGCCTTGTGCAGATAATAATACCTAGGGATTGACCCAGCAAAAGCAGTTGAGAGAATTAACCTATGATTGTAAGCGGATTGCTTGCTCTGTGTTATTACAGAGCCATTTTCCTTAGTCAACCTCAAAACACTTTACAGAGGAGATCTCTTACCAATGATTAATAGTTTAGCATGTGCACAGTTCTTTTCTCCTTCACAGCACTTGAGTATCAATGCATCTTCATGCTCCTCTGATAAAATGTGTAAGTAAATGTTATGATTATCTTTTCAAGTGGAAAAATTTGAGCCCTGTGTTTAGGACTGGGGAGGGGGAATTCCTCCCTCCTCCTTTTGTCCCATCCTGCTGGCCTTTGCTTACATCTAGTGTCAGCTGCAAAAGTACCTTATTTTGTAGGTCTTTGATCAGCCTGCTGGTTAGCTAAATATATACCTGTGGGGAGATAATTACATGCTATCAATAGTAAAGTGTAGTAAAATAATTTACGTTAATTAAAACACTTGCAAAACCAAAGCAGGAATTTTCACTGAGAAAAGTCTGCTGCAGCAACAGCTGTATCTGAGACTGCCTGCTTCCCAGAGACAAACAAAAATAAAACCAGGGACCAGTAAAAAACAGTTTCTTACTGCTGAAAAGAGAAAAGACGTACACCCACTGGGAAAACCATGGTAGTATCAACGCAGAAGGGTGGGGCTGAACACATCTTCCATCTGTGCAAGCAGATCTGCATTCATGAGCACAGGGAAGATGGGTGTGATGAATCCCATCTTATCAGCGTGTCTGTCTGGCTAAGTGTGAGTGGCCCAGCAGGAGGGTTGTACAAATGGGCCTCGTATTACTGGGGAAGGATTCAGAGACTTAATTAATTAGGGTGACAGAAGCTTAAAAAAATCACCTTCTTGCCATGTCTGAATCCACTGTCAATTTCTCCAACACAATTCTTGTATTTTTTTTCTCTACCCACATTTACATCTGATGAAAATACTCAGCACTTTCATAGCCTTGTGTGGCAATTGCCTACCATCTGACCTTTCCAGCTGAAGCACTCGATGGCTATGCTCCCTCTGCTACCTTGGAAGAAGCTTGGATGCTGACACTAGTCTTTTCAGACCAAAGGGACTGGTGGCTTTGGGACATTATCACTTCCCCGTGGAGGTGCCCATTGATGGTGTTTTCTGCAGATCTCAGAGCACAGCCAGTCTCCAGTTCAACTCAATGCAACTCCCCATTAAGCACTTCTGGAACAGCTTGTCTCCCAGGGTTTCTCTTTCTTCCTGATGCCTGCAGTCGCTTAAAATTCTGATAGTGAGAAGACATCAGACTGAAGTAAGTGCTTAGGAGCCAAGAAGCACGACTGTTTTGTTTAGACCTCATTTATTTTTTTACCAGTGGGTGAGCCAAGCATCTTCTTAGAAGACACGAAAGGAATCAGGAGTTTTTTAGGGCTGCAGTGGGAGAGCCACAGCTCAGCCGCCCCCCAGCAAATTTTCTCTCACTACATCTGTAGCCCGGGCCTTCCAGTTTAGTAATTGCACACCAGAGAGTGAGACCGTGCCTCTTTCTCCAGTCAGTAGATGCAGTCACTGGTGCAGAATTCACGGCTGTGTTTGATTCGTTGGTGAGTGTGTTGGTAAGATACCTGCTCCTCCGTCTGTTCTCCCTTTCCTCAGTGCTTCTCGGTGGATGCACGTGTGTTTCTTTGCAGCATTCTTTCCCCACATACATCTCTGTCTTTTTTGTTGTCATACTTCATGCAAAAACGAGTGATGCTTTGCACCCCCTCCCCAGTTTGCACCACATCAAATTCTAGCTTTCTGCAAGGTAGGGAAAGTGGCATAACAGATCTGTCTAATCAGGCTTGCCCAGTGGCCATGTTATCCTATATGCTCGGCAAGAAAGGAGCTTAAAGCCAGGGTGAGAAAGAGATTCCTCTCTAAAGATCAGCTAAGAGTCGGGTGGGATTTCAGCCACGCAACACTGACATTCAAGCAGGGCACATGGGCACCCCTCTTCCCTCTCCTGCTCTGCAGTGGGAACTGGGAGGGACTGCAGGGGACCGGGATGGGGGAGCCAAGCTGCAGCAGGGAGTATTTAAATGTATTTCATTTCAGGGTGACCTTTAACAGGTGTGGATTTACTGATGGGGAGGGGAGAGGGAAGTAAGCGAGGGATTAAGGGGACTTTACTCTCCCTCCACTTTAAGCACCAGCTTGCACGGCATTCCAGTACTGTGAGATGCAATTTGTGGCTGTATGGCTTTATATCTTCTGCCTCCCTTGGTTCTGGTCAGGGTTGTGGCCACCCCTGGTCTTTAGCAGTGCTGGGGATTCAATAGATGGAATATTATACTGCCAGGTGTCTCAGGTATAAACCTGGGGTGTGGAGTGGGGGAGAAAAATCATCCTCTTATCTTCAACAGTTGGGATTTAACCCGTAGTGGAAGTGCGCAGTTCAGGGAAACGCAAGGTGTGTGGAATATTCCCTGGGTGACTTTGCCTGAAGATCTTCTCTTCTCGTCCTGGTGCTGCTGCGTGCTGTTGAACAGCTGCTTTCCTCTAACCCAGAGTCTGCTGCAGTTCGGTGATGGATTAAAGCAACTCTCCATTTTCCTTATCCCTCTCCGAGGGGAGTTGTAAAGTTTAATTAATTACATTTTGTAAAACATGATGAGATTCTTGGATGATAAATGCTACACAAATGTAGAGTATTTTTTAATGAGCGCTGTATGATGGCTGCAACAAAATGCTTGTTTAATCAAACCGATCTGAGCTGCAAAAAATCCTCGCCCTGCTGCTATCAAAGGGAAATGTTGCCAAGCACTCTGTCTTTCATGGGCTATTTGATTTGAGAGTCCCAAGGCATTTTTCAAAACTTTAATGAAATAAAAAGGCAAAGAGTATATGTATATATCTGTGTTTTGTAGATCTTTCCCTTTATGCCTGCAGTTTAGATTATATAACAATACCAGTTAGCAATAGGGAAGGGAAACATCAGTGACTGGGGTGGCTGGATGTCATGGCTGTGTGGCAGGGGTATGGATACCTGCTCTAGTTTTACCTGGACATGCCAGGCACCAGAGTTTTGACACCATATATTTTGTGTTTTACAGATTTCCAGCAGCTGTGGGTATGTGAAATCAGCCTGGCTGCAGCTTCTCTGCTATTGCCTCCTAAGCAAACAAGGTTAAAATGAAGTCTGGGAATGTCTGTCTTTGCTGCACACTGCAATGTAAGCCCCACCCGCAGAAATAAAGGTAGTTTCCGTAATGAAAATTGCAGCCTGCTGTAATTGCAAGCAGAGCGCCATTTCTTTTGCTGGAGTTTGGTCAGGAAAAAAAAACAGAGCAATTTTTTGAGCTAAAAGAACTGCCTTGGGCTACGCGGTGGCTAGAACTTCAGTCTTACTCTTCCTCCAGAAACCTGCTTCTGCTGGTATCGGAATGCTGAAGAGTCAGATCACCGGTGAATGGAGGAGAGATACAACTTGAAGAAGCACTTAAAGCAGAGCCTGGAAGGAACAGTCTATAGATTTCCGTCCCGTGATGACACAGCCCAGTCCTACCCAGCCTTTAGGATCCAAGGATGCTCTCAGAAGAGGCTGCTATGGTTCCTGGCAGTGGTGGTGTGGGGTTGAAACGGTGGCAGCAATCAGTCAGAGCCCCCTGTACTTTATCTGCACTACCGTCGCCTTAAAACTGACGCTTTGCAAAATTTGCCTTTTCTGGACCTTTTCTAATCTCTGCTTCTTTTGGTCAGCTGGAATTTTCCTTAAGAGGAGGAGAACGGCCTCTGTGCAGATACTGACTGGCTGTGCCAGCAAGGAAAAAGAAGACACAAGAAATGAGCCGTTGAACCCATGGTGATACGAGAGGGATGAGTGAGACATTTTAGGAAATAACCAAGCAATCAACCAATCTCACAAGCAATTTGTCTTTCCTCATTATAAGGCAACACCATAGTGGGAGAAATGTAGGGCCATTCTTCAGAAGATTTATTGCCCTGTAGCATCTGCGTGAGAAAACTCTAAGTGCTGAGTAGAGCAGGAAATTGGAAGTAGATTGCACAACCTGCAATTCAACAAAGTTCTTGGACCTTCTGTGGAAAGACAGTGCTGGAGTTTCGGAGCTGGGTCTGGCTTTTAAGGCTTTCTCAGTCCTGGGAGAAGAACCACTGTAGAGCTGGTGGAGGCTTTGTCGTCTACTGGTCTAGATAATACGAGCGTCCCAGAGTGCTGCTTTACGGTACAGAGGAAAGCACCTCCCAGTGCTGTGATGGATCTAACCGTGCCTAAGACTAGTGAACCAAATGCTATTGGAGTTTACAGGACCTGTGACAAGAGAGGGGTGCCTATGTTGCCTGCCTGTGAACATATGTCTTCACAGCCCTCTGCATGTACAGCATTTTCTCAGAAACCAGCCTCAGGGACAATTATACATTAATAGCTACTTCTTTCAGAAGCAGCCAGCCCTGCTCCTGAGAAACAGCTATTTTCAGGCAGTCTTGTTCCTGAGGAACTGCTATTTTTAGGGAGTTCTATTTCTGAGGCAAGAAAAAAAAAAGAAGCAGCCATTTCTGTATCCCTCCACCATGGCCCAGACCCACTGGCTGTGGTTGACTTGCATTTTGCAATAAACATTTCCTCTTTACGTCTCAGTAGCCTGAAGAAAGTGGTTCTCCAGCCATTACAGAAAGCAGCAATCTGAGCTGGGGCTAATTATGCAGGGAGGACTTGTGGGAGGCAAAGCCGCGCTCACATACTATAGATTCCATTAGAACGAGTAGGGAGATGTAATGGGGCTCTCCTGGGAGATGCAGGACTTTTAGATACCTAATTTGGAAGTCCGTTCTGGTATCCATTTTCAACATCCCAAGAGTAATGATTAATCCTGTACTCCAGGTTTCTCTGAATCAGTTTGTAGCTGTAGTAAATATGGGCTGAACATGATAACGTCATTGATGCTATGGGTAAATGACTTGAGGCCAGAGAAGCTCAGGTTTTGTGGCCATTAACTCACTGTGCACAGTCATCTGGCAGCGATTTCGACTCAGGAATCTGCAGCTGAGATAAAAAAGGCTCCGTCAGAGCGGAGGAATGTGGTGTTTTGCAATATAAGTATCTAATATGCTGAAGGCCCCATAAACGCACCCCAGCAATGCTGTGTTCTCATTCCTGCAGCATCCCAGCAGCATGGACCTGGAGATCTTCCCTATGTTCTTGCGGCCATGGCCTTTCAAGGGGCGTTTGGTAGATGCAACCGCATGCAAATTCCAGTAATACCTCTTTGTTATTCACAGATTTAATGCAAATGCTGGTGTCCTGACACAAGGGTGAAGTGATTCGCATCACGCTGAAGCTGTCCTGAATTTCAGCAGAGCCTGTGCAAAGTTCATCTCAGGTGTGTTGTGATATCTTCCCTACAGCTACCTCTGCCTCTGATGGGTGTTGTGGCTGAAGGTAACAGGTTTGGATAACAGCGGCATCAGTGAGGAACATATACTGGAACCATGTCTTGGCAGGTTTGTATATTCTACTAGGTCTTTCCTTGGCGGGGTGTTGCTCTCTGGATTCAACAGAATCGGCAGTTTTAGCCTTTGAACAGGGTCATGGCAGTACTGAAAAAAAGCCTCCCATCCTTGCTCCAGCACCATTTGCTCAGGGGCTGCTCTCTAAAGGCTCTGGTGTGTGTGTGTGGTCTGAAGGTCACTCTTTGTTGGAGAGAGGCTCTTCTTTTCCTGTCGAAATGAGAAGGGGAGGCTGTTAGCAGTTCAGCGTGGTAAGCAGTTTCCCTTTGCTCTTGTGCAGGCAATACTGGTGAACTTGGTCTCTAACTGAAGATTATTAATCTTGTTTTTAACCCTCTGCAAGAGGGGAACTTGGTTGTGTTTGTCCTGCAAAACCAGACACTCCCCCTCGGCCCCTCTATTTTTAAAATATTCCTCGTATCCTCCCATCTCCAGGAAAAGTCATTATCTCTGGACAGTTTCTTGAAACCCAATTGCCTTTGTATTCTGGTCATAAGCAGAGCATTGTTCAAAGTGTGAGCGAGTCGTGGCTGCTTTTATCACAACGAGAGCCCATTATTGGCACTTTTCCCTTTTTACTGGCTCACTAGAGAAAGGCAGGCGAAAAAATGGGACAGAAATCTAGGAAATGAAGGGTAATTTACAGTTCACAAAGGAGCAGTAAAAATTAATTAGCTGTCTGAGGATCCATTCCGACCTGGGCCGTGGAGTTTGTGCCAGCTCTTTGCATTGCATAAACTGTCTGTGCTGTGCTAGGCTGCTGAGATCAGGCTTGTGCTATGAAATTAAGGCTCTTTGCTGAGGTAGAAGTCCTTTGGGGCATGCAAAATGTGTATGCACACCTAATTTGGTGTGCCAGAGAGACATGACGGTGCATATAACTGAGGTCATTACATGCTCAACTGGCTACTTATGACTTTCACTATTAGTTGTCACAGTAACTGCTCATGTAAATTACGGATGCAGTTATCCACATAATTTAACACTGAGCTCCTTTGAAAATCCAGGCCTAATTCCTCCGCCTTTTCCATGTTGGTGTCTGCGTGAATGAGACACACCTTACACACCGTATCCATATGGTCCAATTCCAAAAGGGGACAGAGCCCCAGGAGACCAGAGAGGTGACAAGATACCGGCCCCACTGGGCTACGGACCAGTTTGGTCCTGCTGTGGGATGCAGGAACTGAGCAACTCCAGCATCTTGCCAATCATGTTGCCAGCCCTCCAGTCAAGCCTGAGATCCCCACCTGGAGAAAGAACTTCACAAATCAGAAATGTCCTAAATTGGATCCTTTTTTGGTGCATAATTTTCAAAACTGTAATTTCCATTTGAGAACTATTTGTCCTGATCCTGAGCGTCAGCTGAAGTCATTTTTTTTCCCTGTAGTTTAATTTAGGCAGCAGATGCCATCAGAATGTTAATGCCTTCTTAATTCTCACCTACATGCTTTTATTCTTATTAATTTGTTATCTGGGGCTTTAATATTCTATTTTTTTTTCCTACTTTGATCAGTTGAAATAATCTGATGGCAGCATTTCAACAGGGCTTGCACTGGGAAAGTGTGTAATGGTGCATCACCAATGTATGTTGCTGTGTATCCTGCAGCGTGCTCAGCTGTTGTACTGCGAGCGCATGAATCATGTGATGTTTTTAGGTGATTATAGATGAGGCCTTACTTATCCCTGCTGTGAATAGCTAGAGAGGGAACAGGCTTTAAGGACCGTTTCCCTGGCTCAGGATTTTTGCCCGGTGCAATCTAAGGGTTGGTGATCCGGGAGTGTGATCCTGGCCCATGGAAGTGGAACTGAGCTTTCATTCAAGGTGCTCAAGCAGCAGCGCGGCCACAGCGGATGCTTTCAGTCGGCATCCTTAAACCCCTGGTACGGGGAGGCGATGGAGGTGTACCCCCAGTTCTCCACTCAGGGATGGTGCTTCCTAAAGGAGAGCCACAGGGAGTTGGGCAGGGACCTTCCCCAGCTGGGATGCGGTGCTGGAGGATGTCACCTCCCAGGAGCAGAGGGCAGCAGGAGCTCTTTGCAGAGAGGTGGGAATGGCTGGGTTCATTCCTGCTCCTCAGCCGATACCAGATCGGGCTGCACACGAGTATCTCTGTTGCTTGGGTAGGGGGAAGCAGCAGGTTTGGCTTCTAAGACAGGTGTAGTGAATGCTACCTAGGAAAAAAATGTCTCAAGCTAGCTAGAAGTAACAAAAATAAAGTTAAGGAGTGCCAGAGAAAATGAACGGTTTTACTAATTTAGTCAAAACACTTCTGCTTAAAGGAAGAGGGAGAAAAACGCTCAAGTCCCAGAGAGTTTCTGTCAGTGTGGTTCACTCCCTCCTGGGAGCAGAGAGAGGGGAAACCTCGGCAAACCTTCCTGGCTACTTTGGGACAATTTCTACAAGCAAAAAAGCCCTCTTGCCCAGGAGAGGATGGAAATGATGTGAATCCACTTGGAGGAGGTAAATAAATAGAGGGAGAGGGGAACTATTTGATCCTTTATGTTATGACAAAACTCTGTTCTTAGTGCCCTCACGGGTTTGGGGTAGGCAGCTGGAAGGTTATTTTATCACAGCTGAAAGACACAAGATGAGATTTTCCAGAGGGACTCTTCCCCATTGTAAGAGAAAAGACAGAAGAGAAAGGGATGAAGATGAATTAACATTTTAATTTGCTGCTTCTCAAGCCCAGTTTCTACAACGGGTTCCAACAGGTGCATACTTAGTGCTCTAACCCTTAAACTATTGAATTTGTCCTTGTAAATCTAAGTCTGTGAGTTTGCAAATACACCTTTTTCCAATGCCACTGGCTCAGTTTTGGGAGGCACTAATTGAGGAATAATGGTGTGATTCTCTGTGGTTTTGTTATTGCTTGTTTTTTAGGGGATGAAATATGTGTCTTGGGTTGTCCCCCAGACTTTCTGGGAAAATCACAGTACCAGGTTACATTTTACCCCTCCAATACTATTTGCAGATACCAGTGGGTCAGAGCAAACATCTCTTTTCATTGGATCCTGCCTACAGGATGAGGGGAGCGGAAAACTGCAAAGTCTCGTGATTGGCTTTTTGCAAAGAAATTTTTGGAAGTGAGGTTTGTGTTCAATGGCCTACATTTGCACTCCCAAATGTCTGAGTGAAGTCCCGCTCCAGATGTGCTCTTTATAGACTGTTATGAATAACTGGTCTGTGTGGGTTTTTGCACAGGGTCTGTGCTCCAAGCCAGGCAAACGCTGGCCAGTACTATGTGCTCGGAAGTGGTGATTGTGTTCATTGGAGCACAGTGACTCTGGGTCAGAGCTTGCTCATGTCCAGGCAGCCTGAAGGGCGACTGAAACGGTAACGAGCTTGTGAAAGAAAATCTCTGCACTCAGACCAAAGGCTGCATAAAGCAGGGGCCTGATTAACAGCTGCCTCCAGCAGTTTGGTGGCAAAAATCTGAGTAGGGTGAAACTGTGGCTTTTATTTGGGCAGATGTAGTCCATCTGCTGATGGGATCAGGGATGGGACAGCTTCCTCTGGAAAGCTGGGATTAAGATACACAAGCGGTGCATGCAAATTAGGCCTCAGATTATGCACATACGAACCATGACGGTCTTCTGGTATTTTGGTTGGCTTCCAGGTTTGGATTTGGAGCCCTTTATTTCTGGTGCATGAAGGCAGCAGCTGATGTGCCGTGTCTCAAAAGATGCTTCTGCCCCTGACGTCCGGATTCCAGCATGACCCAGTGCAATGGCAGTCACACAGTGCAAAGCTGCGCCCGCTCCCTCCGTACTTCCCTCCACAGGAAACTGGATCCTTCTGCAAACCAGTCCCAGCTTGGACAGAGATGCCAGAGGAAAAAGTTTCAGAGGCCAGGTCCTTCCACAGGCTGTGCCCTGTCCATCACCTTTGAAACTCAGTCCCATTAAGAGACGATAGCTTTCTGGCTGATGCGAACTGCTGCATGACACATCGGATATTGTGTATAGGACTGGAAGAGGTCGATGAGAGCTATCTGAATCATTCATTACCCGGTGAAGTAGGTGAGTGACTGCTATTGTCCTTATCCTTTTAGAGAAGGATGCTCAAGCACAAAAAGGTTGAGAGATTTAGTGAAGGTCCCTGAAGGAGGAAGCATCAGAGCTCAGAAACAATGCATGATCCCATGCTCAGACAATTATTCTTCACTTGTTTCTGTCTGAAAATCATGTACTAAGCATTGGTGTTATTACGGCTGGTTAGTTTATACCGTAGAAACACCGTCATGTGAATTTAGTCTTTTCCGCTGTTTTTTCATCGTCAATGAATCAATCCCAGTTCACCAACCAGTTCCCACTGTGTCTCCGTGATAAACTTTCTGTCTTGGTAGGTGTTCTGGGTGCTTGGTTGGTCATTTGGTTCACACGAGGTTTTTCCTGATTCTTGTTCTGAGGAATGAGACTGTGTTTTAAAAACAAGGAAATCCTAAATGTTAGATTGCTGCTAACGTTCCTTGGGGCTGTGTGGAAGGGTTCATTCTTTAGGCTTCCCGAATGGTTTCTTTGATTCTCAGCAGCTCTTGCACCAGTTCACAAAGTTATTTGTGTTGACATTGACTTGGGCACCAGCGGTGCCAGGTGCTCTACAAACACAGAGCAATGGGGTGGTCCTTGTCCTAAGGAACTTAGGAGATCAAGGTTTGCAGTGTGCTGCAGATCAGGTCTGTCTTCATCCTGCCAGCTCTAGTTGTGAGAGGTAAATAATGGAAAGAAAAAAGAGGAAAGAAGGTCTTCTGCCTGAGATGTGTGGGTCTGAGGTAATTCCAGGATAGCGGGGAATAGAGAAATTCATATGTATACCCTGGTAAATATGTATAAATGAAGGACTTTAAGAGACCTTTTGTCTATTTGGAAACAGCTAGAACTCCTGCTAAATAAGACTCAGCAATTCATGTGGCAACTAGGGTGGTCTTGATTTTTAACCAGTAACAGAACCAGCCTCTTGATCCCTGGCTTTTTTTGCAGTATCTGCTTCTTTCTCTCTATTTCTTTCTCCTTTTCCCAGCCAAATGCTCAAACATACCCAGAAAAGCCTGTTCTTTTCCCAGCTGGCTGCATCTCTGTGGAGAGAGTCTGTGGCCCTCTCCCATTTCAGGCCCGTTTGACCTTGCCTTGTAACCAGATGTTTCACTGGAGAACTTACACTTGGGAGAGCCTGGGTTGCATTCAGCTGCTGGTGAACTCTCTGCCTCGGTCAAGCGGCTGTAAACAAAACCAGACCAAGAAAAACAAAACCTTTTCTAAACTGAGTTGTCCAAGGACAGAACTGAGTCCAGAGATGCAGATGTCTGTTAGCATGGTGATGAGGCTGCAGAGAGAAGCTCATCTGCCACCTCTGATGTTCAAAGATGGCTTTTACTTAACTGAGGGATTAGTTTCTTGGGATAACAGCTATTGTTCCCCTGGTTTCGAGGGGTTTGGAGATACATGACACCCAGACCCCTTCCAATGGTGCCCATGGTGCATCACACTGTTTGCAGCTGTCCCTGCATTTGAGTGAGCTTCTGGCCAAGAGTATTTAGAAAGTGGTGTCTTGCTGGCCTGAAAGTCTCAGAAGAAGAAGTCACAAGAACACCATAGCAAAATGATTAGTCGGAGACATCCTTTCTTCCAAGAGGCACGTCACATGCCTGTTAAGATTATTCCCTTGGCGCTTGTAGACAGGCTTTCTGCAGCAATGGTCCTGTCTTCCACATTTGATCAGGAGAAGATGTGAGTAATGTCTTCTGGCGTTAAAACTACAGCGGGAGTTTAGATTGTCAGAACGTTGTTCTTCGATTTGGGAAGTGGCCAACTCTCAGAGTTCCCGTTTTGCACAAGATAAATTGGGGCTGATCTTTAGCTTAGATGCCCTGAGAGCCTCACTTGCAAGATGGTATGTAGAACGGTGTAGGGTCCCCTCATCCTGTAGTGACGAGTTACAGGAGTTGGAGGCTGCTGCTCCAGGCTCTTCCTTGGGAGCTTGGTTTGACCCTGGGAATCAGCTCTGAGAAAGCTTTCTCCATCTAAGCTGTGCTTGGCCAGGTTAGAGGGCAAAGGAGCTGTGCAAACAGCAAGATTTGCCCCATCATCTCTGAACAGAACCAGTTCTTGAGCCAGAGCCATCCTCCGGTGAAAGGGTGTATTATGCTGAATGGAGATCGCTGGGAGAGGGATTGCTTGGCACACTGATTGCTGCTGTATGAGGAAAGATGGAGGCCTGTGACTGAGCAGCGTACACACAGAATCGTGTTGATACCCACATCAGTGATTTCTCCTCCACAAGGGTCAGGCTTGCCTGTCCCCGAACATCTGCTACCACTCAGCAGACATCCACCACTGTGTTATTTATCCAATATTCAGTATTCCCTCAGAGGGAAATGTGCCATCTCCCGCTCCTACGTGTACACCAGCTCCACTTTCTACAGCCAAGTACCAGCTTGCTGTAGGAAATGTCGAGGTGACCTGGCTACAGCCCATGGCCACTTTCTCCACTGATGCATCTCTGGCCCCATAAATCATTTTTAATAACCGGAGTGCTCTTAATGCAGCAGTTATAATGTGGGCTAGATCTGTTTAACCTAATCTGAGTATTAAAGCTGGTCACAGTGATATCTGAGCACCTGTGACTTCCTCAGACCAGCTAGAATTCAGGACTGTGAAGCCAATGGCTTTTCCTGTTCATGCTGTACTGGCACATCCCTCTTGGGGTGATTAATACCTTCCTGAGATGGCATTAAGGTCAGTTACACCAAGGTGAGGAAGAGATGAGTAGGTCCGTAGGGCAAATATTCCTTTCAGATTCCCAAATGAAAAAGTTTTCAGGCTTTCCAGACCTTGGCTTCAGCATCTCAGGAAAACATTCTTCTTTTGTAAGAAGCTCGGGCTGGCATTGCTCAGCCAGCTGGGCACAAGGAGAGAGCTGGAAAGAGGAAGGGATCTGATAACACTGTTTTGCCCTCTGTGCTTAGCTCAACACTTCACTGTTTTAAACATCCGCTTCATCATTCCTGCTGCCCAATATCTCACTATGGCCCCAGCAAGAGCTATTTTAATCCCTCATCATTCATCGGGAGGCCCCTTCCTGTTCCCTTTCTATCTGCTCCCCCCATGCATGTATGTGCATCTCTCCATCGAGAAATCCCCTCTGCTCGCTGTTGCCGGAAAGGTCACCCAGGGATATTCACAAACAGCAGGTGTAAAATTAACAACTGGTCTGATTCCAATCATCTGGCAGGAAGGAAAACATTGGACAATAGGTAGAGCCAGGGTAGAGTTTCCAGCTGAAGGCTCATTGCCTGATATAGGACGGCAGATTGGTGGGCTGGGAACTCTCCTAAGAATGTGAAACCGATAGGGTATTAGCAGGCTCTCTCTGCCCCTCCAACACAATTGTTTTCAGCTTGCTCAAAAATATTTGGAAATGTTACCGAGCGGGACGTGTGGGCGAGAAGGCATCCTCCAGCCAATCAGCCGGGTAGATTTCAGCCCTCCCCTTGAATTTCAAGCTTTTGTTTTCCCTGATGGAGTGGAAGGTGAATCGTCCATGATTAATTTAGGGATCTTAAAGCACTTTGGATGAGTTCCTGCAACACACTAACAAGTGGTACTCTCAAGGATTACAGAAATTGTGGAGAGATGGCAAGATAGATGGGTGGATATATGATCAATACAGATTCTGACCCATTATAATTTTTGTTAGTGGAACTGATTTTAGCTGCATGAAACAATGTGAGTATGGCTGGATAATGGCATCTTGAAGTTTTTTGGAGGCATGAATGAGTGGTAGATCTAAAAATCATAGAATTCTCTGAGTTTAAAAAGACCTTTAAGGTCATTGAGTCCAACCATCAACCTAACACTGACAAAACCATCACTAAACAATGTCCCTCAGTACCGCATCTGCCCGGCTTGTAAATACCTCCAGGGATGGCAACTCGACCACTACCCTGGGCAGCCTGTTCCAGTGCTTGATAACCCTTTTGGTGAAGAAATTTTTCCTAATATCCAGTCTAAACCTTCCCTGGTGCAAGTTGAGGCCATTTCCTCTTGTCCTATTGCTTGTTACTCAGGAGAAGATATTGACCCCACCTTACTACCCCCTCCCTTCAGGCAGTTGTAGAGAGTGAGGTCTCCCCTCAACCTCCTTTTCTCCACGCTGAACAACCCCAGCTCCCTCAGCCGCTTCTCATAAGACTTGTTCTCCAGACCCCTTACCATCTCTGTTGCCCTTCTCTGGTCTTGCTCCAGAATCTCAATGTCTTTCCTATAGTGGGGGGCCCAAAACTGCATGTGGTATTCAAGGTGGGGCCTCACCAGTCCCAAGTACAGGGGGACAATCAGATCTTTTTAGATCTTGACTAATGTCAACAACTAGAATGGTGGCTTGAGTCCATGAGCACAGGAGTAAGATTTACTGTATAATTCAGGCTGTGGATGTGCCCAAGGAAAGTTGGCAGCACTGAAAACAGTGAAGACAATGGAGCATGGAACAGGTTGTTGAAAAGTTTGGTTCAAACCATGGTGAGCTGAGTTGTTCTGTAAGTGTAAAGTGCAGTAGCTGTTCCCAGCATGGAGAAAGAGTTTGGCCAGAGGTTTTAATTAACATACAGCTTTTCTTCCGCTAGTGTTCAAACACAGAAATCTTGCCTCTATGAAGTAAGAATAAACGTATGGGGATCGCTGCACCTCAGGAGCGGTACATCAGTGCCTACAGCCATCTGACTTCTTTAGTCTTTTCTGCCTTCCTCCTTCCCCACCCTCAAAGCTGTCAGTGTGATGCGACACCAGGTTTCTTTCGGCAAAATGCTACTACACCACAACCAGAATTTGTAGGCTTCTTGTCTGCCTTACAGGTGTCCATGATGTCCATCCTCTTCTTAAACAGGTTTGGTACAAGCTCCATCCACCACAATTAGTGCTGAAAAACTTCTGTTGGGGGTCCCTGAGCCCGTGTAGGGATCCCATTGCTCTCGCTTAGCAGGGATCTCACAGATGGACTATGCTGACAAAGGATGCCTGGGCTGAGAGGAGGTCTGATACCGCGGTGTAACCCTGACATACGTTGTCAGCAGCACTGCCATCGCCAACGAGAGCAAGGGGGAGGACTGAAATTCTCCCGTTCAATTGGGCGAATTTGACACCTTCTCGTTCTTGTGTTCTCATGGCTCGGCCACTTGACATTTCTAAACATTCTCAAGCAAGTTCACTGCAAAACTATCCCATGTCAGGAGCTGGTGATGTCAAGGCTAATAACAGTCCTGAGGTCAAACCCTTCTGATCCTTCAGGCAAGGACCTCAAGATTTGGCTCCAAGTCAATAACAAGGTCTGTCACGTTGACGATGGCTTATTATGAATCCCAGCGCAAGCCTTTCCCAAACAAAGTGCGTTCGTTTGGTTTTCCATGCAGGAAAAGGTTAGCGGTTTCCAAAGGTGGGTTCTCTCTTCCTTGCGTGGAGCAGCAAGCAAAACCTGTGAGCCTGGAACGGGCAACAGCACTTTGCCTTAGAGCAGGAGACGGGGACAGTGGTAAATCTTTATCTGGGAAATTTTTCTCTTCCCCTCTGGAATGGCGCAAGATGATTGTTTTCATCTCCAGAGGTGCTGACTTTTTTTCTTGTGTCCCCTTCCATCATTTGGATGTTAACAATACCACTCGCCTGCCTTTGTTAGAGTTACAATGGACCTCAGAAAGAGGGATCAAGCCATATTGGGAAATGCACGGCTGGATGTTAGGGAAGGAGATAGCGGGGATCTTATTGGCTCACACTTGTGCTGCAGTGAATAAAGGAATTGTAGGGTGACATTCACTTTGCTATTACATTATAATCCTGACAGCGTGTTGAGAATGATGCCACTGGAACGGTGTCCAAAATGATAATTATAACCACTTCCTATTTTTAATTTCCTCTTAATAAGGGAAACGGTAGTCATCATCCTGACAATAATGATTCTGCTCTGCCCTTCCAGATGCCAGAACATTATAAAGCACAGGTTAACAAACACTGATGTCTCTCTACAGGCCTTTCTTCTGAACTGAAAACTCTGTGCAGCCCATCCTACCAAGGCACACACATCAGCAGGTATAAACCAGGGCACTACAGAAAATGCTGTACCTGCTTTTCTGCTGGCCTCATTTGAGTCATGGAGGAATAAAGTGGCTTGCTCAATGTCTCTTGATGAGTCAGTGGTAGAGAACAGATTCAGCTGTTCATATCTCCCCATTTTTCTCTGTCAAATGACCTTTTTGCCATTTTTTAGAAGGCATTTGACATGAGGTTCCTAAATATGTAAGCTGATGTTCAGAATTGCTGAGTCCTCACTAGTTCCCCTCCAGGCAGTACCTAAACAAGATATCCGTGAGGAAAGCTGTCTTGTCTTGAATATCATCAACCGCTAATGGTTAGTTCTCTTTATGCACTTAGATGTGTTTTTGCAGGTGGACTCCAGCTCTGCACACCCATCCAGTCTGATGCATGCAGAACCAGCACAAGACAAGGAGGATCACAGCAGACAACCCCAGGTTCCTGAACTGCTATTAACAACAACGTGACTATTTCACACATCCCTCCTAAAGACCTGCCCGACAGTAGGAAGTCCTTTGTCTGGGAGAGTTTGAACTATGGTTGTCAAAAGTCTTAGCTAAGGGAAAGTTGGTCCACGTGGCTTGGCTGAGTGACGCTTTGCTTCTGAACAGCTCTTGACTCCAAGGAGTGGGTTTCTCATTTTGCAGAGCTCTCATGTCCTGCTGGCTTATAGGAAGTTTCTGTAGGATCTCTCTTTGTTGAAGGTCAGATTTCATTTATCTTCTGAGATCCTAGAACCAGGGTTCTGCGGTGCTAGAAAAGCAGAAAGGAGAAGACCATTTGAGGTTAGCAACATCTGAGCAAAACAACGTTTATGGCTCAGACAGCAATTCCAATTATCCAGCACTTAGGCATCGAGAAGATTCAGATAAGAGGTCTCAGATTTAGCTCCTCTCTTCTCTCTGCAAGTTAATGTGCCACTTTTTTTCTTCCCCTTTTTTTTTTTTTTTTAAGCAGACAATCAAATCCATGATAGCAAATTTCAAGTCAAAAGGAAAAGACTGTTTCTGCAGAGAATGGAAAGAACCATTTTGGCTCTGGGGTGGGTTTTGTGATCCACATGAAGCATGGGTAGCTGTCATTATACACACTTTAAACAGAAGCTAGTGAGGTTGTTGCAAGAGCAGCTGGATACAATCCTATGGCTTTTTAATAAAAATATTTGAGTCCATGATAGATCATTTGCTGTGCTGGGTAAAACCTAACTGAGCTCCTGTTATGCTTCCTTCAGGGCTATTTATACACTGTGACAATGCAGGAACCTAGTTTCTGACTTCTGCCTTAAATCTGAGCAGAGTCAATTGAAAATCATATAGTTCCTGCAGTCAGGTCATATGAAAACCTTAACAAAAGCTCTGCTCTGTAGCCCCATCCATTTCTTCTCTATTGCGAGGGGCCAGATTACCAAAAGAAGAGATGTTATCACCAAGCTGATAGGAGCTGTCTCCCTCCCTTCCCTGGAGTATTTATACAGGTCAGTCCCTCTAATATGTAAGCTCTCATCTCCTGGCAGTTTCCTTATGGGAGACCTTCCCAGTTTTCCTTCTCTTCTCACTGCATAGCCACCCACAAACAGCTTTTCAGTCATCTGAATGCTTGTGGATTGCTAGCATATAGCAAAGCTTTGAGGAGCATGTGTAAACAACCTATATACTAATCCAATAGCACCATGTTGAGGCTTGTCTTTATTTTCTGAGATAGATAATCATCAGCTTTAGAAGAGCTTCTTCCTTATCACCTTGCTTCTAAAAGGTCATCAATCCAATCCAACTCTGTTTTCTACCAAGAGCTCTGAACCCTGTTACATTTCTGAGCGATGCCTGAGGCACTTAACCATTCTAGCTACTTCTGGTGACCTGGGTATGTCAGTAAAAACTTCTGCAGGGTCCTGGCACCTGGTGTGAGGGTAAGGCAGCAGAAAAGCTCTGCTTCTCTCAGCCTTTTCTATCTACCACAGAGTAGATTGAATCTCTCCCCCCCTGCTTGCCCTTTGCATTACGCTATGGGGCGGAGAGGAAGCAATCCTCTGAATCTAAAACTCTCCTACCCTTCTTTTCCCACACAAGTTAACTCCCAGCCCTTGCTTGCCTCTGCTCCAGCCCCCTTCTGAGCGTGCTCTCATTAAGACCCCAGAGGGAGGAGGTGATGCTCTGAAATTGTCTTAATTGCTCTTGTTTATGCTGGTTACGATGGCAATAAGTTGCCATGCAGAGGAGGCTTTCTTCAGATGTGCAGGTTCTCCATTGTTCCGTATTCTGAAGGATTGTCTGTAGGCAGCTCCAAGTCATTTACAACAATAGATTAATATGAAGATCAGTAATACTAGGTGACTCACAGTCACACACATGTAAGACCCGCCAATCGCTGTGACCTGCCACCGGATTTGAGGGGAGGTTAAATGTTGCTGGTGTGCTTTTGCAGGATGCTGAAGAGATAATGCTTTGCACTTGCAGAGTTTCTGCTCTCCAGGAGCTCCTCAAACATGAATGGAGAACGCTGTTTTGCTGTTACATTCACTGGAAAGCAGGGAACTGGAACAGAGTGTGTCTTTTGTCCAATGTAAATTTTCAATTGCCAAAGTTTAAACAGGGATCAGGAATCCTGACTTTTACTCCCTGATCTATTAGCCAGGAATTCTATCATCCAGATCCTAAAGAGGATCTTTTATGTCTGTAGTGCGCTGTTTGTACTGTATCCCATTTATCACCCTTGAAAAGCAAGAGAAGAGCTCCATCTCACAGGTTCTTCTCTAAACCTCTGAAGTACAGCGTCTGGGTCTTTATTTGGCAGAGACCCATTGGAGATGATGTTGATGTTCCCCAGCTGTGGGTTTGCCCCTCCTGTCCCACTGTTCAGACTTAGGGCTTCATGCTGGGACTGACTGATTTGTACTAGGGGTACTTTGCTTTCCATTCTTACTTTTCTGGATAGTCCCAGTCTGCCAGATCAGTATCAGAGACTCCCTACATCCCTCTGATCCATCCCTTGAACCAAGAGGCCTGTGTGCCATCCTTTCCCCTATATCCTTGGCTTAGGTATATATGTGCCCTCCCCACTAGTCCTCAATCCTCCGGGATCCACCATTCTCCTTCCATGTGCCAGATGCTCCATGTATCCCTTGCCTCTCTCACCCATCATTCTCTTTGCTTTTCCCCTGCTGGCAGGGGCTCACCGTTCCCCCCATCTTTCCTTTCCCCTATGCTGGGTGAAAGGGGAGATGCCCACTCCCATTTTTTCCTTGTCTGGGAGATACGTTATTCAAACAGTAGGGAACACAAGCAGAGCTGAGAGGAAGGCTGGGTTGTGCTGGGAGGGATTAACAGCTGCTCTTGACTCTAAAGTCCGTTATGGAGCTGGGTCAAGCTGCTGAAACACCTCACCAGTTTCCTATTTTCTGCCTATTTTCAGTCGTTGGATGCTGACAACAGCCCCATAATTTCCAGTGTCAGTTAGGTTTGGTGCTCTCTGTTACCATATTGCACGTCCTCCAGCAAACAGACAAGTGGAGAAATACTTTCCAGCTGAGTGTGAAAAATTGCCTTGCTCAGTCCATAAGTAATGTGTGTCGTTGAGCCTAGCTAATTTTCTTCCCCGTATAAAACAGTGCAGTTTCTGCATAATTTTGTGCATTACAAAAACACCAGATCTCAAGAGCTTGATGGTGGCCAGGCCCCAAGTGTGTCACTAAGCAATTACCAAGTCCCGGCCTGCCTCAAGCTGAATAAAACCTTGAGGCAGAAGCTGAGGACCTGACCCCTGATTAGATCTGTGTGCTTTTCCATATTCATAACAAGAGAAGTGTGCTTATACAGGGTCAGCAAAGGGCTGATTCGGTATCCTGTCTTATATATAGCCCCAAAGAGGGTGCCTAGGAAGGACTAGAAAGACTTTTCTTCCATAAATATGTATTTCATTTGGAAATATAACTTATATAAATGGTTAGAAGTTTTATGTAATTAGGAATCCTCAGTGAATTTCTCTTCCACAAACTTTTCCAGACTCCTCTTAAGTTCATGCACATTTTTGACCTTTTTAAAATCCTGTGGCAAGGAGTTCCTCAGCTTAACCACGCATCTCCTTTCGTTTGAACCTGAAATCCCCCTGTTACCAGGAGGTTTTGAACCACCAACGTTTTAGCTAGCAGGGGTACGTGTTCACAAAGATCTTGAATTAGCCATATATTTAGCTGTAAAGTTTGTCTGCTGGCTCTGTCCATTTGAACCCACTATCTGCTGTAAATCTGCACTGCAGTGTAGTCACCATGCTGGAAGGAGAAATGCAGAAGATCTTACAGGTCTTCGAATGAAATAGTGCTGAGCACTCGCATGAGGTACCAGCAGTCCCCTACAAAACAGTCCCCTTGGAGTCACCACATGCTGCCATCACTAGACGGTGACATCTCCCAAGCTTTGGAGCAGACCTGGTTGACAATCCAGAAGAGGGCAATGGTGGCACATCCTCACTGGTGCTCTGAGCACCAAATCAGCTGAGGACAGCCACTGTAGGAACATAGCCAAATAGCCAAACCACCTTGGCTAGCAAATCTACATGTTCCTGGCTGGTTTGTGGCAAGCAGATTGAAGTGGGAGGCAGCTTTCAGCTACCATCTCAGGTCAGATGGGACTGTCAGTCAATTGTTAATTATGACTCTTCTTCTTACTAATTTCTGTAACTTCTATCACCATGGCAGCTAACTGCCGTGGAAAGATTCAGCCAGAAAAAGGAGAAGACAACCAAACTTTTCACAGCAAGGGAAGAGGAACTAGCTACAGAGGAGGGGGGGTGGGGTGGAGGGAGAGATCTGTAAATTGTCTTCTAGCAGAGTCTGACGCCATGTTTTGAAAGCTGCTCAGGTTTGGCTTTGCATGGTCCTATCAAAAGGAGTCAAACCTGTATTCTGACTGGCCTGAGCTTGAGACCGTACGTCCAGCTACCCTGGTCCCAGCAGAGCTCACGATGAGTATGTGGTACCAGGTCATTGCGCAGGATGCTGGGCACAACGATTTTTCTCTACTCTGAGCTGATTAGTGGAAAACTGCATTATTGTCACATCTCTGCCCTGCCCTGGTCAGTCGATCAGCTCTAATCGTTGATGATGGCTGTGTGTCTGCGTAGGGAGGGAGGAGGAGAAACTTGACAGCACTTTGAGCTCTGATTAATTTTTAAACTTCCTCTTTTTCCGCTTATTTTGTAGCTTTTGTCCTGATGCTGAATTTGTTGTTTCCCCCATGTGTCACTTCCAGAGGAATAGTGTGGAGATGAAATGCCACTCGGCCATCACAGGGCATTTTACCTGGGGGAGCTGGATGGAAAGCGGTAGGCAGGGGCCATACAGGGTCCTAGGACAGTTGGCCACTTCTGTCCCTGCAGCAGCCCACAGGAACACAGTGATACAGTGCCTCTGTTCTTCTCTACATGGGCAGAACAGGCTGCAGGGGGTCATTAAAGCAACAGCCATTTCGTTGCTGCTTTGCAGCAACAGCACCCAGTTCTTGCTAAAATGACTGTCTCTGGCCCATTCAGCAACTTTCATTTCTGATTAAGCTTTCCAGCCTGTAGGTATCTTCTCTCACACCTGTCTTACCATTTCCATTTAGAAGGATTTAATTTAGAAACCCATTGTACCTGGTCTCGCACAGACCAAGCCAATTTATTTTACATAATGCTTCAGCACTTTAGGGAAACAGACTTGTTTTAAGTCCCTTCTGAAGGGAAGGATGGACTCGTGCTTCAGGTATTGGTTTGAGATCCAGGAGAGACGGACCCTGTTCTGACAGTGTTCACAGATTTCCTGAGACCTTTATCAAATCATTTACCCTGCCTTGAGCATAACTTCTGCATCTGGAAAATAATCACCACCACAACACTTTCCCTACCTCTGCTTTTAGGAGGATAAGTGTAATATCTAGATGGCATCAAAGTCCTTGTGTTCTGTGCTTTACAAATAGAATAAAAAGCTGATTTCTGTGCTGGAAGGACTTCAGCGCGTAAATGCACGATGGGGACAACAGGCAGGTGGAAGTCTGCTGAGAAGCAGTGAAACAAGGCAGAGCTGATGGGCAAATAGACCCTGGGCATTGCCCACCAGCTGCTGTCAGACTTTCCATCGGCATCTCGTCAGGGATGTGCAGGGAGAGAACGAATCACTCCGTGGGCGTTCACAGGAAGCTACCCCCGAGCGCGAGGGAGAGGCACGGGACAACGCACACGAGGGGCGGTTTGAGAATCCACGTGGGTGATCTTCCCAGCAAGCCTGGGGGACGGGAGACTCCGTGATATGCCTGAAGGAGGCACAAACACTCCCCTCCTCGGCAGAGAACTGCTGGCAAGATTTGATCTTTTCATTCACTTGAGGTTTTCTCTTTATTCACTAAATGCCCCTGGACCTTGCTTTTCAAGGCCCTTTTCTTTCTCTTTTGTTTGTCATTGCCACAGCAACACGTGAGTTCGAGAAGTTACGTGCAGGGGAAGATGAGTTTGCACTGAGGAGGTGACTTGAATCCTTTGCAGACCCTGCTGGAGCCAGTAGATCTGAAGACAGGTCCTCCCCATCCACGGGGCCGTGAGCATGGGTGAGCCTTCCAGTGGCTATGTGCCCTCCAGAGCTCTTGTCACCGTCAGTCAAGCTCTTCCCTACAAAACAGTAGTGGAGGAAGCTCAAGAAGTATTGCTTTTTAATTTCAGTGCTGCCACAGTCACTGACGTCCTCGCTAATCCTCTTGCGGCAGCAGGCTGCTAATCAAAAACTCTTTGCTCGCCACTTTGGCATCATTCTGGGAAGCCAACGGAGCGCAGAGATGCTCAATTCCTCCCCCTCCACACACCTTCCATTGTCTTCAGGACTGACAGCTCTGATGTGGAGCGGTGATAAAAGCCAGCTGATGCTGTCAGGGCCTGGTACAATTGCACCGCAGGGAAAAAGGCGACTGGCTCTGACTCATCCTAGCCGCCTGGAGCTCAAGATGCCTTGCACGCGTGCTGTCTCATGGCACGGCTCAGCACAGAGCGATGCACCTTCGGTGGGTTCTGGATACTGCCCTCTGAAGCAGGAGTTGACCGTAGGCCTTTGAAAGGGCTAGCGACTGGGTGGCCAGCCATCCGTTGAGATGAGAGAAAAACGCACAGGGCAAAAAAAAAGACTCGTTTGCAGATCCCTGCTGAAGCCTTTGGTGTGTATGGAGGAATACAGGTAGTTGGTCGGATGTTCCTCTGCCTGACCTGTGTTCAGGGGTGTTTAGCAAAGCATTTGTGCAGTGAGCAGTAATCCGTGACAGTAGCACCTCTCCCTTAGCTCCACACATGCCCATCCTTACTGACGGAGCTGAGTCAAGGTTGAATTTTTAGGAGGTTCCAAAATGCAGGGGATCCAGACTTGAATTGCTTCAGGAGTGCAAAGCCAAGAAGGCAGGGACATTCAAAGAGGGGAGGTTGGGCTGTGAACTTCTGGGTGACCTTGAGGAAACTGGCTTAATGCTGCCCATCCTGGCCAGGTCAGCAGCTGAAATTTCCATTACTCAAGGTAGAAACTCAGGGGTCATTTCTGTTTCATTTTTTATTTTTTCCCAAATATGACATTGAATGAGAGGCATTAGGAGCTCCTCCTATAAATAGGATCACCCCTGTCAAAGCTGGTTAAGTCTTACCCGGTGTCAAGCCCGTAAACAAGGTGCCTCTCAGATGCACTGCCTGGAAGGTGCAGAGGGGTGTACAGGGAAGTTTGACAGCTCCCTCTTTCACTTGTTGGCTGGGACACCAGCTATTTTCAAAACACCAAACATAATAATCCCCAGCTCCCATCTGGAGGATTTGGGGAGTGGTTCAGGACAGAAGCAATGTAGTTGAGGGCCACTGCTGTACGTAGTAGCAGAAGTGAAGCCTCCCAGCTGTGTTGTGAGAGGAGGCAGCTAAGGTGTAAAGTATGCGGGTGTTGGGACCTCCATGGCTGCTGTCACCACAGGGGTTAAATGCTCTGATTTCATCAATTCCTTCAAGGTCTTTCCCCAGGTCTGCCCTAGGGGTCTGGGATGACCTGCAAACCCTGCGCTTTCAGTTGACTCAGTTTCCCCTGGAGGGAGCTGCAGTTTCCCATTCCTTTAGCACTGACCAGTTCTTCTTTAGCTCCATGAGAAGCGGCAGTTTCAGTGGCATCTGTTACAAAGCAGCTTTGCCGTACTGGACGTCAGCTGGGGCATGGCAGTGAAGCCAGAGACACAAAGCAAAGCATCTTTGAAACAAGAGAGTGTAAGTGTCCCCCGGTGCCAGCTGCAGGGACATCTGGATGGAGCTGGCCTGGCAGAGCTGCAAGGGTCACCGGGGTGATGCATCACGGTGGCTCCGTAGCGGAGCACCTCGGGGTAGCGGGAACTGGAGACCTTGAGGTCCCCTTCACTTTTCTTCTCACCCCTGGGAGCTTCTTCCCACCTCTTCACCCAACTTTGTGCTGCTCTGAGACTGGGGGCTGCAAGGAACCTGTTCTGCTGAAGTGATGCAAGTGAATGTGTCTTAAAAAAAAACAAAGAAGGATTATTTTTTTTTAAAAAAATAGATCATTTCTGTGGTCTGATTTCCCCACAGATCCACAAGCGGTTGCATCAGTACAGCTGAGGGGGTGGAAAACTGAAGTGGGGGAAGAAAGGAACAAAAACTTTCTAAGTCAGCTTTACCACTGATTTTTTTTTTCTCTGTAACTATATGGAGACCTATAGCTGCTTGTCCCTTCCAGACTTTAAGAGCTGTCTGGTTCTTGTGTGTGGAGACAGAGGCAGCAGAGCAGAGAGGAGAGATGATTTGTTTGGAGCTGAACTGGGAGAAGCTTAGCAGGGGAGGAATTGCTACTTGTTCTGAGATAGGCTAATTATATTCCATGTCCTTGGAAGCCAACCCTTTTCTACTCTGTTTAATAGAGATCCTATAGCTTTTCACAGAAGCAGAAGGGTTTCCCTCCCACCACCGCTGTACACAGCAGCCTGTCCCGCTGCCAACCTCCACTCCAGGAGCGTCTGGATGTCAGTCCTGCATTCCCCGCAGGGCTGCTGAAGCACTTTGGATTCCTCAGAGATGGAAACCTTTCTAGAAACGCAGGGTAGAGTTACTCTAATTCCTTGCTGTTTGGGATCAGGCTGAAGCCTGCTGCTTAATGGGGGATAAGTGGATGTAATGCAGTCAGTCAATAACTTTACGCACACACGCAGAGCCCTTTGGATTACTGATTTCCAAAGGAGAGACTTTCCCTCACGAGCCCTGCAACACACTGACTCAGCCCTGAGCCTTTTGGCTTTGTTTTTCCTTCTTTACAAAGTGACTTGTACTTTTAATTCTTCCCCCCCTTCCCCACTTATTCATTTTTTTTCCCACTTCTTCATTTTTTTCCCCCGTAAAAGTTTTCAGCTTGTCAAACGGCTCTTCCCTCTCCCTGTCTTTGCCTTTTGCAGTGGGAGGAAAGATAATAATAAAAGGAGCAGTTTTCAAATAAAAAGCCCCACGTGTTACCTGGGAGCTGTCTCTCAGCATCCAAATACCCGCTGGGGCAGAGATCGCTGAGTCCCGGCTGTTTTGTACCCGCCAGACACTGTTTGTGTTTTGTCACTAAATGCTGCTGTCAGGTCTGTCACTTGGTACAAGCAGGACTGGCTGGGGCCTTGTAAAAGAGGATTTCCCTTTCCACCTCCCTGATAAGCGCTCCTCACTCCTTCCTTTCCTCCTGACAGGAGAAATTGCTGCTGCAGCTTCTGCCATGGTGGTTTCCAGGCTGGAGGAACGGCTTTGGGAGCGTTTTGTACTCTGCCTCGTCACTCTGAAACGCTCCTCGTCTTGGGCATCCCTTTGGTCCTGCCTTATGTCTCAGCGGGGAGGGATAGAGTGAGATGAAGGAGTCGGTGAGCCTGCCTTTCTCTCCCTGTCAGTCCCCAGTCCCTGCTCAGCTTCGAGCCGAGCCCTTCAGAAGCTCAGCGCTATCCCCACCCTCTTGGGACGTCTAAGTTTTGGCCACTTTTTTTATGGCCTTACCGAATTGCTCCTAGAGGGAGAAACTTGCAGGAGAAGGAGCTCCAGAGTATTCCTGTAAGATCAAAGGACTTGAAATGGCTCCCTTGGGCCCCCCAAGATGAGGAGATGCAGGAGGTGATGACCCACACTGCCACTTATCCCAGCCCTCTCCGTTCCCCAACAGGCTCTGAGCTAAAAAGCTCATTTGACTTTTATGAGGGCTGGAGAGACCAAGCAAACAAAGCCTCAGGGTTTAGTCAGCGCCAGCGGGTACAACACGTGCCTCTTCCTTCTCTCCCCTCCTTTCATTCCTGCTGAGAGCTCTCCCAAACACGTGGTGTCTGCTCGGCTCGGGAGCCTCTCCTCGGGAATGAGCCTATTGATTGGGTTTGGGGAGCATTTCTTCCCATCTAAAGTGGGGAGCCACCTTCTCTTTCACTTCCACAACACCTCGACTACCCTCTGAGCTCCAAGGAAGTGAAGAAAGGCAAGGAAGGAAGGGGAAAGGTTCTGGAAGTGGCTTGAAGCATGGAGATGTTTTATTGGATGGAGAAATGATGCAGGTATGAGCCCAAAATCTTCCAGGTAGAAGGAGCATGGCATTTTCCCTCCCTGCTCTTTCCTGGAATTCTGAGTTATAACTACAGCCTGTCCTTTCCCCTTCAACAGTGCGTGGGGGTGTGTGTCAGAGGAATTCACAGACCTCGAGTCGTGGTCCCACAACACCAGGCTCCCCCGAGCTGAAGCAATATCTGGAGCTGCAGCAGAAAAGCTCCTTTCCCCCCACACCTCTGGGTTCTGTTGACTGTAACAAACCTCTCCCCTGGCTGCTGGGCCTGTTCTCTGGGGCCGGGAATGAAGCATTGCTCATCCTGCTCGTCCGTTCACTACAGGAGTTTTGGGAATCTTTGTAAATAAGCCAAGAACATGAGAAATAGAAATTCCTCCCGTCCCAGGCCCTGCCTGACACTGCACAGATCCTTTGTTCTTGGCGTCTTCCTCCCTCCCAAGGCCTCAGAGAAGTTCTTCCAACAACACACCACCCTGCCCAGCCTCTTCCACCAATTAGGAGTTAGCCATTTAGTAGCCACCAATAATTCCATCAATTAGCCCACCTCTTGAGGCTCTCCTTCCCCAGGTGCTAGCAATGCCACTTTAGCACCAACAAGAAAGGAGCACTCAAGATAGATACACATATATATATGTGCTTGTATAGGACCTTTTTATTCTTGCTAACTTTAACTTTATGGTGCTTCTGGTTTCAGCTTGTCCATGGAGAGCTCAGGATCAGCCCATATCCTTCTCATTGCTGGGAGTTCTGCGCTCTGGGCTGTGCTGGCAGAGAGGAATTGGACCTTCCTGGCATCAATTTTCTTGTTTTTTTGTTGGAAGGAGTGTGTGAGGATGCCAGGAAGGCTTTGAAACAGCCCATAATATCCTGTCACCTAGTCAGGCGTGATGGATCTGGCATGGTAAGAAATAAGTGAAAGAAATATGTGTTGCAATGGAAGCTGTTCAGTAAAATAAATGCTTTCAAAGGAGAAGGAAAGTAGCAGGAGCCAGTAGAAGAAAGGATGTTTTCAGCCCTTGAAGGGGAACCTGGAGAAAGAGAAATCCTTTTTAAAGTGTAAAATGGTGTCAGTGGGAACATAGTGTTGTTACTCCTTTGATGAGAGCAGTTAGCTGAAAATGGGAGGATTTGCAGGTTATCCCAGGTGGGAGGAGAAAGTGGTAACGGAGCAGGGGTTCCTCTGAAGTGCTCTGGTCCTACAAAGAAAGGAGACTCCTGCTCGCCTGTACCCAGCAGGAACTGGAACCGGGGACATCCACGCTCACAGCTCTGCCCCGCTTTGTCAGTGCTCAGCACAGATATCTCTGTCCCGTGCTCTCAGAGCCCTGCCTGGCTGAGCCTGGAATTTCCTTCCTGCTTTTCTCCCTTTTCCATGGTTTGTCCTGCTTATTTCCCTCGCCGTATGTATGCCACTTGCCATTTAAGACATTGCCTAGCAAATTCTTTTAGCCTCTTCCAGGGCACAGCTGTGGCTTTTGTTTCACATTGTTTGAGGTATGGGTCGCTGCTGGTTTGTTACCTTCTGTCAGTGCCTGTTCTAAGGCTACAGGTGAGCCAGAGGGACAAGATCAAGGCACAGGAGGAAGAGAAAAGGTAAGTGGATTAACCAGGACATCTCTGCATGTCTAGAAGCTCTTAAACTGTGTGACGGTTTTGTAAGGGAAGTGATGGAAGACCGAAAATTGGGGATACTCAAACCTAGCCTAAGGTGGGGGGCAGAGAAGGGGAAAGGATGTGATACTTCTGCTTTTTGCTCTTGCATCTGCTTTTTGCTCTTGCACCCTCCAGCTTTCAGTTCCTGATAGAAGCAGGGCAGCACCCAGTTGGTGTGAGCGGAGCTGTACCTGCTTCCATCAGCCAGGAAGGGGGTGTGTGTGATTTGATGCTATGCTTTTAGTGCCCGGATACCTTTTGAAAGCTTCTCCACCTTCTCTCTTTTCACAGAGCCATAGGGGAGCATGGCCAGCTATTTCCTGGTTCCCTAAGGGAAATGCCAAGCAGGGACCCGAGAAATTACGTACCCAAATCCGGTAAGTAAGCTGTGGGCGCTCGGTAACGCAGCTAGGCGGTGCACTCGGTTCTGCTCAGGTAACACAAAAGAAAAGGCCAGCGGCTGCAAATTAATTACTGTTAATGATGCCACCTTCCTGCAGAGCACAGCAATTTCTGCAGAGGGCACAAAGCTTGGTTTTGTCGGATGCCCGGCCTCTAAAGATGCCTTCTGGCATCCCTGCGCTGTCCGTGAGCCCATCTGTTCCCAGTGGGAGCCAGGGAGCCATCAGGCAGTGCCGGATGGAAGCACGTTTTGACTCACGGGTCAGAGGCTGGGCAGAGAAGTCCATCGTTCCCAGTCGCTTCTTTAATTGACATAGTGAAAGAAGCCACATCTTCCTGCCTGATTCTGACCGGGTCTGTAATTGAATTCCGCTCAACATCTCCGCTCCAGCCCCCCAGGGGCCCCTCTATTAATGATGGATTTTTTTCTCGCCTTGGGAATTTCTCCTTGCTCCCATTCTTTTTATTTAATAGGATCTAGTGAGAAAACCGGCAGTAGTACATGTCCCACCCTGTATTTCCTACCTTTCACAAAGGTGCCTCATGAAGAAAGGTGCTTGGGCATTAAAAGAGAGACAAGTGAGCTTCAGGGACTGAAAACGTGTGCAGCTTTCCTGGCTTTTGTTCATTCATCCTTTCTCTCACTCCTCTCAGGTCTTTTGTTTCTCCTTGCCAAAACTGCTTGCGCACACTTCGCTCAGGATCTAATGAGACTGTTTTAGAAACTGCAACGCTGAATTGGATCCTTCTTTTTTTTCCCCTCAGAGTGCAGTGTCTGTTTAACCTTTCTCCCTTGGCATCTGTCTCTCCCAGCAACCTTTTTGCAACGCCTATGGTTGCAAAGAAATCCCAGTGCTGACTGGGTTTAAAACGGGGGTTGCTGGGGACGTAGGCAGGAGTATGTGATATGCTGTAGGGTACGGTTCCAGGCTGGCTGCAGGGGGTGGTTATTCCACGGATCTGACTTAGCTTGGTTTTCCCAAACCCTGCCAAGATGTAGAGGTTTTTCATTGCTCCTTGAAAAGGAAATGTGATTTGCATGTCAAAGGGTAAGAAAGGACAGGGGTTGCAATTCTTCAGCCTCTTTATCCTCTTCTAGTCTCTCTCCCCCTCCCCACATGCCCCCCAGCTTTCCTTTTGTCATTCCTTTGGCATTAAAGTGTCCAGTCATCAAGGAAGAAATCTTGGGGTTTCTTAAACTGTTGGATCCTGTTGAACATCCTAGTTAAACTTTACCCTTGCTGCTGCGTGCGGGGAGCTTCCCACGCAGACCAAAGTTCGGTCCCCAGCCCACTGGTTCTCCTCCACAGGCGGTGACGTGCGAGTCTCTGCACGCAGGAGGCGGTGAGGGGAGGCTGTTTGGGAGAACGTGTCTCTGAAGCAGTGACTGTTTGGTGAATCTGCAGAGACAAGTGGATTGGGTTTGGTGGTTAACCAGGCGAGAGCATGGTGTCTCCAGTCCCTGCTTTTAGAAAAAGCCCCCTAACCCTGCTCCTTGTCCTTGCTAGCCATGGCTGGTGATGGGTGGGAGGAAAGAGTGGAGGAGGCGATCCTTCCCTGACCCTCATCTTGGTGGTCCACTCTTCCTGCATGCACGTGTGAGAAGGGATGAAGTTGCCCAGGTTTTGTAGGAGATCTGTGTCCATTATAGATGATACCTGCCTGAAGGACTAGAAGGCAGAGACTTTTTTGCTTCTTCCCTTCACTTTGTGATTTTTTTTCCCAGTTTCTGGGAGTTTTTCTGGTTTGTTGTTGCAGATTTTTGGTTAGGGTTGGGTTTGTTTTTTTTCACATGTGGCTTCCAGGTCTATGCTACCCTTCTCCTTGGGGATCCACATTCACTGCCCAGGTGTCCTGGAGCAGGAGAGTCAGGATGATGCTGATACACAGCTGGGAAGAGCATTTGAACCTCAGGGTGTTGCATCCACCCACCTGCTCTGAGACCATTAAGACAGTATCTTCACATGCTTCTGAGGTGGGTTACACCAAGAACTCATACGACAATATAGCTCTGTAATGTCCCAGAGATACCAGCACCTGTCATGACTGGTGAGAGCAATAACTTGCTCTCCATGTGCTGAGACCTCTTGTAGTTGGCAGGGACAGTCGTACCAACATGTGCTTGTGTCCTGCCTCCACCAGCTGTGAGGAGGAGGAGGAGATCTTTGTTGTTAGGTTGTGCTGAGACATCAACGGGATCATTGGCTTAGGGAGATTTAAGTGTTTGTTTTCTATTCACAGTATCTGACTTTCCCAGGCCTGGTAGAGAGCAGGGAAGAGTCATCTGCAGGTCTGAGTTGGGCTGTCACCCTGCGCCTGTACAGGATTGTTCTCACGCCCCATTTCCTTTGTGGACAGAAAGAAGAGTTATCAGGAGCCTGCACCTGCTTCCAGCTGAGGAGAGGAAATGCTTCTGGAGGTGACAGAGGATGGTGGTGGTGTCTCAGGAGTCCAGGAAGGATCAGGCTCTGTTGGACTCCGCATTGGAGAGACTGATACTGCGAGCTTGTGGTCAGGGTGGTTGGAAAAATCATTGCCGTCAGCTGGAGAGGACTCAGAATTAAAGTCATCACCCTTATGATTTGTAGAACTGAGCTGCTGGTGTACGTGTGAGCTGCCCCAGGCCACAGAGGACATGTTCCCCAGCCCATAGGTAAGTAAAGGCTGTAGCTCTCCTTCTTGCACTGCCTGCTGCCTCACTGCTCACAAGTGAGGAGCACCCCAGCTGCCCCCACTGCCCTTCTGGCTGCTTTTGGGCACAGCTGGGGCTCTTGGCTCCATCCCACAGCAGTGCTTTAGCCTTAGGTACTCCCAGGTCTGTTCTGGTTGTGTCCCAAAAGCCCTGGAGACCCGAAGGAGATACCCACACAGCTGAGCTGCACGGCCTGAGAGAAGGGAGGGCAAATACATTTGAGTTAAGGGGTGTTCATGTCAGCATGATGCATTAATAGGGAAATTGAGTTAAAGAACTTCATCAGGGATGTAAAGTGAGTTGGTGGAAGGCTGAAATTATCCTAATGGGTACTCTCTCCTGTGTTTTCTACCCTTTTGTGAAGACAGGACATTCTGTTTTCAGACAGTACATTAGCTTGGCACTAAGAGGCTTCCTAGAGGTGGGTGGGGAGGAAGAAGCCAGGAGACAGAGGGAAGCACTAGAGAGAGCAATGCCGAGAGATGCATCTCAGAGGGTTGTGCTGCATCTGAACTCCCCTGTGACTTTGGGCACATCAAGCGCCTGGACATTCTATTATGAAGTGGTGACTCAGCTCCGGACACCACAACCCCAGCCCTTCCCTAACACCAACATGTCCTTGGAGGCACCTTCCCACATGAGGTGCCAGGCAACAGCAGAACCAAGTGCCCCCCCTGGCACAGGGCACCCAGCAGCTCTACTTACCTTTGTGTAATAAGGTTAAATCACTGCCTCATTAGAGCCCTCAAATTAAGTCACCACCTTGCTGGATCAATACTATTTTCCATGATGCACTCGTGACACTAAGTCTGGGAGATGGATTGATGCTGGGAGGCTGAAGCGCTCCAGGGCAGCTGCAGTTACACCCAGTGCTGGGAAGAGTTTGTTATCAGGGGAAAAATAGCAAATTTCCATGGAGGGCAGCAGCTGACAGCAGAGGCAGGAGGTGTGATGGAATGGGGACATGAGGAGAGTGCCCATGTCTCTTGGCATCTCGTGGGGCTTGGTGTTGGACCCCATTTTAGGCTATTACAGGGAGAGGGTCCTTGTCTGTGGGAAGCCTGTGGCAGTAATGATCTCCTCCAGGTGTCTGCACTGGGAGCTTTGGCTAAAATGGGCTGTTCTCTCCTCTTCCCCAATTCCCCTTCCCTTTGAGCAAGGTCTGGGAGAGGAAGGGTAACCAAGGATAACCCCATGAGCAGCTCTCATAGGGTTATCACAATGACACACAGGTGCCCAGGACTACCTGATGCTGTACTGACTCTTCTACCCAGGAGACACAGCCTTCCCACCCCAGCAGCCACCATCAGAGGCTCCCTGTCCCCACTGTCCACGGGAGCTGCCACCACACACTGGCTGGTGTATGACCAAAGGGGCCCTCCAGCTGCCTTGAGCCCTCTGGAAAGATGTGAACTGGTGTCTACCAGGTTACTGTGGCTCAGCTGGGGACTGGGACCGAATGAGGAGTTCCTGGGGCTGAGTTTGAGGTGAGTTGGGGGGCAGTTTGAGATCCTTGGTGCCAGATCACTGTGCTCTGAGCTACAGCAAAGCCAGAAAAAGTTTGTGACCAGAGTGAATCTTGGTAGCCCCAGATCCCAGACCTGGGATGTTTGCACTTTGGCCAGCGCAGGGAGGTTTGGAGTGGACATCTCTGCCCTTTCCAGGGATGTGGTGTGGATCAGAGACCACCCACCTCATTCCAGCCACCCACCCTGCTCCAGATGCCAGGACTAAGGTCACTACTGCATCGCTCGCCCCCACCTCCCTCACCCAATGCCTTTCCCCCCTCCCTCACGGCTCTGCCCCTGGGACCACTAAGCACAGGATCCCCCGGCACTGGGTGCTTGTTCAGCTGGCCGGGAGGAGCAGGCAGGACAGCTGGGTGGGCGGTGAAGAGCAGGGGCTACAACCCCCTTCCTGCTCTGCAGCTGAACACCATACCAAGACCAGTTGGGTGGCTGGACTGGGTGGGTTTAACCCTTCCAGGACAAGCCTAGCTCTGTTGAACTTCTCTGTGCAAAATCAGAGCTTTCTGCAGAGCCAGCGCTTCCCTGCCCCCTTACTGGGAGCATTGGGGTGGGATTCAAAGGAACAATTGTAGCCCTAAAAGCATTCCTCACCCCACAGACCCAAACACCTCGTGCCCCCAGGGTGCCCACATTGCTGCCAAACCAGAACTCCTGGGTGCTGGCTGTAGTTTCTTTCTAAACCTGTAACAGCACAATTTATTTGAGATACTTGGCATCAAAAATGGGATTCCTCCTCTTAATCCCTCTCCAGGCATGCCCAGAGGTGACCTAGCGGCTGTCACAGCCTTGTCTTTGGGCAGAGGCGGAGGAGTGGGTACCGAGGCAGCAGGTTGCTGCCCACCCCAAGGCATGAGGAGGGGTGAGTGGGTGCATCTGAATAAAATACTAAGGCAACAGAAGGAGGGCAGAGCTGGTAAAAATGTCCAGAGCATCTGTGGCAATGTGGGCAATGAGGTGACGCCGCAAGTGGCTGTCACTTATTTTGAGGCTTACTGTCTCTAGTTTGTTTAAGAAACCTTTTTCTTTCTGTCCCAGGAGCCCTCTTAGGAGTTGAAGCATTTCTGCAACCCAGATGTCTCTGATCTGGCTCCAACAGGGACAAAGAAGCGAGTCCAGGGAGCAGAATGGGACCTGTTGTGAGGAAGGAGAGCTGCTGGCCTCTGTGGGCTGAAAAAGTCTGATTTAAAGGTGAGAGGAAGGAAGAAACGTTCATGTTTTCTGGCTCATGCAGTGAGTGGTTCATGAACCGATCCTCACCCCGGGGAGCTCATCCCTGGCCTGGAGAGCAGGGAGCTCAGCTCATGTTGGTGCTGTCAGGGCAGTGGGTTTGTCCCCATGGAGGCAGAGCTGAGCTCTTTGTTCATCCCTGCCCTGCTACGAAGCAAGAGAAAAAACGCTCCTGCCGAGCCCAGCCAGAAATAACCCAGGCCTCCGGCAGCCAAAAAGCTTCCAAGGGGGAATTTTAAAGTGCTGGGAATTTGGCCTCTCAGCCTGTGCTTGGGGCTCCTCTGCCGTCTCCTAATGTCTCAGGCAGGGAAAGGCAGACCCTGAACACAGCCCTGCTCCTGATGTCCTGGAACCAGCATCTCAACAGGGAACAGTTCACTCCCGGCTCACCCTAAGACCTGCTCAGCTTCTGTTTCCACCCCACTCTTTTCCAGCACCACCATCACTGTCAGAGCTCCTGCCTTGAAAGAGCACTGGTGATGAACAGCGCTTTCCCTAAGGGATGTGCTTCAGGGGTTGTGATGCCCCAGTATCCCTCAAGACCCCTTCACTTTGCTGCATCACTGGCTCAGGACCTCTGAGATGAGGCCACCTTGCAGTGACAGCCCTGCTGCCAGCGAGGACAGAATCTGGGTATCTGCAAGGGGAATATAATAAGGACGAATAAGCTTGAGCAGTCCCATTGCCCACGGAAGAGAGGAGTTGGGGGCAGTTAAAAACAGGCCTTCCCCTGTCTCTGAAAAGGACAGCAGATTCCAGATGGGATTTGAGTCACACCGTGACGAAAATGGTCTCTCTGTGGCACATGTCAGAGGCTGCAGGGAAGATCAATGTTGCTTCATTGCTCTGCCCCCCCCCCACACCCCGGGTTTGTTCACCCACAGGGATCTCCTGTCCAGGTTTTCTATATGTCAGCATCTTCTCACCACCCCAGAGCAAGGGCATTGCATGGCAGATGCTCCGCGGAGGAGGTGACACCTTGTTATGCAGCAACAGCTCTGCTCCAGCTCCTGGGGCAGCTCCGTCCCTTTGCTCGGGGATGTAACCCAGTGCATTGCTCGGATCCCAGCATCCGCAGGCTGCAACCCTTGGAAACCTCCCGCACCCCTGATCTGTCCCTCCACACCCCAAACTGTCCCTCTGGTGCAGGACACCAAACCAGAAGGAACTAAGTGGTCTGAGCACATGCAGGAGGTCACTGAAGACATGCCGGCTTTGCAAAACAGATCCCGTGATGGATATAGGATTGTCTATTTATTTTAGGTTTTATAGGGGGCATTTTCCCTTGCCAGGAGCTGGAGAATAGAGGACCCGGGTACCATCTGCCCAGGGGACTGGTGAATCATCCTGTTTTCCAGTTAACCGCACTTGTTTGCTTTGGGAGATCTCCAAGTTAAGGGGGAAGAAAAAGAAAACCCAACCCATGGATCTTTTCCCACACAATAAGAAAAATGCCTTTTTTTTTCTTTTTTTTTTTTTTTTTTTTTTACAAAAGCCAGTGTCAACTCTGCTTTTACTTAGCAGTGGGCTGGGTAAAAATAGACAGTGAAGTCATGACGCCTTCAGAAGAAGAACCAGGTATGGCCTGGGGGAGAGGGACATCAAGCCATCATGATGGGGACAGGCAGGGGTTTTGTCCCGGGACCATGCTGGGACAAGGAGAGCTGCTCAGCCCCGTGCCTTGTGATTTCCCCGGCACGTTGCTGGGAGAGGCAGGAGGCTCTTTGGTGGATGCACCGGAGTTCAAGCTGCCGTTCGCATGATGCGAACGGGACTGTGGCCCAGCAAACACCAGGAGATCGGCTCTTTGCAAAGCCGAGACATTCGGAGCTTGAGGCACACTGGAAGGCAGGGTAGGGAAGGGAAACCAAGAGGTTGTGCTCTTGCTTTCTCCGGGACCACATTGCTGCAGCCTCTGCTCTTAGGTTTCTGCTCAGATCTCGTTTTTTTTTCTGTTTAGCGCCGTGCCAGGCTGCGAGCACACTGGGCTGTTTGGAAGGAGTGCGCATCTGTGGGACTTTGATGTCTTCTGCTCAGGGCAGGGACCTTGGAAGCCATCTGGAGCACCAGGAGGTGTAGCTGATGCCCATATCTCTCCATTCTGCTGGTGGGAGGCTCCTGTGGCAGGGCCTTCATGAGGCTTTTTGTGCAGGGTTGGGACATGTCCTCAGCTCAGCCAGATTCTGTGCTGGGGTGGCTGCAGGTGAAGATCCTCTGGGCAGAGTCTCTGTAGCATTTCTGCATCACAGGAGAAATCAGGGATGTGAGGGCAACTTTGCAGTCCCCCCCAAGGGAATGTGAAAGCCCAGGGAAATGGTGAATTCCTCCTGCGGGGCTGGCCATGTCAGGTGTGTCTTGGTTGAGTGCTGAAGAAGACCACAAATAGCTGGTTGTCTTTGGCCCTTGTTGCAATGGGACTCTGTGGTGTCCCCTTGATCGTCCCACAGCTTTAGTTCTCCTGCCAAAGCCACAGCTACCGCATTGGTTTTGTAGCCTTGCAACCAAGCACCAACTTAGGTCACAACTGAAACGAATTTGGCAGGCCTCAGCGTGCTCTTCCGTGGGTATTTCTTTACATGCTTGGAAACACCATGGTGGCTGCAAGGAGATGCCAATTTTACGTAGCACAAGGATGCTGCACAGCAGGGGCAATGTGCTCTGCCAGAACTGGGGGAGCCAAAACTTCAGACTTTTAATTTTCAGGATAAAAGGTGAGGGTTTTTTTGCTCTTCTACTTAAACAAATGAAAACTTCCAAGGGAAAAATAAGCCCTGTGGAAATTTTAGCCTCGCCCGCAAGGAAGGAACCTTCTATCAACAAGAAAATTCACATGGTGGGGAAAAAAACACGTCCTTTTCTGCTCAGCGGCGAATGCTTCCACCCGCTCCTGGACGCTGAGCCGTGGTTTCTCTGCAGCAGGAGGCTGGAGAGGCGCGAGGGGAATATCTGCATTTCTCCCCGATCAGTCACTGGAACTAGCATTATCGCCGGAACAATGGGCTCAGCCCGGGCCCGCCTTGCCAAAGCGGCTTCGCTGCAGCGCTCGCTCCCGGATTTATTTTTGTCCGGGCTTGGAGCGGGGTGCGGAGATCAGGTGACGGTGCCCAAGGAGCGCTTGGCATCGCCTGTCCTGTTGCCGTGTGTGCACATGTCCACGGGAGTAATGAGCAGGCAGGGATGATGGAGCAGGGCTCGGCACGTGGGGTGGCTGCGCTCTTGTTACTGGATCCTTATCTCTTGGCTGAGCCCACCCTGGTGACCAGCTCGTGGGAGAAGGGATGCTCTCTCACCGTGCAGGGACCCCTCATGCTCCCACTTGACCCGGCTTTTTGTAGCTTTGCGGCGCAGTCTGGGGAATCAAAACTAGCGGCTGTGCTTTGGCACTGGGATTAGGACCTGGAAACCAGTTTCTGATTGAATTGGGTCATGGGTACTAAGGGATGTGACCAAGGTGATGCACGAGAGACTGTGACAGAGCCAGAGAAACCCAGACATTCCCGGATGGAATGTTTCTGTCTCTGAGCTTGCCCCCTCAGCAGTCATGGACACGATGGTGAATACTGAGGGTCTCTGGGGCACATCAAGGAAACTTGGGCTTCATGGTGACTCCAGCAAGCACTGGGTCGCAGGGGCTTGGGGCGGAAGCTGGTTTTGTGGTCCTGCCTGGTCTGAGGGATACTGGGATGGGGTATTTTCCCCCTGCTCCCTCCTGGTGCTGCAGGGATGTGGTGCATTCCCAGTGCACGATGGTCAGCTGTGCCACACGGACCAGCGTTCAGAGCTGAACCTTCCAGTCTTTGCTATATATCAACCCAAAATCTAGATCACACCATGTAACATGTTCAAGGCCTAGCCCAGGGCCATCTACGAGGATGAACCAATCCCAGACTTGACACAGTCCCGAGCAGGGATTTTTGGAGCCTACTTCCTCCTGACCCCTCAAAATATCTTCTTCCAAAAGGACCCAGTGAAGCTGCTACAGCGAAGAGCCAACCTCAGGCTGTGGCATCTGCGATGCTCTAAGTGAAAACATCCCCCAGCGGTATGGCTTGGGCTTGGCTCCCCACAAGTGACATGGAGGCACCCATGGAGGTTCAGGGACACCCCACTGGCTGCCACCATCCTTGGCTGCACAGGGACGCCTTGTGCACAAGAAACCATCCCGGCTCCATCCCCAGCCTCAGCAGAGCCCCTTCTTGGAAAGGTTCACCCCCTGCTTTCTCCATCAGCTGGAAACAATCTGCATCACTGGAGATTTTTATTTCCCAGGAGGCTGTGAAGAGAGAGGAGCCTGGAGTTAATCAAAGTCCAGGGAGTGCACAGGAGTGGCCATGGCTGGAGGAA
The DNA here is from genome assembly GCA_013399435.1 of Arenaria interpres. Taxonomy (NCBI): domain Eukaryota; kingdom Metazoa; phylum Chordata; class Aves; order Charadriiformes; family Scolopacidae; genus Arenaria; species Arenaria interpres. The sequence goes on along the minus strand of VXAK01020057.1, from coordinate 42,218 downwards.
GCTCACAGGCTTCTGCGCTGGAGAAGGGGCAGAGCTGCTGGGATCTGGGAAGATGGGGTGTGAAGAGGGCTGGGGGTTTGTTCAGCAAGTGGCACCCTGGGAACATGAGGAACAAAACCTTAATTATTCAGGTGTGGGATGAGGAGAGGGAGCGGGGTGCTGTGCCGCAGCTGGCGGCCCAGACGGTGCTAGAGACGTGTAGCATCACTTGATAGGCACAAGGGGCCCAGAGCCCCGTCTTGTGACTCCACACACGGGTCCAGCCTGACTTCAAAGGGAGCCAAGTGCTCCGTGGCAGAGACTGGGGCTCACCCTGACCCCCGGAGTATTCAAGCTGTGGTCTGCGAGCAGCGCATTGCGAACGTCACCCTCCCTGGATCAGCCCATCCTGTGAAGAACCCCCTTTTATCTAAATCCCAGCACATGATGCCGGAGTGGAAGGAGCCTACCCTGCCCCAGCGGGTCATTTCAGGCTTGGCTGAGCTTCTTTCCTCTTGAGGGGATGCTTGCCAGCATCTCGGAAATGGCACCAGTGTGATCTGCAGCCCAGGCACAGCACTGTCAGCCGAGGACCTGCTCTCTGCAGCTTGGAGCAGCAAAATTCCCTCTTGCAGCGGGAGGATGAGGATGGACGGCATGGGAGCAGCTCCCTCTGCCAGCCCGGTGCCGTCCTGGCCGAGCGGGAGGCGGCGGTACCCGCTCCCACGTCGGGAACTCATGACTGAGTTCTTATGTGCGGCAGGGACACGGTGACAATCCTGGCCTTGCCTGCTGCTCCCTGGGGTTTCTGTGGCTCGTTGTCACATGTATGACAGATGATTTTATGTTGACGCTGGGCCTCCGGGGATTGCGTTATGGCTTGTGGCATATGGAAATGTATGGAGCCCTCTGGCAACAGTTGCGTTGAGTCTAACACAGCCCTGAGGGACTGACCCTGCCGGTGCCTCCCAGCTCTGTTTCCCTGGATCACCGTGTTTGGATATCTCTGATGTTGAGATCAAAGAGCCTGTGCTCATCCACAGGGCTGGAAACAGCCGGTGGAAGGGATGCAGGCACGAAGTACCGTCCTCTTCTGCACTCTCAGCACAACCCTTACGTCGCTGTGTGGGGAATGGACACAAACCCACACAGGAAAGTAAAATTGGGGTTATTGCTCATCAGTTTTCCTGTGGGGAAGATTCCTGGACGGCTCTGCTGGATGAAATCCTGCAGATATTTAATGCTGAACCAACCAATGGAACTGGCTGTGTCACATGTGAGGTACATCCAGGTAGGGTTTATACCGGGGGCTAAGGCACCCCCCAGTCACTGGACTGTCACAGTCAAGGCAATGTGTGTTGTGTTAGGGGAAGTGTCAGGGCCCTTGCAGCCTAACACTGTAAAGCAGCCAAGAACTGACAGGCCAGGGCTTCTCCTCTCACTCTGCTGGTGTTGCACGAATTGCAGCTCTCCCTAATTAAAAATCAGCGATGTGGCTTTGACAACTGCAAGCCAGGTCCCCCAGGTGAGCCCAGGGCAGAGGCTGGGTGGTGATGGAGGATGGGGTCATCCCTGAAGCCCAGCATACTCCCTGCTGAGCCACAGTTGGATGCCATAGAGGAGCCAAGCATCCAGGAGAGTCCTCAAAAAGAGCAATAAAATCAGAGACGACCTTGGGGCAGCCAGGGGGTGCCCTGGCCCCCGAGTTGTTGTCCTGAGCTGGAGTGAAATGCTCCCTGCCAGCTACAAAGCCTCTGTCCAGGTGGCAATGGTGACTCCGCTACACCGACACACGGCTCTGGGAGCCGGGGCTCTGCACGGAGGTAGCAAATCCCACGACAGATTCATGTGAGCTGGCAACGCTCTGCCTCTCCCGGGGGAAAAGAGGGGCCAGCTCGCTGCCAGGCACTTAAAATAAGGCAAAGTAAAAGCTGGATGGTCTTGAGAAGTGCAGTTTCCTGTTGGCTTGCTGATCTAACAGCTTTTCTCCTTCCTTATTGCCGCGTGACGACAACTCTGTTTTGGTGCAGGTATGTCTTCCCATGGGATAATAATCCCTCCGAGCAAATTCTTCCTGAGCGAAGCCGGGAGGAGCAGCCAGATGCCAGCATGGATGTATGATGTAAGTGACTCTGGGGTGATTTCATTAAGAAGTGCTTGTGCTCTTACTGCATCGATACAAACTCACAGGCAACAGTGAATTTTCACCCCAGGCACATCTTCAACCTGAGCGTGTGTTAGGCTCTCCTAGGCTGGAGCAAATAACATCACTTAGACTTTTCATACCCGTACGTGTCCTATTTTGAAATCCGTGGGCCAAGGGGGGGGTTAATTATATGGCAGGAAGGATGCCAGTTAAGAGCTTGAGAGATGACGCTTTTGTCGCCTGGAGAAGGCAGAAAAGAGAGTAGAGACATCAGCTTATATCACCTTAGAGGCTGCTGGAGCGAGGTCTTGGGAGAGGGATGATGTTTTGGGAGAGTGTGACCTGCATGGTAGCTACTTCAGGGAGGGTCTAGAAGAGGCAGGACAAGCTGGTCTCTCTGCTGGGCATGGAGATCTTCCAGGTATCAGTGAGCAGGCTTTGGAAAGGGGCTTGAAGCCTTCAGGGTGGTGCATCTCCCTGGAGAAATGGGGAGGATCACGCACAGCTCCTCTCCCTGGCCCGCGGCTGGGGAGGGCTTGCAGATGGAAAGCTTGTGGCTGGGGTTGATGGCTCTCGGCCGGCTGATAATATCTCTGAGGGAAGGTCAGGTGGGCAGCAGCAAGGGCAGCTCCAGTTACAGCCTGTCACACATCACCCTCCACTGCCAGAGCCTCCAGAAATGTTTTGGGATGTCTTGGAGGAGACACCTTTGAGGTGTCTTGGTGCTTCAACTCCTTGTCCATCAGCGGGATTCCAGGGGAGGCGATGGCAGCCGGCTGTGAGTTGTTATCCCCACCGTGGTGTGGAACAATGCAATAAACCCCAACACCAGTCCCTGTTCTCCCATCCCTGCACTGCATCCTCCACCCCTGTCACCTCATGGTGCCCTCCTTCCCCATCCCAGCAGCACCTGGCTGCTGCCAGGCAGGCCACCGTGCTGTCCCACCGCAGCAAATGTCCCAGCAGAGAGGGTTTTTCTTGCTGAAAAGCTGCTTAGCAGCTTATGGAAACAATAAAAGTAGTATTATCTTCAGTGGTGAGGCAGATGGTTTGGATGATTGGTTTGACTTTTAAGCTGGATTTGAGCTACGGATATTCTGATTTTTAACAATTTTGGGCTGGTCAGACTCCGGCAGCGTAATCCCCAGATTCCTGCTCCCTATAAATCCAGTTCTCTCTGCACTGGGGGCCAACCCTGGAGGGGGAGCATGCAGAGACCTGCATGGGAGGGGGCACTCAGACACCCACCACCTGGGCTGGCAACCACCTGATCCCGTTGCCACAGCCATCGCTAGCCTTCTGCTGCCACCTCAGCCTTGTCACCCCGACCTTGTGGGGACGATGCCCCTCTCTGCTCCCGTCCAGCGTGGGCGGCAGCGCTCTGCAAATCCATCGCTGGCGGGAGCCCAGGCCTGAGCTTCTCTCCCCCCACCCCCCCCATCATTGTCTTTTTGAAAAGGATTTATTTAGCCTTTCTCCTAATTATCAGGAGCTGCGGACTTCCCCCTACCATCTGAGCTCCGTTACCAGCCCGCAGCGCTCCTCCTGCCGACACCGAGCGCCTGTTCTTGCCGTCGCCCCCACACCCGGCGTCATTATGGTGCTGCCGTATGGAGAGCTCAGCAGGCGACGTCTCGCTCACCAGGGCACGGCCAGGGACCTTCTCCATCCCTCCTGCAGCAGGGACCCCCGGCCATGCAGGAACCCCCCCCTCCAGAGCACAAGGATCTGCCTTGCTCCAAGGCTTGCAGGCAGCCTTCTTAGGGTTGCCCCTGTACCCGTGGGTTTGGTCTGAAACAAGGCAAAAAAGGAGTTTGGGGATGAAATCCAGGTTCAGCCCCGCTGGGGTTGGGGAATTCTCCTTCGGAGAGCAGCTCGAGCCAAATAAAAGCCATCCCAGGGGTTTCACGGTTAACCCCAGTGCTGAGGGACATGCAGCACCCACCCAGGTGCAGAGCGGGGTCTGGAGTTATTAATTACCTGGCCAAGCTCCCCGCCTGCCCCACCTGAGAAAAGCCGTCACACCCAGCCCTTCCTTTGTATTAGAATCGGTTTTATTTAGCAAATCTCCAAAGCATTAATAATAAAACTCCCATAAAACAAGGGTCATCTTTGTCTTTACACTGAATTTGTAAACCAGGCAAAAGAGGAAGACTTCTACAGAGGTCAAAGGTCACCCAAAACATCCCTTTAAGAGAAATAAACACCAGTTTTCTGATCCGATCGTGAGCTTCGGTGCTGGTCGGCAGAGGGAACAGGAGGGAGTGAAAGGGCTGGAGGATGCGGAGGGGGCTTTAGGTCGCTTGGTTTGGTCCTGCAGCCAGGCAAAATCATTTCTCTGCTGCACCAGGTCATGAAACGCCAGGGAGAAAAAAAAATTGGAATTTTAAGGAGTGGGAGTGGTTTCGGGTCTGTTTGCAGGCGGCTGCAGGAAGGTGAACCTGGAAAGGTGAGCGGTGGCGGAGCAGCCGGTGGGTACCGGGAAGGAGAAAGCAGCTGCTGGCAGAGGGATGCGAAGCTGTTTCTCCCAGGGATGCAAAGCTGTTTTTCCCTGGGATATGAAGCTGTTTCTCCCCAGGCAGTTGGGAGGGCGAGCGGAGCCGTGGCCCTGGAGCTGCGGTGGCCGCGTTCTCGGTGCCCGATCCCCAGCAGCCTTTTCCCTGCCGGTTCCCACGAGCCCTGGCAAAACTCTGCCGGAGCTGCCAGGCTTATCTTTAGCTCTGTTCCCTCCCTCGCCCCCGCGCCCACCTCCTCGCCGCACCGCGTCCCCGGCCCCCACCAAAACATGCCGTTATATAAACCCTCGCAGCGACCATCTGGGGCTGAGTCAGCCACCAACCCAAACGGCCAGCGAGCCCACCAGGCGGGGATGCCAGCCCCCGGATAACAAGCTTTAGGGGTCACCTCCTTTAACACCGTCCCCGAGTGCCCGGCACCCCCGTCCCAGACCTCCACACGGGACCCTGGAAGGGGACAGGCGTGATGCTTGAGGTCATCAGGCGGCGCTAGCAAAGAGGAGAAGGCTTAATTACACGCTAATGAGGTATTGCCAAAATAAATGTGCCAGCTGCAGGGGAAGAGGAGGGGAAGCGTGGACTGTCTGGGGAAGGGGTGTTGGTCTGCCAGCTCGGGCACAGCTCCTCTTCCCTCCCCATCCACAGCCCTGATATCCCATCGGAAACCCTTCAGCGCATCTTCCCTTAGAGCAGCACCACCGTGCCCAGTTTGATTCCAAATTTGTTCATTTGGGTGGGTTTGGTTT